>CM064484.1:30966831-30971831 GCA_032716605.1 Paralithodes platypus | reverse complement strand
TTTGAGCACTGCTCTCGATATGGCAACACTTCTCAGCTTATATCCAACCCTCTGAAGGCTGAGAGAGCCAGTCTTCCTTTATCTCTTGAGGTGGATGGTTGTTCTATCTTGTCATTTTGGCCACATTGCTTGGGACTGGGGGGGACTTTTATTACTGTATCCTATGGTACAGTAGGGATTAAGAATTGAGAAATCAGCAACTAAAGGATTCAATCTACAGTCAGCTGGAAAAACACTGACTAAAGATAACAAAGAAAATTATGAAAGTGTTATCAAATTACATGTACGGTAGCCTTAGTTCTTGAATTTAGGTCTATATTCAATTAATTATAAGTAGAACAAAAGTGTTGGCCACTAACCTATATAACTAATACACAAAGCCATTCCCAGGTTCTCGTGCCCCCAAGGAGGGGGCTGGGGTAAGTTGTGGTGGTTTGGCTCCCAGGACTGCTCCCAAATGGTCGGCAGCTGGCTGTCCCCAAACGGTCGGCGATGTTGTTGGTCGGTGATCATGTCAGTCGGTTGGGAGAGTCGGCAGCCATCCACGGTCGGCAGCCCCGGGAGGTGGATCCACGGCGTAGACGTCACCACTCCAGATCCAAACTGCAAACAGACTCAAATTAGTCCCAGCCAAATCAACAGCAACCCTCCTCACAAGCTGGACAGCCGAATACAGAAATGCCCCACTCCGCACCATAAAAAACACCCCCTAAACAAACACACAATATCCTAGGTGTAACATATGATACTTTAATGATATTCAAACAACATATCACAAACATAAAAAACAAACTAACACCCAGACTTAAAGCCCTCTGGTCACTTGCCCACACAAAATTTGGACACAACAAAGAAACTACCCCCACAGTATACAAACAATATATAAGATCAGTGATGAAATATGCAAGCCCTGCCTGGGTTTCTAACCTAGCTGAAACACATCACAGGACCTTAAAGACCATTCAAAACAAAGTCCTAAAAATCATCACAGGCTGCACAGCTACTACACCTACAGATCACCTACGTCAAGAAACCAAAGTCCTCAAAGTCAAAGACCACCTGGACATTAGAGGCACTCAATTCCTGGCTGCAGCCTCCACAAACCAACACCGCCCACTACACTACATGGCAGCACACCCACAGACACCAAGGAATATCAACACAACACCCAGCACAGATATCATACAGAACACTATCATCTCTCCCTCCCTGACCGCCCCAAACCAGCTTCCAGAAGCACATACATACTCAGTTCACTCGCTGTTCCATCAAGTCACTCATAGACAACAGCTACAGGCACGACCTCCCGAAATCCATCCTTCTGAATCATCCCTTCCTCGCGAGGATGGAGTCCACCTGACCAGGCTGAGATGTGGGCACCATCCAGCTCTTCTGAGCTATCAGAAGCTTGATGGAGGTCTTGGGAGTAAACTAAAAAATATAATCAAAAGATACACAAATGAGCAAATAAATACGAACATCCCCCCTCAATATTAATCAGGTTTTCCTTTATAGGCTACTCCAGCTATTGTATTGTATCGTACTTTTATTATTGTATTGGTATTGTACTTTTATCCTCCCAGGTTGGAGGAGAGGGGGCGAGGATTCCGAGGAGGTGATCAAATCCCGGGGGGGTATCGAGTCCGGTCAATCAGCCTCAGACACCCACGAGCCTTCCCTGGCCTCCCTCTGGTCTCAAACCACCGAGGAGACTCACGAGGACGGGTAAGTTGATGATTTACCAATGAGATAAGGCAATATACCCTGTATGAGCTCTTGTATGTGACAGCTAGGGGTCTGGGTTAGCTATAAGATCAGCTCTGACTCGTGATAAGTAAGGTTCTAATAGTTGGTAGAGCTATAGCCCAAGGTGCTCAAGGCAAAATAGTTACAGTGATAGGAAGGGTTCTTTGAGACATCTTAGACTCGTGTAAATATGGTTGTGAGATAGGCCAACCTAGTGTTGGTTATCAATGTATGAATCTATTTCTATCTCTATTGCCAGGCTAAATAATTCCCGATAGGGGAACCTCAAATGAATGGCCTCCATGCACCGACTGCCAGACAAATCAATCAATATATATATATATATATATATATAGCTATTTCTCCCACATCTAATCACTTTTCCATCTTTACTCGATTGAAGAACTTAGCCCCATTAAGGAAGTTGTCTGGTTAACCTGTGTTCTACCAGTTATCTATCGTGATTATAATGACGCTAAATTGAGTTCGTAGTTATGTGTGTGTGTGTGTGTGTGAGAGAGAGAGAGAGAGAGAGTAATAGTGTGAATGTGTAAGCGTAATCTTGTGTATGTGTGTGTGTGTGTGAGAGAGAGAGAGAGAGTAATAGTGTGAATGTGTAAGCGTAATCTTGTGTGTGTGTGTTTTACTGTATATTCTGCTATAATCTCATGTGACACCAATTATAATAAATATCACCGTCCCGTAATAAGATGGCGATAACCGCATATATATATATATATATATATATATATATATATATAATACAGTATATATATAACGTTCTGACTTGCTAACATTCCCCAAACTCTACAACGCTCGGGGTTCAAACAAGAGTTAAAGTGCAGTAAAAGCAAATTTGTAGTACCTCTAACTTTACCAACGCACATAAAGAACTTTTCAACTGGCAGATAAAATATATATATATTTTTGTTTTAGCTATACAATTGACGACTTGCGAGTTTTGGGCTATAAGGAAATTGAAACCGTAAACATCGCTATTAAACAGAAATTCAATAATAATGTAGGAGTCTCATGGATAGAACATAGGTTGAATATAATATTACAAGTTTATAGATGCATTGCAACCATAGTTTAGCTAGTAATTCTGCTAAATATCGATGTCTACAGCTCCAACTTCCTTATAGCCTGAAACTCGCAAGTGGTCAATTGCATAACTTTTTTTTTTTTTTTTTTTGGACGATTTTTTAATTATAGATAACGCCTTCAGCTCGATGACCTGATTTGCATCTTACTCTGGCTGCCGTACAACGATTTGTTTCTTCTGTAGGACTATTTAAGGGGACCCACCTCGCTTGTTTTATCTTTCTCTCCCTCTCTCTTTGGCTTGTATCTATTCGGCCCCATTCAGCCTACTGTTTTAAGACGTTTACCCCCATCCAGGTGTCAATATTTTCCTGGCGAGCGGTAGCGAGCCAGCATAAATATATTTTTGTTTTGACAGCAAGCTAAATGTGTACATTTTTCGATAGTAAACTGTCTCCGGCGAAGCCGGATTTGTCCATACAATGCTAGCTCGCCATCGCTCGCCACGAAGAAATCGACACTTGGATGGGGATAAACGTCTTAAAACAGTTGGCTGAATAAGGCCGAATGGATACAAGCCAGGGAAATAGAGAAAAGGAGAGAAAGATGAAAAAAAGCCGGTGACCCCCCTTAAGCTACCATAGGTTGATATAATTCAGGACATCTTGTAGTCTGTCAAAGGCATAATAATCTATTGTTATTGCTTTGTTCTGGCCGTGCAGGTACGACACTCCCGAGCACGAGAACAACCACCCCCCTCAGCAGCAGCACGACCTCCTGCCGTACTTCCCAGGCCGTGACAACACCACCACCACGGCCGCTAACCTGACGGCCCAGCTTGGTTCCACGGCTCACCTTAACTGTCGCGTCAACCGGCTCAACGATAAGACGGTCAGTAATTTTTTTTTTTTTTTTTTTACCTCTTGACTTCTTTCTCCCTAATGTTTAGCCCCATTAATTTGGAGATTTTAAGACGTTCGCCCCATTAGTTTGTCGATTTTAAGAAATTTCGCCCCATTTCTGTCAATTTTAAGACCTTACGTGCCAAATAGGGTCTAATAAGTATCTAGAGGGTCTTTTTCTAAGCTAAAGCAAATGGGTTGTACATTTCTACATCTAATACCTGGCTAGATTTTCCCAAATGGTAGAAATATTTGTTCGAATACTCTATTGGTCTAAGTTATTAGAGGTTTGAGTAAAGATTCTCTGACCTAATTATAGTCAACAGACTCTAGAATAGATTAGGGTAGGTTGATTTATTTAAGTTAAAATACGAGCTAGTTGGGGGTGGGGAGTGTTAGAGTTTACTTCTAAAATAACTGATCAGTCAAATATTACCCTGTTATGTGTGCGATTAGTTTGCTTGGGAACCAGATTAACTTGCTCATGTAGTAATGTACACCCTATGTGGTGGATTGTGTTCTTTTATTTATAAATTATTATTTTACTTAAGCGTTGTTTCCACTTAGCGATTTTGATTAGTTGTTTTGTCTTTTTTACTGTGTTTGTATAAGTTTTGGTTTGTTTATTTTGCAAGTTTTACATTATAAATTATAACGTTTTTTGAGAGTTATTCGAGATGTGGAAATGTATGATACGACGGTGATAAAGATATGAGACATGATAATGGTGGGAGTATCCAGGTCAATAATAATATGTGTTGTGCATATACAGGTATCGTGGGTGAGGCGTGATGGCAACAACATTAAACTGCTCACCTGGGAACTACACACCTATAGTAATGACGCCAGGTAACCCCAATATATTACTACTGTGTGTGTGTGTGTGTGTGAGAGAGTGCGTGATAGTAGAGTATGTATATATAAGTATGTAGGTATGGTCGGCGTGATGGCAACAACATTAAACTACTCACCTGGGAACTACACACCTACAGTAATGACGCCAGGTAATATATTTAACCCGTTCAGTACAGGTGCTAGCCTTTTAACTTTATTCTTGCTACTATTACAAAACAAAAAAAGAAATCATCCAGTTTATAAAGGGCCTACACCAATTAATAGGCTTTGCACGATCTCACTTGACCCTTTCTACTACCACAGATCCTTCTTAACCCTCTCCGACATATGACGCGATTTTGAGCCTATTGGGGATACTTTAAAGCCTTTGTTACCATGCAGGGGTATTTAGAAACCTTTAGTTTAGTTACTTCAACCTCTGCAGTTGTCTTTGAGTTAGCTGTGGGCAGAAAA
>CM064484.1:30939331-30961831 GCA_032716605.1 Paralithodes platypus | reverse complement strand
GCTCCCTTGGTGACGTGGCTGGAGGGAGTGTCTTAGTACACGTCCTTAATGGTAGGTCGCTACAAAATATCGTCCAACAGAAGCTAGAAGGTATGTTAGTAGCTAGAATGGTCTATCAATGATCTGTCAGTAGCTAAAATTGCCTGCCAGATGCAAGGATTGACTCTTCATTGCTAATTCTGGTTCTAGTGATTCTGGCAACTACACCTGCTCCCTGGGTGACGTGGCTGGAGGGAGAGTCATCTTGCACGTTCTTAATGGTGGGTAGCTACAAAATAGCATCAGGCATTAGCTAGAAGGGTATGTTAGTAGCTAGAATCGTCTATCAATGATCTGTCAGCATTTAAAATCGCCTGCCAGAAGATATAATCATGATCGTGTCGACTCTCTTCATCGCCAATGCTGGGTCTGGTGATTTTGGCAACTACACCTGCTCCCTGAGTGACGTGGCTGGATGGAGCATCATCATGCATGTCCGCAATGATAGGTAGTTCGATAATATTTTGTGCCAGTAGCGAGAAGGGTTTGATAGTAGCTAAAATCGTCTATCAATGATCCACTAGTAGCAAAAATCGCCTGTCGGAAGATATAAGCATGAAAGGTTCGACTCTTCATTGCTAATTCAGGATCTGGGGATTCTGGCAGCCACACCTGTTCTTTGAGTGCCGTGGTGGGAGGCTTAGTCATCGTGCATGTCCTCAATGGTAGGTAGCTAGAAAAATCGTCCACAATATACAATCGCCTGCACAAATAGTAGGTAAAACTTGAGACGGTGAACACTAAATGAGGGAAATCACCAACTCGGGCATGCATTTAAATTGAATGTTTCAAAATGTTTCATAAAATCTGTCAGAAATTTTGCGTAAACATTGTGCCACTTTTGACTGCAGGTGATTGAACCGAATGCCTCGGTTTTGTACTCACCCAGGCGAGCACCCAGAAGTTTGGAGTTGAAATTTATAGACTCGTTATAATGACTAGATTATAATATATATCTCTACTATCCTCCCCCAGGCGAGCACCCAGCAGCCATGCAACACAGCTCAAGCAGCAAGAACCAGAGCTCTGTGACCGCTGTTGTGTTGATGTCTTCCCTCTCCACACTGCTGCACCTCAGATGATCTTCTTCCTCATGCAGCACAGCTTAGGTAGCAAGAACCAGAGCTGTGTGACCGCTGTTGTGTTGATGTCTTCCCTCTCCACACTGCTGCACCTCAGATGATCTTCCTCATGCAGCACAGCTTAGGCAGCAAGAACCAGAGCTGTGTGACCGCTGTTGTGTTGATGTCTTCCCTCTCCACACTGCTGCACCTCAGATGATCTTCCTCATGCAGCACAGCTTAGGCAGCAAGAACCAGAGCTGTGTGACCGCTGTTGTGTTGATGTCTTCCCTCTCCACACTGCTGCACCTCAGATGATCTTCCTCATGCAGCACAGCTTAGGCAGCAAGAACCAGAGCTGTGTGACCGCTGTTGTGTTGATGTCTTCCCTCTCCACACTGCTGCACCTCAGATGATCTTCTTCCTCGCCTTGTGGATGAACTTCATTGCTCCTCAAGCAACACAGGACAACTATCCTCTATTTTTTCCAGCTGACGGTAAATTAATCCCTTAGCAGCAATTTTCCAGATACTTAATGGGAAAAAAAAATAATAAATATATACAGTATCTACGTCATAACAATGGCAAGTTTTTATAATTAATAACATAGATCGGTACAACATTTTCGCAATAGCTGAATAATCAAGATGAGAACATGGTAATTTACCGTCAGCTGGGAAAAAAACAGACTTTAGACCTACTAAATGCAAACATGGTGGAAACAAATCATGGTAAAAAAATTTAAGTGGACAATTATGATTTTATTTTTCCTCGATAAAATAAGGTTTTCCCGGCTGTTTTTTTTTTGTTTAGGTGATTCAAGTTAATTTGAGACTCATTTAATGTGGAAAACTCGTAAAAATCTAAACGTAAATTATACAAATGTCCCTAAATTCTTCAAGAAAAAATCCAATATACGTAAAAATATATAAAAACCGCCCTAATAAATGTACTTCAGTCTGGAAAAAACTAATTTGATATATATATATATATACTATATATATATATATATATATATACATATATATATATATATATATATATATAAATATATATATATATATATATATATATATATATATATATATATTTGTATGAATGTGTACATAGGTATTGATAACAGTATAATTAAATATTCCCTTTAGGCTATTTCCCTCTTTAATCCTACTGTAATTTCTCCCAATTAGATAACGAATCATACATTTACTTCATTAGTGTCCAAAATATGGCAACTATCTTGATAGCCTAGTGCTTAGAGTGCGGAATTTCGGTGTGAGTATCCTAGGTTCGAGTCCTTGGAGTACCACATGTATGCATTACTTTCATTGATTGCATTATTTAACATTAATTGGTGAGTTGGTGAAAACAAATATGTTATTTACTTTAAGATTGACCTCTTAGCGCCAAAGGGTTATATAAAGTACATATATTGACCTCTTAGCGCCAAAGGGTTATATAAAGTACATATATTGACCTCTTAGCGCCAAAGGGTTATATAAAGTACATATATTGACCTCTTAGCGCCAAAGGGTTATATAAAGTACATATATTGACCTCTTAGCGCCAAAGGGTTATATAAAGTACATATATTGACCTCTTAGCGCCAAAGGGTTATATAAAGTACATATATTGACCTCTTAGCGCCAAAGGGTTATATAAAGTACATATATTGACCTCTTAGTGCCAAAGGGTTATATAAAGTACATATATTGACCTCTTAGCGCCAAAGGGTTATATAAAGTACATATATTGACCTCTTAGCGCCAAAGGGTTATATAAAGTACATATATTGACCTCTTAGCGCCAAAGGGTTATATAAAGTACATATATTGACCTCTTAGCGCCAAAGGGTTATATAAAGTACATATATTGACCTCTTAGCGCCAAAGGGTTATATAAAGTACATATATTGACCTCTTAGCGCCAAAGGGTTATATAAAGTACATATATTCATTAACCATTAAGGGGAGTCACATTTTTTTTTTTTATTTGTCTCTCCTTTTCTCTTTTTCCCTGGCTTGTATCCATTCGGCCCCATTCAACCAACTGTTTTAAGACGTTTATCCCCATCCAGGTGTCGATTTCTTCCTGGCGAGCGACAGCGAGCCTGCATTGTATGGAGAAATCCGGCTTCGCCGAAGACATTTCTCTATCGAAAAATGTGCAAATTTAGCTTGCTGTCAAAAAAAAATATATATACTGTATATGCAGGCTCGCTACCGCTCGCCAGGAAAATATTGACACCTGGATGTGGGTAAACGTCTTAAAACAGTAGGCTGAATGGGGCCGAATGGATGCAAGCCAACGAGAGAGGGAGAGTAAGAGAAAAAAAAAAAGCGAGATGGGCTCCCTTAAATGAATTCAAATAATGAGGTACCTTGATTAAAAGAGTCCTCGTCTAATTGAAAGAATAATTTAAAATACTTCTTACCAGTATGAAGCCAAATGTTAAAGACTATTTCATAATTGAATTGGTTACCGAGTTCTTATGAATGCTAGAATTGGTTACCGAGTTCTTATGAATGCTAGAATTGGTTACCGAGTTCTTATGCATGCTAGAATTGGTTACTGAGTTCTTATGAATGCTAGAATTGGTTACTGAGTTCTTATGAATGCTAGAATTGGTTACTGAGTTCTTATGAATGCTAGAATTGGTTACTGAGTTCTTATGAATGCTAGAATTGGTTACCGAGTTCTTATGAATGCTAGAATTAGATTAATATGAAATGACAATGACTAAGTAAGTAGTTCGTTGTACGTAAGGGATTAACATTTGTAATATTCATAAATGTAAATGTAGAAATGTAGTCATGGTGTGTGTGTGTGTGTGAGAGAGAGAGAGAGAGAGAGAGAGAGAGAGAGAGAGAGAGAGAGAGAGAGAGAGAGAGAGAGAGAGAGAAAGAGAAAGAGAGAGAAGTGATAAACATTTGTAATACTCATAAATATAAATACAGAAATGTAGTATTAATACTCGTGTGTGTGTGAGAGAGAGAGAGATTTACATACATGTACATAGATACACTGACCACACAGACCTTACGATCCCAGCGAGGTGGACAGGACTTAATTCTAGTAGAGATAGCTAACCCGAGAGTAAGGTGCAGTGGAAGGAAAGGATAGCAAAAGAAGAGCGAGAGAGAGAGAGAGAGAGAGACAAATCACTATGTGTGTGTCCCTACTGATTTATATATGTGTGAAGTGAATGATTTGCATGAAGTAGAGAACAAATAATAGTTGTAATTTATTGTAATGTTTAAGGGGGGTCACCTGCTTTTTTTCTCTGTTTCTCCTTTTCTCTCTTTCTCTGGCTTGTATCCATTCGGTCCCATTTAGCCAACTGTTTTAAGACGTTTATCCCCATCCAGGTGTCGATTTCTTCCTGGCGAGCGATAGCGAGCCAGCATTTTATGGAGGAATCCGGCTTCGCCGGAGAAATTTTTCTATCGAAAAATGTACAAATTTAGCTTGCTGTAAAAAAATATATATATATATATATATGCTGGCTTGCTACCGCTCGCCAAGAAAATATTGACACCTGGATGGGGGTAAACGTCTTAAAACAGTAGACTGAATGGGGCCGAATGGATACAAGCCAAAGAAAGAGGGCGAGAGAGAGAAAAAAAGCGAGGTGGTCCCCCTTAAGAGCTGTTCACAACTTGTAAGAGTGCATGGAGAGAAATAAACTTGAGAAGTCAATCTTATAAAGCCTGCTGTTTTATTGCATCCTATTTAAGGGCAGGTGGGCTGGTTTTTCTGGTGCCCCTTCTCCCTCGTGTTTAGACCCCTTTGGTTTGTAGATGCTAAGACGTTCGGCCCATTAGTTTGACGATTTTAAGATGTTACGCCCCATATATATGAGCCAATAAATACGCTCATCTCCTCTTAATTGGTATACTCCAAGAAACATTGGAAATATTGGGTTAATTATATTCTATTCTCCATGTTGTACAGTTTCACCACATGATCGGTGATGATACATTATTTCATTAGCGTAGGATAGTTATCAGCTACGCATGTACTGTACTAGGCACTGGAGTGACTTAATCATCTTCGGTGATTTGATCCCACAATCACAAGCGAAAATCGGATACTGACGCCGGATTGAAAAATAGAATTATAATGACATCCTCTATTACCGAAATAGACTGTGTATATATATATACTGTATATAGCTGCCTACTGCTCTATCTATCTACGGTATCTACGTATCTACAGTATCCACACACCATAACTGTCGAAGGTTAAGATGACGATGACAATAGTACTACAAACAGTATTATACAAAGGCTTGGGTACGTGGCCCAATTTACGATATATTAAGGGAGGTCACCGGTTGTTTTTATCTTTCTCTCCTTTTCTCTCTTTCCATTAGCTTGTGTCCATTCGGCCCCATTCAGCCAACTGTTTTAAGATGTTTATCCCCATCCAGTTGTCGGTTTTTTCCTGGCGAGCGATAGTGAGCCAGGTATTCTCCATTGTATGGAGAAATCAGGCTTCGCCGGAGACATTTTCTATCGAAAAATGTACAAATTTAGCTTGCTGTCGAAACAAACATATGTATATGCTGGTTCGCTACCGCTCGCCAGGAAATTATTGACACCTGACTGGTGACAAACGTCTTATAACAGTAGGCTGAATGGGGCCGAATGGATACAAGCCAAATAGAGAGAGAGAGAAAGATAAAACAAAAACGAGTTGGGCTCCCTTAAGGGGAGGTTTTTAGTGTGTTTCCTAGACTTCCATCAACCTTGAAATTACACCACCTTGACCCCCTTTCAAGATAAATTTGTACATTTTTCGGTAGAAAAATGTCCCGGCCGAAGGCCGATTCCTCTTAAATTGCAGGCTCGCTATCGCTCGCCAGGAAAAAATCGACACCTAAATGAGACGAAAGGTCTAAAAAGTGACATAAATTTGGTGAAAGTTCTTAAAATCGCCAAACTAATGAGGCGAACGTCTTAAAATCTCAAAAGCAATGGGGCTAAACATGAGGGAGAAGGGGGTTAAGAAAAAAGCCCCTCAAGTGGAAATCTCCCCTTAAGTTACCTCAGGATATCCTCGTTAGTTATTTCTGAAGATCAAAACAGCTCTCCCTATATATCTGTTTACAAAGGAAAGCAAGTAACAACAGTTCTATTGATCCTCACGAAGCTGCTTGTATCACATCTACCTAAACTATATGTAAGAGAGAAAGGGCTGCTTAGAAAGGACATTTATCTTTCTATACATGCATTTATCTATCTATCTATCTATCTATCTATCTATCTATCTATCTATCTATTTATTTACACACCATCACTGTCATAATTTATCTATCTATCTATCTATTTATTTCCACACCATCACTGTCATAATTTATCTATCTATCTATCTATCTATCTATTTATTTCCACACCATCACTGTCATAATGTAACCCCTTCTATACGGCGACATCTGTTTTCATTTGATTCTGGCTACTACTAATCAATTGTATTCAGCTTAGGAAGGATCTATAGCAATTATATGGCAGTGAACTATCTCGATCAACCCTTTTAACTACCCCAGATCCTTCCTAAGTAAACTCGTCCAAATGTATCTCGAATAAAGTATAACAGACGTCGCTGGTACTGAAAGGGTTAAGATGATAGTGAGAATAATGTTATATTTAAAAGTTAGGGAACCTGGACCAACTTACGATATAATAAGTTACCTCGAGAGTTCCTTTTGTTGAGGACCACAACAGCTCGCTCGCTCTCGCTCTCGCTCTCTCTCTCTCTCTCTCTCTCTCTCTCTCTCTCTCTCTCTCTCTCTCTCTCTCTCGGGTGCGCGCGCGCTCGCTCTTTCTCTCTCGCTCTCTCTCTGTCTCTCTCTCTCGCTCTCCCTCTGTCTCTCTCTCTTTCTCTCTCTCGCTCTCTCTCTCTCTCCCTCTGTATATATATATATATATATATATATATATATATATATATATATATATATATATATATATATATATATATATATATTATATATACAGTATATTTATTTATTTATTTATTTATTTATTAATCTATCTATCTATCTATGTACTTATCAAATTCAATGTATATATGTACCTATCTATCTATGCACCTATCTATCTATCAGTCCATCTCCCTATTATATGTGGATTTATCTATCAATCCATATTATATCCATTATGTACCAATCTACCTACAGTACATATCTATCTATGCACTTATCTATATATCCATCCATCCATCTGTCTATCTATATATCTATCTATCTCTCTATCCACCACCTCCCTAAGCTACTGGAGTGTCAGATAAAATAGTGATGTATATAAAAGACTGGAACACCACCTGGGCGGCATAGCCTACTTAGGAGGGAATACATTACCTAAGCAGTTCCTATAGTACACCTCTCTCTCTCTCTCTCTCTCTCTCACACACACACACACACACACTCTCTCTCTCTCTCTCACACACACACACACACACACACTCTCTCTCTCTCTCTCTCTCTCTTTTTTTCTCTCTCACACTCTATCTCTCTCACTCACACTCTCTCTCTCTATCTCTAAATTACCTCAGGAGTTCCTACAGAATGAGATCACAACACCTCTCTCTCTCTCTCACTCACTCAACCTTTCTTTCACTCACTCACTAACTCACTCACTCTCTCTCTCTCACTCTCACACACACCCACTCTCTCTCTCTCACACTCTCTCTCTTTCTCTCTCACACTTTCTCTCTCTCACACACTCTCTCTCTCTTTCTCTATAACACACTCTCTCTCTCTCTCTCTCTCTCTCTCTCTCGCACTCACACTCTCTCTCTCTATCTCTAAATTACCTCAGGAGTTCCTAAAGAATGAGATCACAACACCTCTCTCTCTCTCTCTCTCTCTCACACACACACACACACTCTCTCTCGCTCTCACACTCTCTCTCTCTATCTCTAAATTACCTCAGGAGTTCCTAAAGAATGAGATCACAACACCTCTCTCTCTCTCTCTCTGATCGATATAAATATAATTGCTACGCTTAAGAAGGGACTGGCCAATCATGTGATGGAGGTTGGGTTAATATGAATGAATCAGTAGGTAAGTGTAAATTCACTTTAAGGTCAATTTCTGTCTATGCTCAATAAAAACTTTCCTTGTGGGCCTTATTTGAGCCATAAGGTTACACTTCATCCTATTATCCGGTACGGGTTTTTAGCTGGAGGAAGCGGAGGATGGAGAGAGAGCCTTCTACTTTGCTGTCCTACTCTTCTACTAAAAAAACTGTCCCTGTCTCTAGTACTATTAAGGCCGGACCTTCTAGTAGGGACCGCAAGGTCTGTGTGGTCTGAGTATCTGTGTAATTCTAACCCACTCTCACTCTCACTCTCTCTCTCTCCAAGAAACTTCAATTTACGGCATCTATACTTCCCTTAATAAAAAAGTTGAGAGAAAGTTTGTGCCGTAAGAAATGCTGTATTAAATTTCTTCCCAGATGGAAAAATAATATGGTCTTATTTCATCTCGTGTGTGTGTGTGTGTGTGTGTGTGTGTGTGTGTGTGTGTGTGTGTGTGTGTGTCAGAGAGAGATTTACATGGATTTACATACAGTATATACATTAATTGGCCACACAGAACTTAAAGGGAGGCAGACAGTTTTCCTGGACCCCCTTCTCCCTTAATGTTTAGCCCCACTAGTTTTGAGGTTATAAGACGTTCGGCCCATTAGTTTGGCGATTTTAACACCTTTCGACCCATTTCGTTGTCAATTTTAAGACCTCTCGCGCCATTTAGGTGTCGTTATTTTCCTGCCGAGTGACAGCGAGCCTGCAATTTTAAGAGGAACCGGCCTTCGGCCGGGACATCTTTCTACCGAAAAATGTACAAATGTATCTTGAAGGGGGTTCTAGGGGTGTTTTTCTAAGCTTGATGGAGGTCTAGGGAGGAAACTAAAAAAATATATGAATAAATTAATTAATAGAGCAAACAAACGCTCAGTCTCCCCTTAGATCCCAGCGAGGTGGCCAGGACATAATTCAAGATAGCAAACCCAAAAGTAAGGGAAAGTGGGAGGAAGGGATAGCAAAGAAGGAGAGAGAGAGAGAGAGAGAGAGAGTTAGTTTGTACCATCAGAAATGCTGTATATTCAATTTCTCCATAGATGAAAAAATAGCATGGTAGTATTTGATCTCATTACTTCATAGATGGAAAAATAACATTGGCAAATTTTGATGGTATTTTGTATTTTTTTTTTTTCGATAATTATCACCCAATCCAATTATAAACGCAAGTGAAAATTAGTATATTAAGGGAGGCAGGTGGTTTTTCGAGTCCTCCTCCTCCCTCATGTTTAGCCCTATTAGTTATGAGATTTCAAGACATTCACCCCATTAGTGTGGCGATTTTCAGACCTTTCGTCCCATTTCCTTGCCAATATCAAGACCTTTCGTGCCATTTAGGTGTCGATTATTTTCCTGGCGAGCGATAGCGAGCCTGTATTTGAAGAGGCCGGGACATATTTCTACCGAAACATGTAAACATTTATATCGAAGGCAGGTCTTTTGGGTGTTTATTTAAGCTTGATAGAGGTTTAGAGAGCAAACTAAACCCCCTTCCTTAAGGGAAGGTATTTAGTTTGTTCCCTAGACCTCCATCAAGCTTAAAATTACACCCCCTTGAGTCCCTTTCAAGATAAATTTATACATTTTTCGGTAGAAAAATTTCCCGGCCGAAGGCCGGTTCCTCTTAAATTACAGGCTCGCTATCGCTCGCCAGGATAAAATCGACACCTGAATTGCACGAAAGGTCTTAATATGGGGTGAAAGTTCTTAAAATCGCTAAACTAATGGGGCAAACGTTTTATGATATCAAAAGCAATGGGGCTAAACATGAGGGAGAAAGGGGTCCAGAAAAAAATCCCTCAAGTGGAGATCTCCCCTTAAACCATTGAGCCGAACCAGTAAATTACACTGCACAAAACCGTCTATTTATAACTAGAATAAACTTAACAAGACGTGGCCGGTAAAGAAAGGGTTAATCAGTGAGGGTCCTGGCCGTTTGGTGTTTGTTTGTTAAAGAGGGGGATTTCCACTTGAGGGATTTTTTTTCTGGACCCCTTATTCCCTCATCTTTAGCCCCATTGCTTTTGATATTCTAAGACGTTCGCCCCATTAGTTTGGTGATTTTAAGAACATTTGCCCCATTTATGTCAATTTTAAGACATTTCGTGCCATTTAGGTGTCGATTTTATCCTGGCGAGCGATAGCGAGCCTGTAATTTAAGAGGAACCGGCCTTTGGCCGGGACATTTTTCTACCGAAAAATGTACAAATTTATCTTGAAAGGGGGTCAAGGGGGTGTAATTTTAAGCTTGATGGAATTCTAGGGAACGAATTAAAACCCTCCCCTTAAGCTTGATGGAGGTCTAGGGAGGAAACGCAAAAATATATCAATAAATACACAGGTCAAAGAATATCCACTACCCCCTTAAATTGGTCAAAAAATAGCCACTACCCCCTTAAATTGGTCAAAGAATAGCCACTACCCCCTTAAATTGGTCAAAGAATAGCCACTACCCCCTTAAATTGGTCAAAGAATAGCCACTACCCCCTTAAATTGGTCAAAGAATAGCCACTACCCCCTTAAATTGGTCAAAGAATAGCCACTACCCCCTTAAATTGGTCAACGAATATCCACTACCCCCTTAAATTGGTCAAAGAATAGCCACTACCCCCTTATATTAGTGAAAGAATAGGCACTACCCCCTTAAATTGGTCAACAAATATCCACTACCCCCCTTAAATTGGTCAAAGAATAGCCACTACCCCCCTTAAATTGGTCAAAGAATAGCCACTACCCCCTTAAATTGGTCAAAGAATAGCCACTACCCCCTTAAATTGGTCAACGAATAGCCACTACCCCCTTAAATTGGTCAAATAATAGCCACTACCCCCTTAAATTGGTCAAAGAATAGCCACTATTCCCTTAAATTGGTCAAAGAATAGCCACTACCCCCTTAAATTGGTCAAAGAATAGCCACTACCCCCTTAAATTGGTCAACAAATATCCACTACCCCCTTAAATTGGTCAAAGAATAGCCACTACCCCCTTAAATTGGTCAAAGAATAGCCACTACCCCCTTAAATTGGTCAAAGAATAGCCACTACCCCCTTAAATTGGTCAAAGAATAGCCACTACCCCCTTAAATTGGTCAAATAATAGCCACTACCCCCTTAAATTGGTCAAAGAATAGCCACTACCCCCTTAAATTGGTCAAAGAATAGCCACTACCCTCTTAAATTGGTCAAAGAATAGCCACTACCCCCTTAAATTTGTCAAAAAATATCCACTACCCCCTTAAATTAAGTGAACCTGTTGCCTGATTATTAATTAAGCAGTATTATCGCCGTAACCCTTTCAATATCATGGCGACATTTATGGGGATTTCAACCGTCAAAGGGCGATTTTATTCAGCTTGGGAAAAATGTCAGACCTCCACTGGTATTCTTAACCCCTTCTGTACCGGCGACGTTTTTTTAAGTTTATTCTAGCTATCGTTAGGCGATTGTGTGCCGTTTAAGAAGGGTCTGTGGCAGTGGTAATGGCTAAGTGAAATAGTAGGAAGCTAGTTAATTGCTGGAGGTCCTTTTTGAAACTGAACAGAATCGTCTAATAGTAGCCTGAATAAATAAAAAATACGTTGCCGGTACAGAAGGGGTTAAGCTGAATAAAATCGCCAATGGTACTGAAGAAAGTAAACCAAAAACAACCCTATAACTCCAATAGCCACGTTCTATACTCCGTTCATTCTAGGTTGAACAGAAATCGTAACCTCTAACCTCAGCAACTCAACAAAATTAGCTGTCAATATTATACACATACTCCCTAGCCAGTCTCCCTATTTGGTAGATATGTTAGCTCGGTTACTCTAGTCCTTTTTGAGTTATGAGAGGTTAGGGGTTACGATTTCTGAACGGACTATAGTGGGTCTAAACATGAGGGAGAAGGGGGGGGCCAGAATATTGATGGAAGCGTAGAAAGACAGAGCTACAATAAGAGAAATACCTTGGAAAAGACCCGTAAGAAAAGAAGAAAACTCCAAGCCCTCCCCAGAAGAACGAAAATATTAGGAAACAAAATTCTCAACAACAAGAAGTCAAGAAAAGAGTGACGCCAAAGTTGAGATGTCGCAGAACTTTACGAATATGAAGGGGAAGGAAGAAAGGGTCGGGAGAAAAAGTGAAGACGGAGAGAGGAGCAAAAACGTCCGGAAGTTGATACTGGGGAAAAAATCAACACACATACACATTGAGATAGATAGATAGATAGAATCATAGATAGATAGATATATAGATAGATAGATAGATTGATAGTTAGTCAGTCGTAGTTTGTTATTTCATAAAAATAATACAGTGTACGTTTTTACATATAGGGTTAAACACAATATAAATAGATACAGTGAGAGAGAGAGAGAGAGATATACATATATTTACATATATACACTGGCCACACAGATCTTACGATCCCTGCGAGGTGGCCAGGACTTAATCCTAGTAGAGATAGCAACCCTAAGAGTAAGAGGATGGAAAGGATAGCAAAGATGAAGGCTCTCTCCCCACCCTCCGCTCCCTCCGGCAATTAGCCGTAAAAGAAAACAGTTAGAAGTGAATAACCTTGCAGGGCTTGGAAATTGCCTGAAGGAATTTATAGTATAGTTAGAAATGGAAAGGAGAAGGCATGCACACCTTCACAGAGAGAGAGAGAGAGAGAGAGAGAGAGAGTATACAGAGAGAGAGAGAGAGAGAGGGAGAGAGGAAAAAGTCTTTGAAAGTTGAGAGTAGGAAAAATAAAACTTTTTGGAATGAATAAGGAGAAAGTCTTGAACGTTATAATTTTATATCTCCCCTGGGGAAGGCGGATCTCTTGCACAGATACAAATATTAATATTTGTATTATGTAGATTTGTGAGCAATAATTAAGATATACCCATTACAATCTTTGAGGAATTAATGCCAATAATTATAAAGAAACCAAAAATATATAATAATAATAATGAAGAAATATACGGTATATATATATATATATATATATATATATATATATATATATATATATATATATATACCCGGTATATATATATATATATATATTGTCCTGAATATGTCAGAAGTAATGATAGATTAGGTGCCTTTAACCCTTTCAGTACAATGACGTTAATATATTCTTATTCTGGTTACCATTAAACGATATCCTTAAGCTTATGATCTACCTCTAAAACTCAAAGGGGTAAATACGATCTTAATAAACCCTCTGAATATCATATGGGTCCTTTTGAAACTGCATAAAATCGTCTAAATTTAGCCAGAATAAAGGCCAAAAGACGTCATCGTGCTGAAGGGGTTAAGAATATTGGCTTAGTTTTGAGTTATCGGTATATGTGTTTTAAGGGGACATGGGTCGGTTTTCTGGACCACTTTCTCCCTCATGTTTAGCCCCATTAGTTTTTAGATGTTAAGATGTTTGGCCCATTAGTTAGTAAATTTTAAGACCTTTCACCCCATTTCTTTGTCAATATTTAGACCTTTCGTGCTATTTAGGTGTCGATTTTTTCCCTGGCGAACGATAGTGAGCCTGTAATGTTGGAAGAACCGGCCTTCGACTGGGACATTTTTCTACCGAAAAATGTACAAATTAATCTAGAAGGGGCATCTAATGGATTTTTTTTTGTAATTTGATGGAGGTCTAGGGAGGAAACTTAGACAAATAATGAATACATGCAAAAATCTCCCAAAACGTGAACCCCCCCCCTCCCCCCCCCCCCCCCCTTAAGTTTGCTCCCTAGACCCCATCAAACTTTTACACATACTCCCAAAGCAAATTTTTACTTTTTTCGAATAACCACGACTATTCCAATACGGCATGCGGAATCCATGCTGATGCCAGCAGTCATACAGTATGTGTTTGGCAGTTTTAAAAAAATTTGCCCCATTTTTTTGTCAATTAGAAGACCTTTTGTGCAATTTAGTGAGCGATAGCGAGCCTATAATTTTAAGATAATTAAGATAATTTAAGATAATCGGCCGGGACATTTTCTATCGAAAAATGTACACATTTATCTTGAAGGGAGGGGGGGGGGGTCTAGGGGGTGTTTTGTTTAAGCTTGATGGAGGTCTAGCGAGGAATAAATAAAACAATAGGTCAACAAATATAACCTACCTCCCTAAAAATACAAAGATTCAAAAGGGTGTACAGGTATTGTGGCTCATGACTGTACCTCTATAGCATGCGGAATCAATGATGATGCAAGCAGTCATGTGCAGGCAGCAGACATATCTCTGCTGTCCTCCACACGAGAGAATTTATATTAGCTCATTATTCAAACCAATGTCACACCACAAAATTTTAGCGGCGAATATCCTCGGATTCAGATGTTTCACCCCATTCGTTTGGCGATAATAAGACGCTTTGCTTCATTCAGGTGTCGATATATATATACTTTTTTTTAATAAAATAGAGGAAAATAAAAAAAAGAAAAGAAAAGTGGGCATTGGGCCTGAGCATAAAGATATATATATACAGTATATATATATATATATATATATATATATATATATATATATATATATAAATATATATATATATATATTAAGTATATATCACAAATACACGTGAGCCACTAAATGTTTCTAATCTCTCAGTGGGGTTCGAACCGCCGACCGTCGGCTATCGTCCTGACGATCGGCGGTTCGAACCCCACTGAGAGATTAGAAACATATATATATATATATACAGTATATACCTGTGTATATGTATATTGCTTATGGTAGTCCATCGTAGTCCGACGATGACGTTCCCTTCCTGCAAAGCAGGAAGAGAAAACCTGCGCATAGAAGAGTTTAGAGTGCCGAGGGAGGTGCGCAGTTCCAACTTCACTATCTTGGTACTGAACAGGGGTTGCTGATGGCAAGGGGGTGACCCAAGACGACCAGCTCCTGCTCAATACTGCAGGGGACTGCCGGGATTCCAGTTTGTCGGAAACCGCCAGGACGTGACCCCAACGTCTGCTTTTCTCTCAGGGTGTGCTCCCCTAGCCTTTGTCTTACTAGACTAAACCACAAGGCAGTGGGTGTGTGCGGTTGTTGGTAGATGACAAGGATGCACATCATACCACTGGGGGCCACCGCATGCCTCGAGATCCATTATTGATTTAGCCTGGGGTCGCAAGACACCCAGTTACCGTGTGTGGCCCCGGGGAGGCCCAATAAGAGTCTTGGTGATGGAGAGGCTATGAACTGGCAGAGGGAGACTTACGCACTCGGCTCCCCTTTTCACCACAAGGGTTAGCCAGCGGCAGCAGCTGAAAGCGAGAATTACATGCAAGCAAGCAGCACTAAACCAACATGCTACTGCACTAGTTGCATCACATCACCCTGTGTGATAACACTATCCTCAGTGTGGTTCAGGATGTTTAAAATGCATAATATAATACATCCACTTTGTTTCACCTCGTTTGTTCTTGATCGATTACTCAAAGTGAATGAACTGATTGAACTTCCACTGATCTTAGATCCCATGGACTATAGTTTACAAGGAATAAATAAACAACAAAAGAAGAGGTACTGGTATTGAGGGAGGGAACTGGGTCGAGCGTAGGCTAGTGTGGGGCGTACTCTACACTGTGCGCGGGAGAGAGCTTATTTTGGTCAGCCGTCCGGTAGACCTTAGTATATAGATCTTGGATTCAGCCCACCGCATAATACCATAACATATAATAATACAACTATGTTGTCCTTAATATTCGACCATTTCCCTATTCTACGATATTGTCTTTCCACACAGGCCGTATGACCGTGTCGCTCACGTGATGGGTATGACAATCCAGGCAGTGCGGAAGATGGTGCAGCACAACCTGTGTTCACAGCCAGACACACCACCTGAAACACCGAGCACTCCCACCATTACACCGCTCCCCGACCCCCTCCACTACACCACCTGTCTTTGACAGCTTTACTATTGGTGCCATACGACGTTTTGTGCATGCCAAGTTTGCTGCAAAGGAAACATTTACTGTTGTTACCCTGACCGATGATTTGAAGAGGGCCGATATTATTCCAAGTGAGACCTCAGAGACAGCGATATGGCGTGTGTTGCACAGCATGGGATTCCGTTACAGGGTATCACAGAGAAAAATGTATGTACGGAAGGAGTCGAATGATATAGTATGTCGTCGTATTGACGCTCTCCGCGCACTCCAGCATCATCGGCAGGAAGGAAGACAGGTGGTGTATGTGGATGAAACGTGGTTCACAACAAGGATGTCACACAACAGGGAGTGGGTGGACAGAACACAACCTGAAACAAGTGCCACCTACAGCCGTCAGGTGCCACCTGGTGAAGGAGAGCGATTTGTGGTGGTAGCAGGTGGCACAGTCGAGGGTTTTGTGGATGGCTCCTTTGTATGTTTCCCTGCAAAGAACAAAACAGGTGACTACCACGGGGAAATGAACAGCAGCCTTTTTGTTCACTGGCTCACAGCACAACTTTTACCAGCATTGGCAGAGCCATCAGTAGTTGTGTTGAACAATGCACCCTACCACAGCCAGTTTACGGAGGAAAGTCGCTGTCCCACTACTACCACCAAAAAAGCTGACCTTGTGAAATGGTTGGAGGAAAGGAAACTCCCCGTCTCACCTCACGCTACTCGTCCTGAACTCCTTCGTATATGCAAAGAAAATCGACCAAAGCCACGGTACAAAGTGGATAATATAATCCGAGAATGGGGTCACGAAGTTGTCCGACTTCCACCGGCGCATGCTGAGCTGAACGCCATCGAGCAGGTGTGGGGGTGTATGAAGAGATACGTACGCACCTCGTTACAACGATTCACTCGTGCCAGCCTGAAGGCCAGGTTAGAGGAAGCAAAGTTACGCGCAACCAAAGACATTTGGGCAGGTGCCGTAAGAAGAGCTATGGCGTTTGAAGAGGATTATTGGTCATCTGACAATATTCATGACATTGTGGAACCTGTCGTTATAAGCTTTGACAGCGATGATGAGGATGAGCTCTTCCTTGACAGTGACGAAGACTATAATAAAATATATGTACAGTACATTTGCCTGTTTAATTATCCATTAATTCTCTTGTTAATATTTATTTATTCTGTAATTATACAAACCTCTTCCAATTCTTTAGAATATTATGGCCAATCATGTCATCACATCATACGGATAACCGAACAACAGGTCCATATAGCCTGAAACGACCATACCCAACCATAAATTATAGGGTTAAAATTATAACTACCCGCCAAACTTGCTAGCAAAGACAGTATACTGTAATGTGATTAACCAACTTATGGGTCATGTTCATTTGCAAAAGCTGCCCAACTCATTGTTGCTGTATATACTTTAGTTCTATTGTAAACCCAATGTCGCGTAATACCACGGTATATTAATGTACAAAGTACTGAATGTCTTTATAATTATTATCCAATATGCTATGTGTGTGTGTGTGTGTGTGTGTGTGTGTCTGTGTGTGTGTGTGAGAGAGAGAGAGAGAGAGAGAGAGAGGTGGGGAGGGGGTATAGAAGGATGAGTGTAGGAGGGGGTTGGTGGGGGCGCTTGGTTGGTGGGGGAGGGACAGTATGACTGTAGGGGAGGGGGGTCTGTCTGGTGTCCGATTGCTTGCTCGTGTTTTTGCGTTCCCTTTGGGTACCCTAAGAGGTAGCATCGTAACTATAATAATTTGACAAACCTTTATAACACCATAATTTACGGCGGGGTATCAATAACATTGTGTTGGAATGTCATTATTATGTAACCTATAGTCTTGCCACAAATTGCGAAAGGCGATGCGACATCGGGTCTGAAATACACTTTTTTTTTAGTAGGTGGACAAACTAAAATACAGTTTGAAAAACGAAAAAGCAAAGAAGAATCCTCAAATAATAATTAAGCCAATATAATATTCTCCAAGATGTCCAAAAGTGTATATATATATATATATATATATATATATATATATATATATATATATATATATATATACCGGTATATATATATATATTGTTACGGCCCTACAATGCTGAACCCAAGAGATTAAAATTCAAGCAAGGGCAACGATAGCATGCTGTTGCGTTCAGAAGGCCAAAAGGGTCAATGTCTTAAATAATCACCAATAATGAAGAAGGATGATATTAAACACTTCTAATTTTCGTATTAATTATTATTACTATTAACTAGGGAAAACGAACAGGTTGATAAGCATGATAATTCAGTTGATCAAGGCAAAGAATAATAGTTGGCTAAGCGCCGAGTGAAGGCTTCAAGTAAATGCACTCGTTACAAGGACTGAACACTACACAAAAAGAACATTTGAAGACAACGGTTAATCAACACTTAGCACACTGAATAGTAAACGAATCACACTCAATTACGGACCGATATGTGATACCATATAATATCACCAGATAACACGCTCGGACGACGTGTACACTTAAGAACACTAATCAGTGTTCGTTACACAATACACAATACACAATGCACCCAGAGCTCCTCACATACACTAGGGCTCGTTACACATACACAATAATGTATCTATGCTGTCTCATCTCCCCTTCAAAGGACCAAACAGTGCACTACCTACTTGTCTTAACACACAAACCAGCAGACAACACGTCAGGCATGTCCAGGGGTACACCCAGACCAGCGTGAAGGGGAGCACTTCCTCCACACCTCTGCCTCTTCGGGCGCTCCAACAGGTACTAACTCTCCACTCTTCCCTCCCTACACACATCTCCTACCTAATCTATACTTTCGGCAAGAAATATGGTGTCACACTAGTCTATATACAGTCTATATAGTCTATATACAGTCACACAGAATATCAGATAGAGGCCTCCTGTCGTGGGAAGCATAGATTTTCCCAGGCCTATGGTCCACGTGTGTACGTGGGTGGAGGTTCCCAGGCTCGTTGTTTTGCGTTACTCGACACCGCTGCTATCTGGGTAGATTAAACTCGGATCGCCTCTCTTTCTGCTACCTCCTTACTGCCGTCTGCCTCCTCTCGCTCACAATTTATATATATATATAATTATACCAAAAAATATACAAATAAATTTTGATAGGGGTTTTTAGGGGGATCTTATTTTAAGCTTGATAGAGGTCTTGGGAGGAAACTGAAGACAATTCTAAACAAATAAATGCATGAACAAATCAATACAAACCTGCCCTTCAGCCATAATCCAGCCATTCTGTGCCAGGTGACATACGGGACCAGTTATTTTACCCGGGAACGGCAAGGGGGGGGTAATGAACTAGCTCCCCATGGGCGAGCATATGGGCTCCATTCAGGCCTATAATCGTCATTTTACGATAAATATCGTTATTACCTATTCATATGAGCCTATTGTACCTTCACTATGAAGATAGTAACCTGTATCAACAATCAAACCAGTGAAAACATAATTTTTCTGGTCAAAATTGCGAATATAGATGGACCAGCCCATTCATGAATTATGGAGAAAATTGAGGTAACCCCTCCCTCCAAGAGGCCTCAAGCCACACTGAGCCTACTCATACACACTCTCGCTTGTGTAACACATCCGCTAGGCACGTAAGCACATCCCCCACGCAGTTTGCTAATGTTAGCACAAAATATACCAACAAATTAGGGAATAACAAGGAAAATAGGTGATAATTGAAGGGGGAGGGGAAAGGGAGGAAGGAGGGGATGTGGAGGAGTGATATGAGGTATAGGGAAAAAAAAAAAAAAATTGTTTAGTGCTGTTTAAATTGTTTTTTTAGGCCTCCCTCTTAAGAGCTTTGCCGCCGTCGCCCAGTAAAACCTCTTAAGAGCTTTGCCGCCGTTTACGGGTTAAGAGGCGGTAATTATAGCCTCTTCATACCTTAGCATTACACAGGGAGGTATTTCCAATGTGTTATTACCTTCATAACACTGCCCAGATTATTGAAGAGGTCGTAAATGAGAAAGCAAACTATTCGATGAATGGCACTCAGCTTAAGAATGTAAACAGAGAAACTGATCTGGGAGTAACAATATCGAGTAACCTAAAACCGAGTCAACAATGTTCAGAAGTTGTTAAGAAGGCAAACAAAATAATTGGCTTTATAGGCAGGTCATTTGAGCATAAATCCAAAGAAGTTATCCTAACCCTTTACAATTCCTTAGTCCGCCCTCTTCTGGAATACTGCGTTCAATCCTGGTGCCCTTATTACCAAAAAGATATAAACAAGCTAGAACGAGTTCAACGTAGAGTTACCAAAATGATACCTAGCCTAAAGAACAAACCATACGAAGAGCGTCTTAGAGAATTAAATCTATTTCCTTTAACCCAGCGCAGATTAAGAGGCGACTTAATTCAAGTGTTCAAAATCATCAAAGGCATCGACAATATGAACTGTAGTAAGTACTTCACTATCGACCAATCTAATTACACGCGGGGAAACGGTTGCAAAATTATTGGTAAATCTTTTAACTCGCACGAATCTAAGAATTTCTTCTTCAATCGAGTTGTCAACTTGTGGAATGGGCTTCCCCGAGACGTTATAGACTGCAGCACCGTTGATTCATTTAAATTCCGCCTAGACAAATATCTCGCATCAAACCCGCGACTGACTGCGTTTGTAAATGAATAACTTTATCCTCCCCTCAGTTACTAACCCATATGTCCCCTACTAACTTCCTAGTCCTGCCACGTTAGTGGCAGGGCAGTAGTTCCCTTTCCAATGTTCCCTTACCCACTCTAAACCACTGTTTGGACACTTGATCCTCAGTGTTTTGGAGGACAAGCAACCTAGAAGGGTCACTAGACCTGTTGTTGCTTGATTTCCTTTGTACTCCTTTGTACTCCTTTGTAGGTTATGATGTGTGTGTGTGTATGAGTGTGTTGTGTGTGTGTGTGTAATAATAACAATAATAATAATAATAATAATCGGTTTGGGTTTGTGTGTGTGTGTGTGTACCAACGATATGATATTCCCAATGTACCATCCGCCTCATAACTTGCTAAATTGCTCGCTATTATTGGTGATATCTTAGGTTATTGAGCTCATTATTATTTACGTATTAGTTTAACCTTATTTGGTCCGAGGGAGGTCTTTTTGAACCTCCCCTGTTTTGCTCAATTAATTTGAAGATTTTAAGACGATTCATTCCATCAGTTTGTCGAAGATAAAACGCTTCACCCCATTCAGGTGTCGATTTTTATTCTGGGCGAGCGATAGCAAGTCTGTAACTTAGAAGAAATCTGCCTTCGGCCGAGACCTTATTCTATCTAAAAATGTATAACATTAGCTTGAAGGGAGTCTGGGTGGGCCTTTTTTAGTTTTAAGGAAGTCTGGGAAGGCATTTTTGTTAGCCTAGGGGACAAAATAAAATATACATTGCTCGAAAATGGCAAAGGCAAGCACAATGCTAAACAATAATGAAAACAATATCATAATAACCCACAAGACGTCGGTTTAGAGAGAATTAACTGGCATTAATTTCCTCCATTCGAAAGTAAAATTAACTCTTCGCTAAATTTAGAGACCTGATGAGAAAAACTGTGGTCTTGACACCTTGTTAATGAAACCTCAAGTGCAACTCCTCATTTTTTAATTAGTCTGTCAGCTGAAGAGTAATTAAATTATTAATCTTATTATTTTAGCCTCGCTCGCTCTCTCTCTCTCTCTCTCTTCATCTGTGCTATCCTTTCCTTCCACTTTCTCTTAGGGTTGCTATCTCTATTAGGATTAAGTCCTGGTCACCTCGCAGGGATCGTAAGATCTGTGGCCAGTGTAGCTATGTAAATCTATGTAAATCTCTCTCTCTCTCTCCCTCTCGTTTAAGAAACAACTGGACGATCATCTAATGAAGATTGGATTAATATGAATGAATCAGTAGGCATGTGTGATTTCCTTTTCAAACTATTTTCTTCCTATACTATAATTATACAAACTTTCCTTGTGGGCATTTCCTGACCCATAAGGTTACACTTTATCCTATTTTCCGGTACGGCTTTTTGGCTGGAGGGTGGGGAGAGAGCCTTCTACTTAACTGTCCTATTTGTTCACTATAAACTGTCCCTGTTTAGTAGTATTAAGGCCGGATCACCTAGTTGGGACCGCAAGGTCTGTGTGGTGTGAGTATCTGTGTAACTGTAACTCTCTCTCTCTCTCTCTCTCCCTCTCAAGACAGTTAATAGTGTTATCTATAGCTGTCAGCCATCCTGTATTAATTCTCACACTATCAATGTCAATATATGCTTGCTCTCTCTCTCTCTCTCTCTCTCTCTCTCTCTCTCTCTCTCTCTCTCTCTCTCTCTCTCTCTCTCTCTCTCAAGCCAGTCAATAGTGTTATCTATAGCTGTCAGCCATCCTGTATTAATTCTCATAATATCAATGTCAATATATGCTCTCTCTCTCTCTCTCTCTCTCTC
>CM064484.1:30505315-30939231 GCA_032716605.1 Paralithodes platypus | reverse complement strand
GGTGTAATGGTTAGAGCGTGTAAGTTCTGTATGAGATATCCTAGGGTCAAATCCTGGGAGAATCACATGTTTTCATTAATTTCATTTGGGGGTTATTGGTGTTAAGAACGATGTTAAAATAATAATATATATATCTTTGGTGTGTTAATTTTAATATACATAAATATCTATTATACATAATTCCTGTGCACTCACTATTTATTTACTTATTAATTTGATTTTATTGTATATTCAAATTCGGAGGGAGCCACTGAAAGGTTTATTAGTATATTGTGTGACTGTTGTGTGTGTGTGTATGTGGTGTGTGTGTGTATGTGTTGTGTGTGTGTGTTTGCTGTGTGTGGGTGTGGGTGTTTGTATGTGGGTGTGTGTGTTTGTATGTGGGTGTGTGTATGTTATGTGTGGAGTGTGTGTGTGTTTGTATATGTATGTGTGTGTGTGTGTGTGTGTGTGTGTGTGTATGTTGTGTGTGGGTGTGTTTGTATTTGTGTGTGTGATTGTTGTGTGTGTGTGTGTGGGTGTGTGTGGGGTATGGTGTGTGTGCTGGTGTGTGGGGGTGTGTGGTTGTGGGTGGGGGGGGGGGGGGGGGGGGGGGGGGGGTGGTACTGGTGAGTGTCATAATAATGATTGTAAATTCAACCACGTAAAAGGTACCAATCTTTCACAAACTCTTACTCCAAAGAATAATACTGGTACTAGTAAGGACACTTATCGTGCAAACAGTGAAATAAATGGTACAGAAGCCATTGTTCCACCTCATTCTGGAGGACCCAACCTACTACTGGCCACAATAATGGTAGCCCACTCTCCCAGGGGCGCAATGAAGGCCACAACTATAACAACAACAATAACAATATGTCTTTTTTTAGGCATACAGAAAGATATCCAGCAACTACAAACTCAGATGCTCCAATTTGCCAAAATGATGCAAATACACATGGCTTGGTCACCACTGCAAGGGTCACCGACAGTGCCTTACCACAACATGGCACATCAAGCCCAGCCTTGCATGATGAAGTAGGGTCACTTGGGGAGCAATTAACCCTCATTGTGGGAAACATAGAGGGATTGCTCCCAAGAAAGTTCAGCCAGAAAGTGCAGATGCTGTCTGAACTTGCGACTAAAGATAATGCACTAGCAGTTTGTCTCACTGCGTCTCACCTAAACGACACAATTAGAGACTCAGAAGTCCAAATGGAAAAGCTTATACCATTCAGAGTTGACTGCCTAAATAGAAAAAAAGGAGGTGTTATAACTTATGTGTTGGAGGAGTTTGCCTCCCTTACTAAAGTGCTCCTGGGAGAGTCAAACTCCTTTGTGGAGGGTACTAGCCCTTCACATTACATCTTTAAACCTGGTCCTTGTAAACCTCTACCGGCCACCTGCTTGCGAGACACCAACACTTCAGGCCAATCATAACAAAATTAAATGATATACTTGAAAACCTCCAAAATCCAAGCCAGAAGTAGTTGTGGTTGGAGATTTTAATTTACCACATGTGTCTGGCCAGAAATGAGAACAATGCACGGTGGGACTGTACAAGGACAGGGTCCAGGCAGAGCTGCTTTTTAACTTTGATGAGCAGTGGTGCCTTAACCAGGTCATTGATTCACCAACAAGAGGTTGAAAATGTTTTTTAGACTCGTATTTACAAAACAATGATGAACTTGTCCATGAGGCGGTAGTAGAGCAGACAATCCTTTCTGACCACAACCTGATTAAGATTACCTCCAACATTAGAAGAATTAAGTCCTCTCAAGTCATGGAACCAACTGCAAAGCCCAGAATCAATTTTGGAGACCTGAATTTCTTCAACAACAAAGTTGACTGGTCCAGTATTAAATGTGAGCTGGGTGAAGTTGATTGGCAGACTGAAATTGAAAGTGCTTCAGTCGATGAAAAGTACAACACAATCATCTCAACTACCCTCAAGATTGTAAAAAAAGTATACTCCTCTCCGGAAGGCCTGCTACAAAGCAACCATCCCACGTGAGAGGAAAACAATCATGAGGAAACGGAGCAAACTAAACTCCAGAATAAAAACTTGTAACAATGACCATGACAGAAGAAGCATGCAGGACAAGGTGAAACAACTGGAGGAACAGCTGAGGGAGTCCCACAGGAACGAAAGAGCAAAAGATGAGAAATCTGCGGTTGAAGCCATTCGGACAAACTATAAGTATTTCTTCAAGTATGTTAAGAAACGAGCCACAGTGAAAGCAAGTATTGGTCCTCTCGTCGCCACAGATGGAGAAGTCATCAGCAATCCACAACAGATCTGCGAGACACTGAGAGGTCAATACGAAAAAGTATTTAGTCAGCCAAAATCATGCACAGAATCAATGACCCAGATATTTTCTTCAATTCTATTGGGCAGCCACCCCAACTGGAGGACATCTACTTCCAACCAAGTGATATTGCTGAAGCAATAGTGAGCTTAAAGCAAACTCTGCGGCTGGACCCGATCAATTTCCAGCAATCCTCCTGAAAGAGTGCGCTTCAGAGATTTCAGTCCCACTATACATGCTGTGGAAGGCATCTATGAGAGAGGGAACTATACCAATGTTATTGAGGACTGCAAAGATTACCCCAATCTACAAAGGAGGACCAAGATCCCTACCCAAGAACTACCGACCGATTGCACTGACTTCTCACATTATTAAGATATTTGAGAAAGTTATCAGTAAGCAAATAGTGTTTTTCTTAGAAAACAACAATAAGATGAACAATGGACAACATGGCTTCAGATGGGGGAGGTCCTGTTTGTCTCAATTGCTGGAGCACCATGACTATTTTCTGCAAACACTGGAGGATGGAGCCAACCTGGATGTGGTGTACCTTGACTTCGAGAAGGCCTTTGATAAAGTCGACCATGACGTCCTCCTCCATAAGATTCGGAAACTCGGGATCAGTGGACGCGTAGGACGTTGGATAAGTGCCTTCCTCAGAGATAGAGTCCAGTCTGTAGCAGTTGGTGGACGTGTGTCTACAGATTCAAATGTGACCAGTGGAGTTCCCCAAGGTTCTGTTCTTGGACCAATATTGTTCCTAATACTCTTGTCAGACATAGATGCTGAGGTTCAGATGGCTCGAGTTTCATCTTTTGCCGACGATACACGGGTGTCTGGAAGAGTGAAGAATGAGAACGATGCAGCATCACTCCAGCAGGATCTGAATGTGCTGTACCACTGGGCGGAAAATAATAACATGTCTTTTAATAGCTGCAAATTTGACCTCATTAGATATGGACCTGATATCAAACTAAAAGAAAATACTGTGTACTCAACCTATGATGGAAACCGTATCAATTCAGTGGCCAATATTAAAGATCTAGGAGTAACAATAAGCAGTGATGCAACATTTACCAAACACATCCAAGACATAGTCCGTTCTGCTCGCAATCAAATGGGTTGGATTCTACGGACGTTTGCCACAAGGGAAGAAAAATCAATGATAATATTATACAAATCTCTAATAATGCCAATCCTCGAGTACTGCGGCCAACTCTGGGAGCCGTGGAGGGTTGGAGAACGACAATCACTTGAAGGCGTCCAACGTACATTTACAAACAAGATCTCCTCCGTGCAACATCTCGACTACTGGGGAAGACTTAAAGCACTTGAATTGTACTCGTTGGAGCGACGGCGTGAGCGGTACATCATAATCTACGTTTGGAAAATGCTAAATGGCCATGTCCCAAACTTAAACAATGAGTCGAAAATAAGTGAGAAAATCAGCAAGAGGCGAGGCAAGCTCTGTGAATTGGGAAACATCAATAATAGAGCCTTGGCCAGAGTGGTGACTCAGAGAATGACCTCAATATCATACCGGGGCCCAACACTCTTTAACGCGCTGCCAAGATATGTGCGTGATGCAGAGTGCTCCTCGGCTGACCAGTTCAAGAGGGTGCTGGACAGGTTCCTCAAAAGAGTCCCTGACCAGCCAAAAAATGCCCCACTACGACATCAGGGCACTGAGTAACAGCTTTCCTGATCAGCTTGCCCTGATGAGGGCAGACGGTAATTTTATTACCGATCTGTCTACCATGGACAGTCCATCTACTGGTCCCCTTGCCCCCGTGTCTTCCACTGGGGACGGGGACGAGCGGTGGATGACTACTACTGGCGGTGGTGCATCAGCATGACCGAGGGACGACCAGACGTCCTCAACTTATCACCAGGACCAGGATCACCAGGTGTGTGTGTGTGTGTGTGTGTGTGTGTGTGTGTGTGTGTGTGTGTGTGTGTGTGAGAGAGAGAGAGAGAGGGGGGGGGGGGGTCTGCGTGTATATGAATGTGTGTGTGTGTGTTTGCTGTGTGTGGGTGTTTGTATGTGGGTGGGTGTGTGTGTGTTTGTATGTGGGTGGGTGTATGTTATGTGTGGAGTGTGTGTGTGTTTGTATATGTGTGTGTGTGTGTATGTGTATGGTGTGTGTGGGTGTGTTTGTATTTGTGTGTGTGTGTGTGTGTGACTGGTGTGTGGGGGTGTATGTGTGTGTGATTGTTGTGTGTGTGTGACTGGTGTGTGGGGGTGTATGTGTGCGTGATTGTTGTGTGTGTGTGACTGGTGTGGGGGTGTGTATGTGTGTGGGATTGTGGTGTGTGTGATTGGTGGGTGGGGGTGTATGTGTGTGTGGTGTGTGGGGGTGTATGTGTGTGTGTGGGGGGGGGGGTGTGTGTGTGTGTGTGGGGGGGAGGAGTGTGTGTGTGTGTGTGTGTGAGAGAGAGAGGGGGGGGGGGTCTGCGTGTATATGAATGGGAATACAATAATGTATGTGCGTATGTTGTGTGCGTCTGTTCTGTATGTAGGAGTATGTCCGTGTGTATGTGCTATGATTCCCCTAAAGTACATTCTCTCTCTCTCTCTCTCTTTCTTTATAAACGTGTGCTAATAATCTCCCCAATGTATCCACCCCCCCCCCCCCTCTCTCTCTCTCTCTCTCTCTCTCTCTCTCTCTCTCTCCCTCTCTCTCTTCGTATCCTACCACACTTCTCTCTCTCTCTTTCTCTCATATTATATATACATACCTTATATATATCTATATATATATACAGAATATACTATATATATATATATATATATATATATATATATATATATATATATATACTATTAATGACTGATAAAAAAAATAGCCATTTTTATGATTCCCCTGCTTTTTCAAAACATTTTTTTAGCTTTGAAAAATTGGCTCTTTCAACCACCCACCACACACTCACTCTCATTCGCTCTCTCTCTCCTATAATTCTCTTCCCCCTAATGAGGTCAGGAAAAATTGCATTTGGCCTTATCAGGTTCCCTTCTGACAGCCCATTGACAGCGACAGATGAGAGAGAGAGAGAGAGAGAGAGAGAGAGAGAGAGGAGAGAGAGAGAGAGACAGAGAGAGAGAGAGAGAGAGAGAGAGAGAGAGAGAGAGAGAGAGAGAGAGAGAGAGAGAGAGAGAGAGATGGATGGAGAGGAAGAGAGAGAGAGGAGAGGGAGAGAGAGAGAGAGAGAGAGAGAGAGAGAGAGAGAGAGAGAGAGAGAGAGAGAGAGAGAGAGAGAGAGAGAGAGAGAGAGAGAGAGAGAGAGAGAGAGAGAGAGAGAGAGAGAGAGAGAGAGAGAGAGAGAGAGAGAGAGAGAGAGAGAATACAGCTGTTAAGATAATGCACACACACACACCCCAATATCTGTCCAATGTTACGTGTTACTGCCGTTTTCCTCAATATACTGCCCACCTGCCCTTGAGCTCAATTATTGATATAGCATTAAGGGAGCCCACCTCGCTTCTTTGTTTTACATTTCTCCCCCTCTCTCTTTGGCTTGTATCCATTCGGCCCCATTCAGCCTACTGTTTTATGACGTTTACCCCCATCCAGGTATCAATATTTTCCTGGCGAGCAGTAGCGAGTCAGCATATATATTATTTTTGTTTTGACAGCAAGCTAAATTTGTACATTTTTCGATAGAAAAATTTCTCCGGCGAAGCCGGATTTCTCCATACAATGCTGGCTCGCTATCGCTTGCCAAGAAAAATCGACACCTAGATGGGGATAAACGTCTTAAAACAGTTGGTCGAATGGGGCCGAATGGATACAAGCCAGGGGAAGAGAGAAAAGGAGAGAAAGATTTAAAAAAAAAAGCCGGTGACCTCCTTAAAGGAAAACAAAAAAATAAATCCCAATCAAATGGAAAATATACCCCCTTCCAAATAAGTCAGTCCAAACTCTCTTGAACACTAATCTCTAAACAACTCAGAAACGACTACAGTAATCGAACTATTATTTACCGTATACCATTTGGGACGGGTCAGCCTGGGAATAGGTGTGACAATGTACAGCCCAGTTTGAGTTATAGAGGTTAGGATGTCCGATTTCTGAACTACCTATTTGGAACAGGGTATAGTTACATGCTGAAAAATGTTAAGGGGAGGTTTTAGTTTGTTTCCTACTCCTTCAGCAATCTTAAAATTTCACCCCTTTGACCCCCTTTGAAGATACATTTTTACATTTTTCGGTAGAAAAATGTCCCGGCCATAGGCCGGTCGCTCTTAAATTACAGGCTCGCTATCGCTCGCCAGGATAAAATCAACACCTAAATGGCACGAAAGGTCTTAAAATTGACAGAATGGGGCGGAAATTCTTAAAATCACCAAACTAATGGGGAAAACGTCTTAAAATCTCAAAAGCAATGGGGCTAGACATGAGGGAGAAAGGGGTCACGAAAAAAGTCCCTCAAGTGGAAATCTCCCCTTAAGAAGTATAACCCTCCGAATATATGATATTCTCAAAGCTCTATAAACATGACCTGAAAGCAGCTGAAATTCCAAAAATGAATGGTGAATAAAATTAGCCCAGTAGCCTCTGTATCGAAGGAGGATATATGAACAAAAGGAAAAGGGAAATCTGCAGAAGGCCTATTGACCCATACGAGGCTATCTGTCTGTTTTTGTTGCTATGTGGAAGAGGGAGGCAAAAGGCAAAAATGTCTGTGACGAGTGCCTCCCTAGAGTTGAAAGAGTGACAGGGCCTAAATCAAGGAATGTTCGAGCCAAAATGACTGGACACACGGAGTTTGAAGCAATTTAAGTCATAGTATGAGGGAAAGGAGAGTTTTAGAGCTCAGCTGTTGAATAGAAGAAATATTGGGAATATCGTTTCACTCTTGGGTTGGAGAGTTGCACATAGTAGGTGGGATTGTGTTGCAAGACGGGTGGTACGTGCTCTACGTAGAGAAGGTGGTATATCCTGTGAGAGCTCTGAGGAACATTTATTATTGTAATAACAGTAGAATAGCGAGATCCTTCCCAAGCTGTATAAAATCGTCTAATGATAGCCACAATAAACTATCGAAACGCGTCATAATCCTCAAAGGGTTAAAAATAATCCCGTGTCCAGCTTTGCATATCATAATTAATCTGGTACCGTACCCCAACCTTTAAACCTTGAAAATTCATTCGTTATTTAAATATTGCTAAAACTTGCAAAGCTAATTATACGGTACAGGAAAATCCATCTAAGCCTTGCAACGGCATGCTAAAAATATAACGGAACGTGATATTGAGATTATAATAATAAAATACTACTAATAATAATAATAATAATATAAGAAATATATAGATAACTAAAAGCGCCGTTAACCACATATTTAGTCACTGCATTATAGAACACACTAAACCATTTGTAGCTTAACTTCAATAAGAAAACAAATATACATCTTGACAGACTTCAACGATCACATGATCACAGCAACTCTGTGAACTATAATTGTATAGAGAAGAGAAAGTAATGCAGTACCGGTACCTGTATATCAATAATGTACACACAACGAAGTCAACTTACCTTAATTGAGATAGCCCACACAGAATATACAATAATAGTAATAATACCAATATATATACTAATATAATATGTCAAGAGAATGCACCAACAAAAAATCACCCACACAATCTAAAATAAGTGATAGTAATAATACCAATGTATGTACTAAAATAATCTAAAAGTAAAACGAATACACCAAAAGGAGTCACACACAATTTAAAATAAGCTATATTAATAATAAGACTGTATGCACAAAATAATCCTAAAATCAAAGAGAATACACCAGAAGGAATCCAAACATCTATAAAAGAGTAAAACCCTTCCCCCTCCTCCAAACACTGACCTGGATCCTCCTCAAGGGGGCCATAAGTTCCTCCCGATCCTCCTCAGGGGCTTCACCGCGATGCTCCACTGTCTCTCACTTCCCCACTCACTTCGTCTATACTTCTTTCGCGCGCTTTTTTGCCTTATTTATTCACGTTTATTTTGGCGCCAAGTTCGGGGGAAGCGCGCGGTTTCTGGGTTGTCGGTGGTAATGTTCGTTTTCTCCGAGAGTCCAAATCCACAAATCACTGAAAAAAGAAGAATTGGAATTAGTTGTAGTTTCCCCAGATCTATTCCCGTTTCATTGCCTATATAGTGTTTGCGCGCCTTTTTATTTGTTTACATATATAACTCCTCCTTAAACTTCATTGTGATTTGTTTTATGATAAATGGAAATCTATGGAGCACCAGCGTTCAGAGAGTTAACGCTATTTGGTCCTAAATCTTGGTGGTTAATAGGATATTTTGTTTAATTATTAAAGGATTTCGCTTACCGGTATTTTTACTATTTTCGAGCAATGTATGCTAGTTTGTCCCCTAGGGTAACAAATAACACCTTCCCACACTTCCTTCATACGAAAACACCCACCAAGACCCCCCTCAAGCTAAATTTGTAAATTTTTCGATAACAGTATGTCCCACCCGAAGGCTGATTGCATTTAAGTTACAGGCTCGCTATCGCTTAACAAGAAAATATCTCCAAACCAATGGAGCGAAACAGAGGAGGTCCAGAAAGCCCCCCCCCCCCCGACCAAAGACAGTTAACCCCTTCGTCCGTTTTATTTTTATTTTAGCTATAGTACGACGATATTGTGCAGCTGACGAAGGATCGGTGGTAGTAAAATGGATGAAGTGAGATGGTTCGAAGCCTGTTCACTGCTGGAGGCTCTTTGTAAGCTGCATAAAATCGTCTAATAGTAGCCAGAACACAGTAACAAAAAAAGACGGTACAGAAGGGGCTAATGTTCGCGCGTGTCAAACCCTCCACAAGCCGCTGGAAATAGATGAAGTGGGAATTAGTTTGGAGAGGGTTTTTGGGAGTGCTATTGTCACGCTGAGCCAAGTTTGAAGAGTGATGAGTGTGGTGATCGTGATGAGGACAAGAGTGATGAGGATGATGGTGGTGAGTGGGAAGAGAATTAGGAAGAAACAAAAGACGGAGGAGAAAGAGGAATAGGGAAAGTGAGTGAATAGGAAGCGAAAAGGAAGATGTGATGATGATGGTGAGTGGGAAGAGAGAGAAGGAAGGGGCAGAAGGAGGAACACAAACGGAAAGGAAAATTGAGTAAAGAGAAAGAGGAAAGGAAATGTGATGATGATGGTGAGAAGGAAGGGACAGAACACGAAGGAGGAGGAGCAAAAACTGAAAGGGAAAGTGAGTGAATAGAAGAGCAAAGGGAAATGTGATAAAGATGATGGGCGGAAAGAGAGAGAAAAGGAGGAAGAGTAAGGGAAAATGGAAAGAAGGAGATAGTGAAGGGAGATACGATAATGATGATGAGTGGGAAGACAGAGGAATTGAAGACGAAGGAGAACAAATGATTGGGAGAAGTGAAGGAAGGGAGAGAAAGAGAGAGGGTAAGAATAAATAAAAGTGTGAGAGAATAGGAGAGAAAGAGAATACAGAGTGGGTAAGGTATAAAAGAAGGGTAAATGAATAAGAGGAGAGGAAGAAGGGAAAGAAAGAGTGAATAGAAAGGGTAAGGAAATAAAGAAGTGTGAGGAAATAGAAGAGAAAGGAGTGAGAGAAAGAGTGAATGGAGAGAAGGTAAGAACAAAATAAGTGAGAGAGAACAGAAGGAGAGAAAGAGTGAATAGAGAGAGCAAGAACAATGAAGAAAACGAAACAATGATATGAGACGAGGAAGAGAAAATGGGAATATAGGGTAAACGAAAAAAGAAAGGAGAGAACATAGGGAAAATGGGAATAAAGGGGAAACAAAAGAAGAAAGGAGAGAACACAAGGGAATGCGACGAGGAAGAGAACATGGGAATATAGGGTAAACAAAGGAGCAAATAGAAAATAAAGGAATAGGACAAAGAGAAAATGGGAAAAATAAAGGGTAAACAATAGGAGGAAATATAAAATAAAAGAATATGACGAGGAAGAGAAAATGGGATGAGGAACAGACAATGGGAATAAAGGGTAAACAAAGGGAGAAAGGAAAGAACATAAGGAAAATGGGAATAAAGGGTAAACAAAAGGAAAATGGGAATAAAGGGTAAACAAAAGGAGAAAGGAAAGAACAAAAGGAAAATGGGAATAAAGGGTAAACAAACGGAGAAAGGAAATAACAAAAGGAAAATGGAAATAAAGGGTAAACAAAAGGAGAAAGGAAATAACATAATGAAAATGGGAATAAAGGGTAAACAAACGGAGAAAGAAAGAACAAAAGGGAAAGGAAAAGGCAGGGAAGGGAAAAGAAAAAGAAGGTGAAGACAGAGTGATGAAAGAAAAATTAGAAGGAGCCATTGTCACGCTTTGCCTGTCTCCAAGTGTGAAGTAAGTTTTCTGTGTAAGGAGGACAAGAATGATGATAATGATGATGATGGATAATGATGATGATAATTGGGAAAGAGCAGGAGGAACAGAAGACGAGGGAGGAAGAAAAGGTGATGATGAAAATTGGGAAGAGCATAGGAAGAACAGGTGAATGAATAAGAAGATTAAACAAAAGGAGTTGATGATAAATTGATAAGTGATGATGAGAGGAGGTAGAAGATGGTATGGATTAACGGAAGACGGAGCAGAAAAATATGATTGGAAGAAAAGTGAGTCGCGATAGGTAGAGAAAAATGAGAGTAAAAGAAGAGAAAATGAAGGAAGGGAAAAGTGAAGGAAGGTCAGGTCAAGTGAAGGTATTGAGGGATAAGCCTTTACAACGGCACCTCGTAGCTACGTTCTACTTCCCTATTTTTCTGAAGAGTATAGAGAGGGGAGAAGGGGTGCTGGAGAGAGAGGAAGGAAGCTGTTGGAGTGGCTTTGTTATGTGTGTTATTAGTCTGTATACGTGCGAGCATGTGAAGGGGGGCGAGGGAAAAGTGGGAAGCATAGAAAACGGGATGAGACAGGCAAGAGAAAACGTAAATAAGGACGATAAAAGAAAGGGAATACTCATTAGAATAGGAGGGGAAGGAAAAGTGAGAGGGAAGAGCAAGAAAATACGGAAAGGGAGTGGAAAGCTAAACGGAAATAATATCAAAGTAAAAGAACAGAAAACGAGATAAATAAACATTATATTCTTCTCATAAACGATGATAATTCACTGGATAAAAGTCATACAATCTTACAGTTTTAATATGAGCATTCGAATCCCGCTGAGCACGACATTTACAGACAACAATGGTAAAGAGCTTATTACTTACGGTATATTGTATCTATTTTTTGTTTTAATTATTATTATTTATTTTTTTATTTTTTTTGGTACGACAATTATAAACCAACATTTTATAGGTTCGACAATTCTAAATTACTATTTTATGAGTTCATAGTCACAACAAATAATCGTACATCAATACAGAAATATGTAAAATAATAATAATAATAATAATAATAAAAAAACTCCTGAGTAGCTATTTGGGAGAAAAATACATACAAAACCGACCCGAAATTATACGCAAGAAAAAGGTGGCTTACTGAAATGTTTTGAATTTCTCTTCTGTAACCCCATTAGTTTAAATATAGCTAGACTCAAATACAATAGACGTAGAGAAGGGGTTAGCCTAGTATACTTTTGAAGGCTCAGAGCTTATACACTCTAATCAAATTAATATCCTCACCAGTCAAATAATGGCCGATGTAATCATATTTACAGTACATTCTTTAGGGGAGCCCACCTCACTTGGTTTCTCTTTCTCTCCCTCTCTCTCTTTGGCTTGTATCCATTCGGCCCCATTCAGCCTAATGTTATAAGACGTTTACCCCCATCCAGGTGTCAATATTTTCCTGGCGAGCGGTAGCGAGCCAGCATATATATATTTTTGCTTTACAGCAAGCTACATTTGTACATTTTTCGATAGAAAAATTTCTCCGGCGAAGCCGGATTTCTTCATACAATGCTGGCTCGCTATCGCTCGCCAGGAAAAAATCGACACCTGGATGGGGATGAACGTCTTAAAACAGTTGGCTGAATGGGGCCAAATGGATACAAGTCAGAGAAAGAGAGAAAAGGAGAGAAAGATAAAAAAAAACAGGTGACCCCCCCCTCTTCACCAGCATTACGTAACTGTCATCGTATTCTGGTTACCATTAGACGATTTTCTTAAGTTTGCGATCCTCCTAGGCGACTCAAATGGGTAAATACGATCTCACTAAACCCTCTTGTTAACACAGGTCCTTCTTAAACTGCATAAAATCATCTAATTTCAGCCAGAGTCCAAGGTCAAAAGGCGTTATGGTGCTGAAGGGGTTAATTAAGACTGATACTATAAACTTTATCACGTCGTATATTATAATAGCTAGGGTTAACTATCCCTATACCTCGTCGATATTATGGCTCTCTCTCGCTCTCTCGCTCTCTCGCTCTCGCTCTCGCTCTCTCGCTCTCTCTCTCTCTCTCTCTCTCTCTATGTATATAAATAGAACAAAAATATATGTTGCATTATTCCATCACAAACTTCCAAAGTGTGTCTCGCTCACTGATATATATATATATATATATATATATATATATATATATATATATATATAATGTACAGTACATAAAACATTTCATAAATCGTCTAAGTATCGCTAGAATAAAATTAAACCCACGTCGCCGGTACAGAAGGGCTAAATATATCATCCAAAACACAAAATACAATGACATTTTCGGCATTAATTACTCCTACAGCTTTTGGAATTAAAGTACAAAAATGAATATAGCAAAACAATTAGTTTGAAACCGATTCTGTTTGATGGATCGTGAAGGTCAGGGATTAATAAGGGGAGTGGGGGGTTTTCTGCACCCCTTCTCTCCCTCATGCTTAGCCCCATTAGTTTTGGAATTTTAGACCTTTCGCCCCTGTAGTTTTGGAGGAAAATTAAACAACAATATCCAACAACAGACCACAGACTGGAATACAAAGCGTTGATAATTCTAATACAAGGCAACAGTAGGGTACCGGTACGTATCTTATTGAGGAGCGGGCAATGGTATATTTTCCTTTAATATTCACAAGTGTTCCGGGCCACGGGGTAATCTGAGGTAATGGGGTGTGCTGGTGGTGGTGGTTGGTGTGGTTGTGGTCGTGGTGTGCTGGTGGTGGTTGTGGGGTGCTGATGGTTGTGGTTCTGTAATCTGAGGTAATGGGGTGTGCTGGTGGTGCTGTGCTGTTGGTTGTGGGGTGTACTGCTTGTTATCCTAGTGGTGGAAGGTGTGGTTCTGTAATCTGAGGTAATGGGGTGTGCTGGTGGTGCTGTGCTGTTGGTTGTGTGGGTGTACTGCTTGTTATCCTAGTGGTGGAAGGTGTGGTTCTGTAATCTGAGGTAATGGGGTGTGCTGGTGGTGCTGTGTTGGGGGTGATGGTTGTTTGGTGTGCTAGTTGTTATTTGGTGTTGATGGTTGTGGATTGTGGTGGTGGTGTGTTGGTTAATATTTAGTGCTGATGGTTGTGGTGCTGGTTATGGTGGTGTGCTGGTTATTATTTAGTGCTGATGGTGGTGGGGGTGGTGTGCTGGTTGCTGTGGTGGTGATGATGGTTGTGGTGTGTTAGTTTATATTTAGTGCTGGTGGTTGTAGTGGTGGTGTGCTGGTTGTAGTGGTGGTGTTTATGGTTGTGGTGTGTGCTAGTGCTATCGTGGTGGTGGTGCAGAAGGATTTTATCATCTGAATTTGTGTACAAGAATAGTCCCGTTCCTAGTAGACTGCATTTCACACAATCACTTACGCCAACAACATAATCTACACTCCTTGAGAGTTCTGTGGGAAAGCCCGACCGTGGCCATGGCCTTCCTCGGGGCTGTTCGGCCAGGCAGCTTAGGGAATGACAACAACAAATACCACCACCACACCAACAACCACAACTACCACCACCACCACCACACCAACAAAAACCACAACAATTTCACGGAATATTTGTATAAACTTCCCTTTTTTAACATGATAACAAAGGCAGAGAAAAATTCGCTGCCATGTGTCCAAAAAGCAGAGGGGTATTTGTTGCTCTGTTGTTTTACTCACACACACTCTCTCTCTCTCTCTCTCTCTCTCTCTCTCTCTCTCTCTCTTTCTTTCTCTCACTCTCTTTCTCTCTCACTCTCTTTCACTCTCTCTCTCTCTCACATACGCTCTCCCACTCACTCACTCACTCTCTCTCTCTTCATTAATATGCATAATATGTCGGGCTGATTTTTCCCCTCCGTTCACTATCTACCTACCTATCTACCTATCTATCTACCTATTTATCTATCTATCGATCTATCGCTTAAATGTTTCTTTTTTCTCATATAGTTTGCTTATTTTGTTCTTTAAATTCATGCTAGCTATAGAATGTGAATCACATTCTTTGTCAACCTTCAATTGTTCAGCAATAATCATAAAACTATTCTAGATGTTATCAGGAAAAAATAAAATAAAATATATATATATATATATATATATATATATATAAATCAGTTTAATATTACGCAGAATAGACTATAAAATGTTCTTATAATAACCCGAAATAAACAAATAATCATTAAATAAAGCATTGTTCTCGTACTTTCTAAAAAATCATCAAAACGGGTACGAAAAAGGTAAATCAAATATATTTTTTGCATTAAGGGGAGGTAGTTGCTTTTTCTGGACCCCCTTCACCCTCATGTTTAGCCCCGTTAGTTTTCGGATGTTAAGACGGTCGCTTCATTAGTTTGGCGATTGTAAGACCTTTTGTGCCATTTAGAGGTCTATTTTTTCCAGGTGAGCGATAGTGAACCTGTAATTTTAGGAGGAAAGCAGAGAAATATTTCTACACAAATGTTTACAAATTGATCTTAAAATGGGGTCTAAGGGGTGTTTTTTGTTTAAGCTTGATAACTGTTTATTCTGACTAAGGGGCTAAAGGGGGAGTACCGGTATTTGTTTTGTATTTATCTATTTATTTTTGGTCTATATATTTATATAATCAATCATGTTTTGAGTTTCCTCGACAGACCTCCATCAAGCTTAAAACAATACTCGCTATAACCCCTTTCAAGATAAATTGGTACATTTTGTCGGTAGAACAATGTCCCGGCAGAAGGCCGGTTCATTCTAAAATTACAGGCTCGCTATCGTTAGCCAGGAAAAAGATCGACACAAAAATGGCACGAAAGGTCTAAATATTGACAAAGAAAGGGGGCGAAAGGTTTCAAAACAGCCAAACTAACGGAAAGCACGTCGTAAAATCTCAAAATCAGTATGCTAAACATGAGGGAGAAGGGGGTCCAGAAAAAGCAACTAAATCCCCCTTTCAGAAAATAAGTGGAGCCTGGAGCGATAATATAAAGGGTATGACGAAGCGGCCATTACATACGACGCCCGGAAATTCTGGCCGTGTATAGTCGGTTCATTCTAGGTTGGCCAGAAATCGTAACCTCTAACCTCTGTAACGCAAAAAGGGCTAGAGCAAATGAGCTGTCAATTTACACACCTATTCCCTGGCCGAGTCTTTCTATTTGGTAGAAAAATAGCTCAATTACTCAACTCCTTTTTGAGTTGTAGAAAATAATGAATTAATCCTTTACTTTCTTCATGTACCGTAGTGATTGTGAGAATAGTCACAGGATGAGTTACTAAAGATGACTCAGTTCTCATATTCCCAATTAGATTTGTCTGCAGCATGAATTGGAACACAGTGATAAAATAGCCTCTCGACCATAATCTCCAAAACGTCCTTGTTTGTACCTTTATATTTAGTACCACCACGGATGGCGTTAGGTGTAATTGGAATATGGCTAATTAGATCTTGAGTATGAACTCCTCCAAGCTTTGGGAATGGCTATATGTCGCTTTGATCCGCGGAAGAAATGACTAGATCGTAAGCACCCTTCCTCACTTGCTGAATATGCCTACGGAAATGCGTTCACTCTACGCAGGCAATCCAATCATGATTATGTTCGAACGAGGTGAACGTTATAATGGTGTTCATTGTACGCTATCAACCCAATCATGATTATGTTCGAACCAGGTGAACGGTATAATGGTGTTCACTGCACGCTATCAACCCGATCATGATTATGTTCGAACCAGGTCAACGATATAATAAAAAGACGTTGATTTTCCGGTCTGAAAATTGGTCAGCGAGATGAGTTTGCTACGACATTAACCCCTTCAGTACCGATGACGTCTTTTTAATTATCTTCTAGCTATATTTAGACCATATATGCTTTCATTAATTTCGTTGGGAGGTGTTTGGTGTTGTGGTGAAATTAATAAAAATATAGATTAATAAAAACAAAAGGGGTTAAGTGAGACAGTTCAAAGCCTGTTAACTGCTGGAGGCCCTTTTTAAACTTAGAAAAATCGTCAAATAGTAGCCAGAATAAAGTTAAAATAAAACGGCGCCAGTACTGAAAGGGTTGAGTACCAGCGACGTGTGTTAAGGGCAGGTCTCCACTTGAGGGATTTTTTTCTTGACCCCTTTCTCCCTCATGTTTAGCCCCATTGCTTTTGATATTATAAAACGTTTGCTCCATTAGTTTAGCGATTTTAAGAACTTTCACCCTATATTAAGACCTTTCGTGCCATTCAGGTGTCGATTTTATCCTGGCGAGCGTAGCGAGCCTGTAATTTAAGAGGAATCGGCCTTCGGCCGGGACATTTTTCTACCGAAAAATGTACAAATTTACCTTGAAAGGGACTCAAGGGGTGTAATTTTAAGCTTGATGGAGGTCTAGGGAACAAACTAAATACCTCCCCTTAAATATTATTCTAGCTATATATATGTTAGCGATATTATGCAGCTTAGGAAGGATCTGTGGTAGTTAGAAGGGTTGGTGGAGATAGTTGGAAGTCTTAGTATTGCTAGAGGTCCTTCCTAAGCTGAATACTATCTTCTAATAGTTGCCAGAATATGATGAAGAAAAGGACGGCCCCGGTACTGAAAGGGTTAATATTCAAAATGGCGACGCGGCCTTAGCAACGGAGGTGATGGTGGCAATGTCGGACTATTTAAGGGGGTAGCACTCGCTTTTTATGGAGCCCCTTCTCCCTCATGTTTGGCATGTTAGTTTTGAGGTTTTAAGACTGTCGTTTCGTTAGTTTGGCGATTTTGAGACCTTTCGCCTCATTTTTTTGTCAACATTAAGACCTTTCGTGCCCTTTAGGTGTCGATTTTTATCTTGGCGAGCGATAGCGAGCCTCGTTTTTAGAAGGAAACGGCCTTCGGCCGGGACATTTTTCTACCGAATAATGTACAAATTTGTCTTGAAAGAGGGTCTAGGGGGTGTTTTTGTAAGCTTGATGGAGGTCTAGGGAGGGGACCCAACCTGCTTTTTCTATCTGGGTTTTATCCATTCGGACCCATTCAGCCTACTGTTTTAAGACGTTTTTCCCCATTCAGGTATCGACTTTTTCCTGGTTAGCGACAGCGAGCCATCATTGTATGGAGAAATCCGGCTTCGCCTGAGAAATTTTTCTTCCAAAAGTTTACAAATTAAGTCAGCTGTCTAAAACATAATCCAAAATATGGTGGCTCGCTATCGCTCGCCAATTTCAAATCGACACCGGGATAATTATAAACGTCTTAAAACAGTTGACTGAATAGGGTCGAATGGCTACTACCTAGAATGAAAAAAGGTCGGTCCCCTTAATAATCCAGAAGGGTTGATAGCCTCTGACATCCTATATCGACTAACTAACTAATCAATGACAAAATGTCGTTCCCCAACCTGCCACTGTGGGAATTCGAATCACCTGGGGGTCGAAGCACGAAGCATTTAGTGGGCGTGTATGGCATTTGTTTCAGATGCTTCGTTTGTCGATCCCAGGTGTTTCGGATTCACCCAGTGGCTGGTTGGGGGAACGAACTTTTGTCGTTGGTAGTACGGTCGCGCTAATAAGTCATGTCCCAGCTGTCATTACGTTTGACTTGCTCTGTACTGCATTAATGTCTGTCAGATGTTGAATAGGGTGGGTAAGTGTAGGAACATGTTCGTATATTTCACTCGATATGAAGACATGAAGCTTAGATATTGCTGATACCAATTATTGATCAAAACATACTTGGTGCGGAGATATCACTTATTAGCGCGACTGTACGTACATTTGGTCAGAGTGAGAGCTAAATACAAAGACGGATGCATCTACTAACATTTATGAACACATGTACACTTTCAAATTAAACGATCATCTCAATAGAAATATATGATATGATCTACTATCTGGTAAAAACTCTAACTAAATCACAATTTGGTTTTCCAGATATCCATTGATTAATTTCCTAATATAGCAAAATATTGTTGAACCTGAAACTATGAAAACACACACACACACTTGAAATAGACCGATTATTTGTATTTTATCACACACACACACACACACACACACACACACACACACACACACACACACACACACACACACTTGAAATACACCGATTATTATGTGTTTATTTCACACACACACATAAACACATACAAACCAATCACACCCGTCCGCACCCTCCCATACATAAAACAAACAAACACACATGTACACAAACACTCCAATGTTTATAGCCTCCGCATATAACACAAAACTCCATTAATTTTCACCGGATAAAAGCTGCTCCGTTAATTGCGTATGTGTGTGTGTGTGTGTGTGTGTGTGTGTGTGTGTGTGTGTGTGTGTGTGTGTGTGTGTGTGTCGTGTGTGATTGTTTATTTGTATAAGTTTGTATATTTGTGTGTGTGTGTTTGTATATTTGTGTGTGTTCCTTGGCTAATTATGTGGAAACAAGTAATAATATTACAAAACATTACAAATATAATAATTGTTACCGGTATATTATTATTATTATTATTATTATTATTATTATTAAGATTAATATTACTTATTATAAGAATAGTAATAATATTAGTTGTTAAAATTATATATACAACCATAACTACAGCGAATAATAATAACACTACCAATCTTCATTTTCATCCAAATAACACTAACAAGAACAATAGTAAACCAAATAGTAAAAACACACAATAACGACCCTTAATCACGCACACCAACTCGCAACATCTTGCAACTCAACCCAGCACACCTAAACACAAATAAACACGAATAATACCCACACGAACACTCTTTCACGGCACACAAAACATGGGTAATTGGCGACAACACAATCGTCGCCAAAACTGAACGAAAAGTGGTCACGAAACACGACGAAATAACGCACAATACAGAGTAAATTGGAAATATGTCAGCCGGCGACATTTGGCATTCCTTTTTTGAGTGCTGGCAATTTGGTTATCAATGGCAGAGGGGGGAGGGGGGGGTAAGTGAGAGAAAGAGAGGGGGGGGGGGAGATAGACTGCTTGATTCTGGCAGGGAAAAATAAAGACAAAGAAAAGCATGAGAGAAATATGAATTATTGATGTGTTACAATAATAATAGTAATAATAATTATTATTATTATTATAATAATTAAAAGAAGAAAACTAATTAACGAAACAATACCTATGAAAACAAAGAAAGCACACACAAAGGAAGGAAGAGAGAGAGAGAGAGAGAGAGAGAGAGAGTGTGAGAGTGAGAGAGCAGAACCGCGTCTTACCGAGGTCAACGCTAGACTGTGTAGGTAGGGTCGCTTGGACACAGGCACAGGGCGAGTGAGTGTGTGTGTGTGTGTGTGTGTGTGTGTGTGTGTGTGTGTGTGTGTGTGTGTGTGTGTGTGTGTGTGTGTGTGTGTGTGTGTGTGTGTGTGTGAAAGAGAGAGAGGGAGAGAGATGTGTGCATGGAAAGATTGATAGAAAATAGGAAAATTGATAGGAAATACTAAAGAGAGATGTGTGTGTGTCTGTAGAGAGAGTGTGTGACAGGAGAGGAAATACTAAAGAGAGATATACAGTTTTATGTGTGTGTGCGGAAAGAGTGAGAGAAAGTGACAAGAGAGAGAGAGAGAGGAAAGGGCAGAGAGAGATATAAGTGTGTGTAAAGAGAGACAAAGTGTGACGAAAGCATAGAGAAATATGTATATGTGCATGGAGAGAGAAAGAGAGAGAGACAGAGAGAAATGTAGACAGAGAAAGTGGAGGGGGGGGTTGGGAGAGAATAGAATATGACAGCGCATGTGAGAGTGGTGTGTGTGTGTGTGAGAGACAGTGATGAATGTGTGCGTGCGTGTGTGTGACAGAGAGAAAGATAGTGATGAATGCGAGTGTGTGTGTGTGTGTGTGTGTGAAAGAGACAGTGATGAATGTGTGTGTGTGTGTGTGACAGAGTGATGAATGTGTTTGAGAGAGAGTGGTGTGTGTGTGTGTGTGTGTGTGTGTGTGTGTGTGTGTGTGTGTGTGTGTGTGTGTGTGTGTGTGTGTGTGTGTGTGTGTGTGTGTGTGACAGAGAGAGAGAGTGCTGAATGTGTTTGAGAGAGAGTGGTGTGTGTGTGTGTGTGTCAGTAAAGAGCGGTAGGAGGGAAGATAAAAAGAGACACCGTGAGATGTGCTTGCAAAGAGAGAGAGAGAGTGAGTAGAAAGGAAGAGAGGAGAGTGAGAACGGCGTAGGCGTAGAGAGAGAGAGAGAGAGAGAGAGAGAGAGAGAGAGAGAGAGAGAGAGAGAGAGATAGAGAGAGTGAGAGTGAGTAGAAAGGAAGAGAGGAGAGTGAGAGAACGGCGTAGGCGTAAAGAGAGTGAGAGAGCGTAAAAGAGAAGAGAGGAGAGTGAGAGGGAGAGAGAAATGTGTGTGTGTGTGTGTGTGTGTGTGTGTGTGTGTGTGCGCGCGCGAGTAAATGGAGAGAGGGAGTTGAAAGGAAAGCATTGAGAGAGAGAGAGAGAGAGAGAGAGAGAGAGAGAGGAGAGAGAGAGAGAGAGAGAGAGAGAGAGAGAGGAGAGAGAGAGAGAGAGAGAGAGAGAGAGAGAGAGAGAGAGAGAGAGAGAGAGAGAGAGAGAGAGAGAGAGAGAGAGAGCGAGAGCGAAGAGAGAGAGGAGAGAGGAGAGGAGAGGAGAGGAGAGGAGAGAGAGAGAGAAAAAAAAATACCGGTTGCAGGAAAAAAAATCGACACCCAAATGGCACGAAAGGTCTTAATATTGACAAAGAAATGGGGATGAAAGATCTTAAATTCGCCAAACCAATGGGGGCAAACGTCTTCAAAATTTCAAAACTAATGGGGCTAAACATGAGGGAGAAGGGGGGCCAGAAAATATCCATAATCTCCCCTAAAGTGATCGAACTCATTGGATATTTCAGCTTAAATTATGATGCTAAAATTTACGGGAGGTTTGTTTTCTGTGGTCCCCCATCTCCCTCATGTTTAGCTCCATTAATTTTGGAATTCTAATATGCTCGCCCCATTAGTTTGGCGATTTTAAGATCTTTCATCCCAATTCTTTGTCATGTTTAACCCTTTGGCTGCGGCTATGTTTGGGCTATTTAGGGCATATTCAGGCACCCCTGAATGATAAATCAAGCATCTGCATTAAATGAAGTGTATTCTGCCAAAAACTAGGCGAGAATAGCTTCAAAATGACACCAGAACAGGCCCCGTGCGTGGTCTGGTTCACCCGCAGTGGTGCCAGTGAAACGCGGGAAACCCGCTATTATGTATCACTCGCTCGCTTGGCTACACTGTTGGGAGACACAGAGAGAGACCCGCGCGAGACACAGTCAACCTCAGTGAGGCGCTCGGTGCTCTGAGGGTCGGAGGTGGGCCCCTCACGCTCCCGCCCACTGACACTCGATTTTTACGTTTATTACAGGCTTTCAAAGCCTGGAAATTGCTGTAACCTGCCAGGACGTTCCAGAATGTCACCCGCAGCAAAAGGGTTAAGATCTTTCGTGCCATTTAGGTGTTGATTTTTACCTGGCCTGTAATGTAGGAGGGGACATTTTTCGGTAGAAAAATTTCCAAATTCATCTCGATGGGGGTAATACGGGATTTTCTTTTAAGCTTGATGGTTTGAAGATAAACTCAGGTCATTTGATTGTAAGGTCATTAACGATTAAGCATTTATTGTCCTAACTCTTAGAGATAGGAAGAGAACATCGTGGGTAAGAGAGCAAACCAAAGTCAAGGATATTCTAGACGTTATAATAAAAGAGCAGGAGTGGAGATGGGCGGGACATGTAGACAAAGTAAAATCGTTCAATGGTTACAGGATTGTTCATATATAATTTACAAAGTTTGATATAAAATAACTGGAGACCAAATAAATGTAATATAGATACCGTAGATAAAATAGATAGATAATATAGATAGATATATAAAATAGATAGACAATATAGATAGATATATACAATAATTAGATATACAGTAGATAGATAGATAAAAGATAGACAATATAGATATAGATAAAATAAAGATATAGATAGATAAAATAGATAGACAATATAGATATAGATAAGATAGATAATATAGATATAGATAAAATAGATAAGACAATATATAGATAAAATAGATAGAACATAGAATTATATATAGATAAAATAGATAGACTATATATAGATAGATAAAATAAAGACAATATAGATAGATAAAATATAGAAAAAATAGATAGATAATATAGATAAGATAGATGAAATACATAGGCAATATAGATAGATAGATATAATAAAGAAAATATAGATAGACAGATAAAATAGATAGATAATATATAAAGGAGGTAACCAAGTAGACATTTCTGTACAGCCCCAGATGAGACGCATAGAGGTAAACCCCTTCACCATGACAACGTAATTTGCATCATATTCTAGTAACCATTAAGCCAGTATCACACGAGCACTTTTTCCCTCAACATTTATCCTTTACACTGGTCTGGCAGCTTCGGAGGTAAACATACACAGTATATTATTTCTGTCACCTAAATTCATCTATCGTCAGTCTAGTTTCCGATACCAGAGTAAAACATTCCAGAAATGTTGCCAGAATAATGGTGATCATCGAATGTTGACTATAAAAGCTCTCGTGTGATACCGGCTATGTACCTTTAGGTCTCACAGGGGTAAATACGAATTCAATAAACACTCTGAATGGCAGGTCCTTCTTAAACCTTATACAATCATCTAGGTTTCGCCAGCTGAAGGGGTTAATCATTAAACCACCAGGGACCACAACTATTAAACCTGTGTGTGTGTGTGTGTGTGAGTTTGTGTATGTGTATGTGTAATATATATAGACTGATACTGGTCTCGGATATATAAATAGGGTGAGGCGCAGCCTATTGGATTCAGAAATAATATACCACCAACAAATAAATATATATATATATATATATATATATATATATATACCGGTATATTGAAAAACCCCGACATATGGATTTATGGAAATAGGTGACGGCGGCCATTTGTAGTCTTGGCACTCCTCCCTATCATAACCTTCTGTAGGGAGTATAATAAACACAGCCCTTACAGTAGCGGCCATAGTGTATACCAATTATCAGCCATCTATAGAGAGAATAATACCGCCCCCCCCCCTCCCCTTTCAGTAGCCGCTGTGTTGTATGCCTCTTGTCAGCCATCTATAGGGTGAAACATCAACGTATTTACAGTAGCCGCCATGTTGTATACCACTTGTGAAAGATCTATAGTTAGTTATACAAATCTTGTTTTACAGTAGCTGCCATGTTGTATACTTCTTGTGAAAAATCTAAAACTAATAGAATAGTTGAGTATATATTTAGGAAGGGTAAGCCAGGGAAGGTGTGGACATTTACAACCCATTTGTTCTAGCCCTTTTTGAGTTACAAAGTTTAGGGTTCACGATTTTTGGCCTACCTATAATGCATGGAATATAGCGTAATGAGAGAGAGAGAGAGAGAGAGAGAGAGAGAGAGAGAGAGAGAGAGAGAGAGAGAGAGAGAGAGAGAGAGAGAGAGAGAGAGAGAGAGAGAGAGAGAGAGAGAGAGAGAGAGAGAGAGAGAGAGAGAGGAGAGTGAGTGAGTGAGTGAGTGAGTGAGTGAGTGAGTGAGTGAGTGAGTGAGTGAGTGTGAGTGAGTGAGTGAGTGAGTGAGTGAGTGAGTGAGTGAGTGAGTGAGTGAGTGAGTGAGTGAGTGAGTGAGTGAGTGAGTGAGTGAGTGAGTGAGTGAGTGAGTGAGTGAGTGAGTGAGTGAGTGTGTGTGTGTGTGTGTGTGTGTGTGTGTGTGTGTGTGTGTGTGTGTGTGTGTGTGTGTGTGTGTGTGTGTCAGAACTCTACATAGGAGGACCCACTCCCTATCATCACCATTATCATCAGTCTATCCGTGTGTCCTACAGTGAGAGAGTGAAAGAGAGAGAGAGTTACAAGGGATAGTTAGTACCTCAGAGACCTTGCGGTCCATTCCGAGGAGATACTCAAAGTGGAAGAGTGTGCAAAATACTATCTACTCTCTTCTTGAACTGCTCTACTGAAGAACTGCTTACAACGTCGGAGGGAACTTTGTTCCAGGTAGAACAGATCTTGTATGTTAAAAAGTTTCCACAAATATTAGTGCTGAACCTTTTCAATTATAATTTCCAGCCATGGTTGCATGTTGTATTCATATCGAGGCTAAACATTTTGCTATAATCCACATTGTCAAACCCATTAAGTATTTTAAATACTTCAATGAGCTGACCTCGTAATCTGCGTGGTCTCCAACAGAGAGATCAGGAGCTCTCAACCGGTCCTCATAGCTCATTCCTCTAAGCGATGGAACAAGCTTTGTAGCTCTAGCTTGTACTCTTTCTAGTCGCTCAATATCTTTCATGAGTGCTGAAGACCAGAATTGAACAGCATACTCCAGGAGAGGCCGTATCAGAGCGTTGTAAAGTATGAGGACTATTTCCTTATTTCTATACCTAGATTGCCTCTTAATGTAGCCTAATAATTTCTGAGCTTTCTTCTCTACTTCAATGCACTGCTTGGAAAACTTTAGGAGACTGCTAATCAGAACACCCAAATCCTTTTCTGCTAATCAGAACACCCAAATCCTTTTCCAAGTCAGTCACTTCCAGAGGCATTCCCAAGTGATTAGCCTGACTTGGGGTTTACTTGGGGTTTGCTTGGCCGATATGCATCACCTTGCACTTTTCCAAGATTAGAGGCATCTGCCATGTCTCCGACCATTCACCTAGTCTGTTGAGGTCCATTCTGAGCTGTTCAACCCCTTTGGGGTCTTTCACATTCATTCAAAGTTTTATATCATCTGCAAACTTAGCGATCACACTCAACAGACCAATATCTATGTCATTGACTTAAATGATAAACAGTAGTGAGCCAAGGACAGATCCCTGTGGAACTCCAGAAGTAACTGAAGTCCACTCAGAAGAAACACCATTGATTACCACTCGTTGTTGTCTACCTGTTAGCCAAATTTCTATCCAATTTGTGACCTCTGTATTGATACCTAATGCACTCACTTTTGACATTAGCCTGCAATGAGGCACTTTGTCAAAAGCTTTTTGAAAATCTAAGTAAAGGATGTCTATGGCTCTACTTTCGTCATACTCAATCAGCATTTCATGGACAAATTCCAGCAAATTGGCAAGACATGATCGGTGTCGCCTGAATCCGTGTTGGAAATCTGTAATTAAATTGTGGATTTCAAAGTAGTCAGCTATCTTGTCTACTAGTATCCCTTCTAATAGTTTTGCTATGATAGAAGTCAAGCTAATTGGCCGATAATTCTTGGGACACTCGTGATCCCCTTTCTTAAAAATTGGGGTCACATTGGATAGTTTCCAGTCTTCAGGGACCTCCATTTTCTAGTGATTTATTGAAGATGTCTGCCAAGAAAGGTGCAATTTCATCTCGCACAAATCGGGGAAGAAAGCTATTTGGGCCGGATGACTCGAACCTATTTAACTTATCTATTATTTTGTATACCTCCTCTGGGATAGGCTACATCTAATTCTGATAAGAATTTCACCCTAATGTACTTGTCTTGGACTTGGCATGTCACTGGTAGTTTCCCTTGTGAATACTGAGGACAAATAGTCGTTTAAGGATTTAGCTACCGTATATCAGTGTCAGGAGTTTGAAGTTGGCCTGTTGGATCCTTTAGAGGTCCAATGCTACTTTTGAATGGTTTCCTGCTGTACACATAGCTCAGAAGGGGAGGGAGGAAGGAGTACAAAGGAAATCAAGCAACAACAGGTCTAGTGACCCTTCTAGGCTGCTTGTCCTCCAAAACACTGAGGATCGTGTCCAAACAGTGGTTTAGAGTGGGTAAGGGAACATTGGAAAGGGAACTACTGCCCTGGAACTAATGTCCGTGGCAGGATTAGGAAGTTAGTGGGGGACAGATGGGTTAGTAACTGAGGGGGGGATAAAATAAAGTTATTCATTTACAAACGCAGTCAGTCGCGGGTTTGATGCGAGATATTTGTCTAAGCGGAGTTTAAATGAATCAACGGTGCTGCAGTGTATAACTTCTCGGGGAAGCCCATTCCACAAGTTGACAACTCGATTGAAGAAGAAATTCTTAGATTCGTGCGAGTTAAAAGATTTACCAATAATTTTGCAACCGTTTCCCCGCGTGTAATTAGATTGGTCGATAGTGAAGTACTTACTACAGTTCATATTGTCGATGCCTTTGATGATTTTGAACACTTGAATTAAGTCACCTCTTAATCTGCGCTGGGTTAAAGGAAATAGATTTAATTCTCTAAGACAGGGGTTCCCAACCTTTTAGTTCCTCTGTACCACTTGGGCATTCTGATAGGTACCCATGTACCCCTAACAATTTAGGATAAAAATTGATAAAATTATGTCAATTTTATATTATTTTATTATTAAATATGTATGTGTAGACTGATAGGGATCTTAGCATTGATATCTATATAATATTTTCGATTGTCTGTCTGTTCTTTATGCATGGCCACATTTTTTAAGCTAGAGCGTTCATACTTGGTATGCATAGTAAGGGGGTCCCTAGGCAGGTTTTAGTGAAAAAATAAAATGGGCGTGAAATCGGAAAAATGGCCGTTTGGGGCAGAAGGAGGCCTCCGATCGAAAAGGTGTATGGAACAAAAGTTGTTCGCAGCCCCCCAAAATGGGGGTACGGATGAGGTCAGATCCAAAATCGGAGGTCATTTAGCGGCCGAAATCGAGGTCGCCGTTTAATGAGGCACAGGGAGGTCGAGGCCGGTGATTATGGTAGTAGTAGTATTGTGATGATGATGGTGATTATGGTAGTAGTAGTGATGGTGATTATGGTGATTACCCGGGCAATGCCGGGTACCCCTGCTAGTTATCAATAAAATGAACTGGGTGACTATAAAATATTTTTATCTGTCACATACTCGGACATTATCGGGCGGTACTGCAGCTGTCTCGAGTTGGTATACATACATGATTGTTTCACGTCCAATACAGATTGTGGGCCGCAGGAAGTCACATAATAGTGAAAACAATGGAATAGTCACCTCACTGATATAATCTTAAAGGAAGGATGTAGTATCCGGGTGTACGGTCCAACAAGTAACCGACCTAGATGTGAGATTTTATGTTTTGTTTTGTTTTTCTGATGTGTTGTGATGTCCCTATTCGGGCTCTGTCTTGAGTCAGCCACCCCCATAAAAAAAAAAGGATAATTGGGGAAGGTGCCAGAGTATACACATATACAACTTCATTTTCCGAAGAAAGAATCTTTAGCAACTAGGTAGTAACAATGACAAAATTCCAAGAGCAAATTACTATATGAGAAGGGATTACAATGATGTGCTAGTTTTGGATAATTAACATATTAACTATACTCTGTTTATTTTTAGCTGACGATAAAGTGAATCCCTGAGCAGCTAATTTCTCGATACTTAAGGTTGGACAAATATTAAACTACAATGTCTGTGCATCATAATAAGACCAAGTTTATATAATTAGCACTACATTTCACTACAAAATCTTCAAAATAACTTTGAAATCTTGATGGGAACTTTGCAATTTACCGTCAGTTGAAAAGAAACAGAATATAGTATGTAAATTTGACTATTAACCCCTTCTTTACCGACTACATCTTCTTAATTTTATTTTGGCTACCATGAGACGACTTTATTCAGCTTTGGAAGGACGTCTACCAATTAAAAGCTACAGACTCTCAATTTATCCTTTTAGCTACCATATATCCTTCCTAAGCTTCATAAAACCGCCTAAATGTAGCTGAAATAAAATACAAAAGACGTCGCCGGTAGAGAAGGGGTTACCAACATAATAGGTCTACTATTAATATGGTGACAACATTAGTATCACCAACTAATTGATAACCTTTGTACCTACCTTAGCATTGACAAGACCATGAACATGAAGAGATGGGTTGGATGTGAAAGAGATCTGCCATGTGTAGATCATTCGGCTTTCTGCAGACTCCCGTTTTCTTATGTTCCGCAATGAAGGAAGGGTTTGGAAGACTCCCATCGCAGCACAGACCCTACAAAATCTCCAACTACTATTCGATATAGGGGCCACATTTACAAAACAAACACCTTAATTTCTCAAAGCTTAACATTCGGATTCTTGAGAGATTGTAATTTTAGCCTGTCACAAAACGAACATCTTAATTGTCCAAAGTTTCAGATTCGAACTCTTGATGGAGAGATTAGGAACTTTAGTCTGTCACAAAACGAACACCTGAATTTCCCAAAGCTTGATTTTCTGATATTTGATGGAGAGATTTGGAACTTTAGTCTGTCACAAAACGAACACCTTAATTGTCCAAAGCTTCAGATTCTAACACTTGATGGAGAGATTGGAACTTTAGCTTTTCACTGTGTCAAGATGCAGATCCTAAATAGCAAGATTATAAGCTTCTTCATATCAATTTGTAGAGATGTGGATACTTATTAGAAATGTCAGAAACTTCTGCAAATCGCCTTGTCTAGATCTTTTAGTCCTCCTCTTATTCTTACTTTAGATCTTCTTTAATTTATGGTTTTCACTGCTTCCTCTTCATATATTTATTCCTTCGTCTTTTCTTCTTCTACTTCTTCTCTTGTTCTGGTCTTCTTGTCATTCTTCTCTCTTGAGTAACTTAAGTAATATCTCACATATACTGGATCTAACTATTATTGAATCTTATTACTGCAGCATGGCGAATATTTAAACATTAATCTCGCTTAGTAAAGTCCTCTCATATATAAGCTTAAAGTAGAGTAAATATTGGCGAACACTGTCTATCAGTCATTAGGCTTAGGAAAGATCTCTCATCACAAATAATCAACTCCAGAGCTAAAAACAAGGCCAGTTCCATAAATTCGGCTTAGCAAAGATCTCTCACCAATAATCAACTCCACAGGGTATAAAATAAAGGAGAGTTCCATAAATTCGGCTTAGGAAGGATCTCTCACAAATATAATAAGGTGCGTTTTATCAATCCGGCAATCAAATAAACCGAGTTCATACGAGGGGAGGGTTTTGCAGGGCCTGTGCTCCTCCTGCCAGACTTACCATTGGTTTCCTTCATTTGTTTCCGTATTTTTCTTTGTCTTTTTGGATTTTCCATTCTTGCTAATTCCATCTGGAAATACACAGAAAATATGGTTAATAATAATGATAATAGTAATAGTAATAATAATAGTAGGCCTAATACAAATAATAATAATAATAATAATAATAATAATAATAATAATAATAATGTTAAAAATTATCTTCAGGTCTTTAAAAATGGGGATATTTGTATTTCTTTGTTCATTTATTTAAAAAATATCACGTGCAAAGAGAAGAAAATATGAACATACATAGATAACAGGAGAATAATATTTATTCCGCAGGAAGTCACATAATAGTGAAAACAATGGAATAGTCACCTCACTGATATAATTTTAAGGGAAGGATGTACCGGGTGTACGGTGGTCCAACGGTAGTCATGTTTACATAGGTCGATCGCTCGCGGTTGTTAAGTTCCCGTATATTGTTTCTGTTATTTGACCCCTGCTGGCAATATGTATGATTATGACAATAAGTCATGGGGGGTGAGGGGGGCAAAAGCCCCCTTCAACCTATTATTGTATCCCACGGCAGTCAAAATAGACGGGAACATGATTGCAAGCGTCCGCGTAGTGTAAAGCAGGCGGTCCACCCGGTAACTACATTCTTGGCAATTTTAATATAAGTTTCGCTTACTGAAATGAGGAAATTGATAAAAATACAACTTTGTGCAATCTGCCTGTAGATTAGAACACCATGTTTTGTACACTATGGTTATTCTCTCAGACCCCTATGTACCCCCTGAGAAGTGCAAATGTACCCCTGGGGGTACATGTACCCCAGGTTGGGAACCCTTGCTCTAAGACACTCTTCGTATGGTTTGTTCTTTAGGCTAGGTATCATTTTGGTAACTCTATGTTGAACTCGTTCTAGCTTGTTTATATCTTTTTGGTAATATGGGCACCAGGATTGAACGCAGTATTCCAGAAGAGGGCGGACAAAGGAATTGTAAAGGGTTAGGATAACCTCTTTGGATTTATGCTCAAATGACCTGCCTATAAAGCCAATTATTTTGTTTGCCTTCTTAACAGCTTCTGAACATTGTTGACTCGGTTTTAGGTTACTCGATATTGTTACTCCCAGATCGGTTTCTCTGTTTACATTCTTAAGCTGAGTGCCATTCATCGAATAGTTTGCTTTCTCATTTAGGTATCCGATATGTAGTACTTTACATTTATCCGCATTGAAACTCATTTGCCAAATTTGGGCCCAACATGACAATTTATCTAGATTGTGTTGCATATCGTCAACTTGTTCTTTTGAGAGTACGCTATTTGCAATTTTTGTATCATCAGCAAATTTTGAGATTGTACAGGTGAGACCCTCATCTATGTCGTTGATGTAAATTAGAAAGAGAATTGGTCCTAGTACCTATCCCTGGGGTACCCCGCTACTTACATTGGTCCATTTAGATGCCTTACCGTTTATGACTACTCTATGCTTTCTGTCGCTGAGCCAATTTTCTATCCATTTCAACACACCGTCTTGTATTCCATGCGCTTTTAGTTTTAGCAGTAAACGTTTGTGGGGAACTTTGTCAAAGGCCTTTTGAAAATCAAGGTATATAATATCTACAGCTTTACTCTCATCGTAGAGGTTGAGGATATCGTGGAAGAAGTCTAAGAGGTTTGTTAAACAGGAACGTTTTTTACGAAAGCCGTGTTGAGTATCTTTAAGTAAGTTATTTGCCTCTAAGTGATTTACGAGTCTGTCTCTTATGACCGTTTCTAGCATTTTACATACAATTGAGGTTAAGCTAATTGGACGATAGTTACTGGGTAGGGATTTGCTGCCTTTTTTTAATATCGGTGTTACGTTGGCTAGCTTCCACTGATCAGGCATAGTCCCAGACTGCAAGGATTCATTGAATAGCAATGTCAGTGGTTTGGAGAGCTCATCCTTAGCTTCCTTTAGAACTCTAGGCGAGATTGTATCAGGTCCAGGCATTTTATTTACCTTGAGTTTATCTAAACAATTCAATACTTCTCTCTCTGTAACGGTGATATTGCTTAGAACATCTGAATTATCAATCTGAATCGGCGATGGTGTAGGGATATCACTGAGGTCTTCGGTTATAAAAACTGATGCAAAGAAGGTATTGAGGGCATTACTCATTTGTACTTCGTCTTTGGTGTATTCTCCATTTTCATCGACTAACGGTCCAACAGTTGAAGTAACTACTTTTTTCTTTCTGATATAACTATAGAATTCTTTCGGGTTTGTTTTACTTTGATTCGCAACATGTAACTCCAGGGTCTTTTTACTTTGCTTAATTAACTTTTTGGCTTTGCGTCGTAGCTCTACAAATTTCACCCGTTCTTCGTTATTTTGTGAGGATTTTAATCTATCATTAGCAAATTTTTTAGCAAGCAGACAGTCTGCAATATCTTTATTCCACCATTTGGGCTTATCATTATGGCCTGGACGCCGTATTTTCGTATTTTCGATGGTATGCAGTCTTGCACTGCCTTAAGGTAAGTGGTTGTGAAACACTCCCAAGATGTATTTATGTCGTTATTGTTAGTCAGAAAGCTCCAGTCAGTTTCTTTAAGCTTTGATTTAAGTTTATGAAAATTTGCTTTCTTGAAATTAGGGACTTTCTCAATGCTGCTATTTGATTTGTTACTAGTAAACTTTAAAGTGAAAGTTATCGTACGATGGTCGCTGTTACTGAATTCATCACCAACATTCAAATTCTCTATTAATTCTTCTTTTGTTGCGAGTACAAGGTCAAGCACATTATTACCATGGGTCAGAGATTGCATAAATTTAAAAAGTGAACTCTCTTGCAAGTTAGCATAGAGGTCGTGTCCAGAGTGTGAAGTAAGAATATCGCCCCATTTAGTCATGGGTAAGTTGAAATCGCCAAGAATTACGGTATCTTGTATGTTAGTTATTTCAGCAATTTGTTCATAAATTTCACTGTCAGTTTGCACTGATTGAGCTGGGGGTCTGTATAATAAAGCTAGTGTTATTTTAGTTCCTCGTTTATTATTTAATAGTACGTAAGATATGTCCATATTCGCAATTTGAGGTTTTGACATTAAGACGGGATTAAGACTTTCCTTTATAAAAAACAGAACTCCTCCTCCATTTCTATTGATCCGACTTTTCTCAAACATTGTATAACCAAGAAGCGTATATTCGGCTAAAAAGTCTGTCTTCCGTATTTAACCAAGATTCTGTAATGCCGATTATATCATAATGTTCTGTAAACACGATTTCCTCTAGATCTGAAAATTGATTGCGTATGCTACGAGCATTTACATAAAACACCTTAAGAGTATTAGAGTTGGATGTTACTGATTGAGCATTGTCTGACTTTTCAGTTCGTATTTGACTTACACTACCCTGTCTGGATACCCCCGGTTGACCCCATTTTTTGAACGGAAATCCTTGACTGCATCGTTCAGCAGACGACCAAGACGTGCAGCTCCTACTTCATTGAGATGTACACCATATCCTGAAAACTTAGATTTATCATAGTAAAAATGATCCCACGTGTCGACAAAGCCGATGTCCTCCCCCCTGCAGAGTTTGGCTAGTCGGCGATTTGTACTGGTAGCTATGTTGTAGAATTGGTTTTCTACATCAATCCGGGGAACAATTCCTGAAATTAAGATTCTATTAGATTTTTCCTTGAAGGACCTGATCAGCCGCCGGTACTTGCAAAGTAGTTCCTCTGACCGCATCCGTTGGACATCGTTAGATCCAACGTGGATGACATACGTGGTGCTTGCGGGGGTGAGCCTGGAAACCTGTTCCACAGCCACAACAATGTCATCCACGCTGCCACCTGGGATACAGAATCGCTTTCTGGTCCTGGGTGCCCTGGCGCAGAACTCGGTTAATTGGCCACGGACCATGGAGTCTCAATGCGTGAGACTCCAATGCACAGACAGACAGACAGACAGACAGACAGACAGACAGACAGACAGACAGACAGACAGACAGACAGACAGACAGACAGACAGACAGACAGACAGACAGACAGACAGACAGACAGACAGACAGACAGACAGACAGACAGACAGACAGACAGACAGACAGACAGACAGACAGACAGACAGACAGACAGACAGACAGACAGACAGACAGACAGACAGACAGACAGACAGACAGACAGACAGACAGACAGACAGACAGACAGACAGACAGACAGACAGACAGACAGACAGACAGACAGACAGACAGACAGACAGACAGACAGACAGACAGACAGACAGACAGACAGACAGACAGACAGACAGACAGACAGACAGACAGACAGACAGACAGACAGACAGACAGACAGACAGACAGACAGACAGACAGACAGACAGACAGACAGACAGACAGACAGACAGACAGACAGACAGACAGACAGACAGACAGACAGACAGACAGACAGACAGACAGACAGACAGACAGACAGACAGACAGACAGACAGACAGACAGACAGACAGACAGACAGACAGACAGACAGACAGACAGACAGACAGACAGACAGACAGACAGACAGACAGACAGACAGACAGACAGACAGACAGACAGACAGACAGACAGACAGACAGACAGACAGACAGACAGACAGACAGACAGACAGACAGACAGACAGACAGACAGACAGACAGACAGACAGACAGACAGACAGACAGACAGACAGACAGACAGACAGACAGACAGACAGACAGACAGACAGACAGACAGACAGACAGACCGACAGACAGACAGACAGACAGACAGACAGACAGACAGACAGACAGACAGACAGACAGACAGACAGACAGACAGACAGACCGACAGACAGACAGACAGACAGACAGACAGACAGACAGACAGACAGACAGACAGACAGACAGACAGACAGACAGACAGACAGACGACAGACAGACAGACAGACAGACAGACAGACAGACAGACAGACAGACAGACAGACAGACAGACAGACAGACAGACAGACAGACAGACAGACAGACAGACAGACAGACAGACAGACAGACAGACAGACAGACAGACAGACAGACAGACAGACAGACAGACAGACAGACAGACAGACAGACAGACAGACAGACAGACAGACAGACAGACAGACAGACAGAACAGACAGACAGACAGACAGACAGACAGACAGACAGACAGACAGACAGACAGACAGACAGACAGACAGACAGACAGACAGACAGACAGACAGACAGACAGACAGACAGACAGACAGACAGACAGACAGACAGACAGACAGACAGACAGACAGACAGACGACAGACAGACAGACAGACAGACAGACAGACAGACAGACAGACAGACAGACAGACAGACAGACAGACAGACAGACAGACAGACAGACAGACAGACAGACAGACAGACAGACAGACAGACAGACAAAGACAGACATACAGAAAGACAGACCGACAGACACAAACACAGACAGGACGACAGACAGACAGACAGACACAAACACAGACAGGACGCCAGACAGACAGACAGACAGACAGACAGACAGACAGACAGACAGACAGACAGACACACACACAGACACACACACACACACACACACACACACACACACACACACACACACACACACACACACACACACACACACACACACACACACACACACACACACACACACAGAGAGAGAGAGAGATTCATTATGATCTCTTTATATCCCTCTTTCCCGTGAGCTCTCTGTCGAGGGGGATAATAAGGCCTGGAAATGTGTTTGAGTTGGTTTGTTTTGTGTGTTGTTTGTTTATGCCCGTACACCTGCAGACCCACATATTTAGTCAATTATGTACCTTTAAACATACCACCGCTTGGCTACACACACACACACACACACACACACACACACACACACACACACACACACACACACACACACACACACACACACACACACACACAAATAAACACACACACACACACTGTAGATTTATTATTATCATGAATATTATTATTATTATTATTATTATTATTTATTTTTACACACACAAACACATACACACACACACGATTCACTACTTGTTAAGATAACATTTGTACATAAAGCTCAAACTACACATTAAACGCACTCACATTCGGACACATGCAACTATAAAATAATACTAATAACAACGCACACTTGAAACACAAAACACTAAACAATCATATGCCAGAGCTTTAACGCCTAATACAAAATACACACGCACAGACAAAATAAATAAATATAATTAAATAACAAAACACACACACACACACACTCACAACTAAACACATACATAACCTACAAACACACACACACACAACTAAACACATACATAACCTACAAACACACACACACACACTCACAACTAAACACATACATAACCTACAAACACACACACTCACAACTAAACACATACATAACCTACAAACACACACACACACACTCACAACTAAATATAATAATAATGTATACACCACTATTGTCCAACACCATATGGCACCACAGACACTTTAGACTTGCGGGCGCCTCTGGCACCCAGGCCTGTGGAGGCAGCAAGTCCTTCAGTTCACACCAGACTCTTACATAACCAACCAGCGTCTCGGCGCTCCTGTACTCAACCCTAGCCAATAAAGGATTGAAGAGTACTGGTGTTATATCTCCATTCATCTTTATTATATGGCGCAGTGTATATCAGTATCTGAACCTACATGGAGAACCTGCACTACCTAGCTGAGGCTGCAGCTGCTGTGGAAGCCGGCTTGCCGCCATGCGGTCCCTACCCGGCTACATCTACCTCCCAACCGGTCGAGCCTTCATTGCCCGATGCCCTGTCTCCATACCCATCCATCATTTACTTGAATGAAAGGATCGACGCCCTCCAATCGAGTATCGCCACCTTTCTACAGCATCACCAGGACCAGCAGCATCTACAACTACAACATCGCCCCGCGACAGCTCCACCACCGCCCCGCCAGGATCTACAACATCGCCCCGCAACAGCTCCACCACCGCCCCGCCAGGATCTCCAGCCCCACCAGCCTCTACAACATCAGCCCCAGGCCAGTAATGTTACCCACCAGGCTGACCCATCCTTTGCCTCACACCCCACCAGTGATACACTTATTCATCCCTCTACACAGACACCCACACCTCATACATCTCCCCATGTCTCAGTGCCCCACCATATGCCAGTTACCCATGTCTCAGTGCCCCACCATATGCCAGCTACCCATGTCTCAGTGCCCCACCATATGCCAGTTACCCATGTCTCAGTGCCCCACCATATGCCAGTTATTCCCCACATGTCTTTATTACATATGAACATGACTAATCCCCTTACCCACCCTCTCAAGAGCGAACATCCCACACCCTCCCCAACTGACGGCCAGGCCCACACTGGTGTCGGTAGCGACGGTCGGTATTACGGCGGCCATTATGCCCCCCCTGGCTATCGTACGGCTGGCACCAACCCTCACGGCGCAGCCCCTTCTGCGCATGACGTCATCATACCACCACCACCTCAAGTCCACGGCGGCCATTATGCCCCCCCTGGCTATCGTACGGCTGGCACCAACCCTCACGGCGCAGCCCCTTCTGCGCATGACGTCATCATACCACCACCACCTCAAGTCCCTTCCTACCCAGCCCAGCCACGCCCCGCCCCTACGCGGCCCCAGGCCGCTTTACATATGCCGGGACACGCCCTACGCAAATTCTGGGCTGATTGGGAGGTCTACAAACGGCTCGTCCTTCTGCCACCTCACGAGGCTACCATCGAGCTCTACCAGACGTGCGACCCTGCCCTTCAGAGCGCCATATTTGCTCACAATCAGGCGTTCTCCTCATTGCCAGAAATCGACCTAGCAACTCTCATCACACAACTCGTCCACCGACAACGGAACCGCGCAGCCGCTCGCCACCACTTCCGGTCTCTTCTCCAACAACCTACTGAACAGATCCGGGACTACGTCACACGTATTACGGAGGCCACTTTGGACTGTGGCTTTACCTGCCCCTGTTGCCACACTGATGTCTCTGACGAACACATACGGGACCAAGTGACTATCGGGATTAGTGATTCGTCCCTTCAGCAAGATGTTTTAACTAAAGACCGCACCCTACCTACCTTACAAGATGTTATCAACTACTGTGTGGGGTTGGAATCTGCGGCACTCGATCAGACGGCAATGCAACCGGGGGTACATGCTGTGAAATCACCATACCAGCGTCTCAAGAGTACTTACCCACGCCCCGCTCCTATCCAGCCCCCCGCCCAACCCACTCAGCCCCCGTCGCCCGCCCCACCACCTCCCCACGTCGGCCCCACTTCATCTCCCACACGTTGCTCCGGGTGTGGCCTATCTTCACATTCACAAGCCCAACCATCTTCGAAGTGTCCTGCATGGGGCAAGACCTGCACGGCGTGTAATAAACCTAACCACTTTGCCAAGGTTTGTAAATCCACCTCTTCCCAGTGCAGTGGGTGCGGCCTATCCACACACTCTCGAGCCGAACGCCCATCCAAATGCCCTGCTTGGGGCAAGACCTGCCCGTCGTGCAACAAACTCAACCATTACTCCACAGTTTGTCACTCCACGCCCTCACCTTCATCCGCGGCTGTTATCATTGGTACTATCAAACAGGCTGTTAACAAACCACCACCCGCACGGCTCCCCTCCTTGCCCATTACCATTTCTACTGCCATGTCGCCCCACTCCCTCCCCACCAGCGTCACGGCCCACCCTGACACGGGCGCCCAAGTATCTGTGGCTGGTTTGCAATTACTACGGGCACTGGGCCTCCAACGCCACCACCTACAGCCTACTCACCAACGGATCACGGCCGTGGGGGGTCACACTCTCCAGGTCCTGGGTTATATGCCGACTACCATTACCGCCACCGACGTTGCCGGCACCCCCTACACTACTGATGATGATATTTTTATTATTCAGGCACAGTCACCGTTATTTATTAGCATTTCAGCTTGTAGGGCACTACATATCATCCCTCCCGACTTCCCCACACCTACCCCCTGCATGGCCGCCCACACAGCCCAACCACCACCCACCTTGACCAGGACCCCTCCACCACACCGGCCCACTTCCCTCCCCTTCCCACCTAACGACCTGCACCTGTCTGACCTTCGTGACTGGTTCTTGTCACAGTTTGCATCTTCTGCATTTAACACCACCAGCGGCCCACTCCCCACGATGTCTGGCCCTCCCATGCACATCCACATCAAGCCTGGTGCATCTCCACGTGCCGTGCACACCCCTGCCCCTATACCACATCATTGGAAGGCCCAGGTCAAAGCAGATCTCGACAGGGACGTCGCACTGGGCATTATTGAGCCTGTCCCCATCGGTACCCCTACTACCTGGTGTTCTAGGATGGTGGTGGTCGCCAAGAAAACTGGACAACCCCGCCGTACAGTTGACCTGCAGGCACTCAACCACGCCTGCCTTCGGGAGACACATCACACCCCGAGCCCATTCAACTTGGCCCAATCCATCCCTGCAGGCACTCGTAAGACGGTCCTAGACGCCTGGAATGGATACCATGCTGTTCTACTCGACGAATCCAGCAGGGAGGCTACGACTTTTATCACGGAATTTGGCCGTTACAGGTATATCAGGGCCCCTCAAGGTTACTTGGCAGCTGGCGACGCCTATACCCGACGCTTCGACGCAATCATACAGGCTGTCCCTCGTAAGGTGAAGTGTGTCGACGACTCCCTTTTGTGGGACTCTTCAGTCGAGGAGGCATTTTGACACACTTTTGATTACCTGGCCCTCTGTGCAACCAACGGTGTCACTTTCAACCCTGACAAGTTTACCTTCGCCGCCCCTTCAGTTGACTTCGCCGGACTCACCATCACAGACACTGGAATTAAGCCATGCACGTCCATGATTAAGGCCATCCGTGACTTTCCCACGCCCACAGACATCACGGGAGCCCGGTCGTGGTTTGGTCTCGTTGAACAGGTCGCCTGGGCCTTCAGCATCAAACCGGAAATGGCGCCCTTCCGGGAACTTGTGCAGTCCAAAACCCCCTTCCACTGGGATGAGGCACTCGACCGTACCTTTGCCACATCTAAGGACCACATCACACACCTGGTTGAGGAAGGGGTCTGCTCCTTCGAGATCGGCAGACCCACGTGCCTCGCCACAGACTGGAGCAAAACCGGCCTTGGCTTCCTCCTACTCCAACAACATTGTTCCTGCCCCACCGCATCTGCCCCCACCTGTTGCAAGGTCGGTTGGAAACTTATCTTCGCCGGCTCCCGTTTTACCACACCTGCGGAGTCCCACTACGCACCCGTCGAAGGCGAGGCTTTAGCAGTGGCTGACGCCCTTGACAGATGCAGAATGTTTGTCCTGGGCTGCCCTGACCTCGTCGTCGTCGTGGACCACAGACCTCTACTGCACATCCTTAACGACCAGTCCCTTGACAACATACCAAACCCTCGCCTGTTCAAGATTAAGGAACGTACCCTACGATACCAGTTCATCATTCAACATACGCCTGGCAAATGGCTCCGCGGCCCTGACGCTGTCTCCCGCTACCCGACCAGGCCCTCCGCGGACGCCCATGATGTGCATAGTGCGGCCGCCAGCGAGCTCGATATCCACTCAGTTGCCTTGGCCTCCCTCACCATGCTCGCCGCCATACCTGACCCAGTTGTATCATGGTCTGACCTTAAATCTGCCGGCCAACAAGACAGCGAGTATACCTCCCTTCTTCAGACCATCCCCGAGGGCTTCCCGGACTCCAGAGAGGCGACCGCCCCACAACTCCGACAGTTCTGGGGTGTTAGAGACCGCCTCACTTCCGTCGACGGGGTAGCCCTCATGGATCAACGACCAGTCATCCCCCATCATCTTCGGTCCAGAGTTCTCGAGGCCCTTCACTCAGCTCATCAGGGTATGACTGGCATGAAGGCATGTGCGAGTGTTTACTGGCCAGGTATTGACAAGGCCCTACGCAACTGCCTAGATACCTGCCACTACTGCCGCGCCCACGCCCCGTCCCAGCCGAAAGAGCCACTCATGTCATCTGACCCACCCCAATGGCCATACGACCAGGTAGCCGCCAATTTTTTTCAGCACCAGGGCAAACACTACCTGGTCTACGTCGATCGCTTCTCCAGCAATGTCCACATCTTCTACCTGCCACCAGGTAAATGTGATGCTCACCACCTCATCTCGGCGTGCCGTACCCTCTTCACCCACTACGGAGCACCCTGGGTACTGGCGAGCGATGGTGGGCCCCAGTTCACAGCCGGGGACTTCCAAGAATTCCTGGCACATTGGGGTGTGTCACAGCGGGTCAGCTCTGCGTTCTACCCTCAGTCTAATGGCCGCGCCGAGCTGGCTGTTAAAGCAGCCCGCCGCATCATCGCGGACTGTACATCCCCCACTGGCTCTCTAGACAACAACGCCGCAGCCCGCGCCCTCCTCCAATACAGGAACACACCCCTCTCGACCATTGACAAGTCACCAGCTCAACTTCTCTTCGGCAGGACCCTACGGGACCACGTCCCCTGCAATCCTGCACTTCTCCACCTCCACCCCCACTGGCTTCTCTCGGCCGAAGCTCGTGAGGCAGCCCTTTTTCACCGTAACGCTGCCCTAGCCACATACTATAATGCTTCAGCCCGGCCTTTATCACCACTCCACGTCGGTGACCGGGTCTCCGTCCAGAACCAGGGGGGCAACAACCCGACACGGTGGAACAAGACTGGCACTGTAGTGGAGGTGCATCCACACCGCCAGTATACCATCCGGGTGGATGGGTCGGGGCGAGCCACACTCCGCAACCGCCGCTTCCTACGACAGCTTCGTCTACCACCCTCCACTCAACCTACACCGCCCGACTCCACCATCGCCTCGTCGGACGCCAATAGGGGGGGGGGGGGGGGAGATATAATAATAATGTATACACCACTATTGTCCAACACCATATGGCACCACAGACACTTTAGACTTGCGGGCGCCTCTGGCACCCAGGCCTGTGGAGGCAGCAAGTCCTTCAGTTCACACCAGACTCTTACATAACCAACCAGCGTCTCGGCGCTCCTGTACTCAACCCTAGCCAATAAAGGATTGAAGAATACTGGTGTTATATCTCCATTCATCTTTATTATACTAAACACATACATAACCTACAAACACACACACACACACTCACAACTAAACACATACATAACCTACAAACACACACACACACACACTCACAACTAAACACATACATAACCTACAAAAACACACACACACACACACAACTAAACACATACATAACCTACAAACACACACACACACACTCACAACTAAACACATACATAACCTACAAACACACACACACACACTCACAACTAAACACATACATAACCTACAAACACACACACACACACTCACAACTAAACACATACATAACCTACAAACACACACACACACACACACTCACAACTAAACATATACATAACCTACAAACACACACACACACACTCACAACTAAACACATACATAACCTACAAACACACACACACACACTCACAACTAAACACATACATAACCTACAAACACACACACACACAACTAAACACATACATAACCTACAAACACACACACACACACTCACAACTAAACACATACATAACCTACAAACACACACACACACACACTCACAACTAAACAGATACATAACCTACAAACACACACACACACACTCACAACTAAACACATACATAACCTACAAACACACACACACACTCACAACTAAACACATACATAACCTACAAACACACACACTCACAACTAAACACATACATAACCTACAAACACACACACACACACACACACACTCACAACTAAACACATACATAACCTACAAACACACACACACACACTCACAACTAAACACATACATAACCCTCACACACACACTCACAACTAAACACATACATAACCTACAAACACACACACACACACTCACAACTAAACACATACATAACCTTCAAACAAACACACACACACTCACAACTAAACACATACATAACCTACAAACACACACACACACACTCACAACTAAACACATACATAACCTACAAACACACACACACACTCACAACTAAACACATACATAACCTACAAACACACACACACACACTCACAACTAAACACATACATAACCTACAAACACACACACACACACTCACAACTAAACACATACAAACACACACACACACACTCACAACTAAACACATACATAACCTACAAACACACACACACACACACTCACAACTAAACACATACATAACCTACAAACACACACACACACACACTCACAACTAAACACATACATAACCTACAAACACACACACTCACAACTAAACACATACATAATCTACAAACACACACACACACACTCACAACTAAACACATACATAACCTACAAACACACACACACACACACTCACAACTAAACACATACATAACCTACAAACACACACACACACACTCACAACTAAACACATACATAACCTACAAACACACACTCACAACTAAACACATACATAACCTACAAACACACACACACACACTCACAACTAAACACATACATAACCTACAAACACACACTCACAACTAAACACATACATAACCTACAAACACACACACACACACTCACAACTAAACACATACATAACCTACACTCACACACACACACACACTCACAACTAAACACATACATAACCTACAAACACACACACACACACTCACAACTAAACACATACATAACCTACAAACACACACACACACACTCACAACTAAACACATACATAACCTACAAACACACACACGCACAACTAAACACATACATAACCTACAAACACACACACACACACTCACAACTAAGCACATACATAACCTACAAACACACAATATCAAATCCACAAAACACATAGGCCTACTCTAAAGGGGAGATGGATCGTTTTTCTGGTCCCCCTTCTCCCTCATGTTTAGCCCCATTCGTTTTGATATTTTAAGAAGTTTGCCCCATTAGTTTGGCAATTTTAAGACCTTTCACCCCATTTCGTTGTCAATATTAAGACCTTTCGTGCCCTTTAAGTGTCGATTATTTGTTTCCTGGCGATCGATAGCGAGCCTATAACTGTGAAGGGACCGGCCTTCGGCCGGCCGTGACATTTTTCTACCGAAAAATTTACAAATTAATCTCGAAGGGGGATCTAATGGATGTTTTTTTAAGTTTGATGGAGGTCTAGGGAGGAAACTAAAAATAAATAAATTAATATATCAATAAATAGATCCAAAAGATATCCACTGTCCTCATAAATTAACATACCAAAACACACACATAAACACACACACAAAAGACAGCCTTAAAACACAAACCTCACACCATAAAACAAACACACATAAGCAGACACTCTAAAAAGCACATACAAATACTCACACAAAGACAGCCTGAAAACAAACTTCTCACCACAAAAACACGCACATAAACACACTCCAAAAAAACACACATATAAACACTCACACACACACACACAGACAGCCTGAAATCAAAATATCTCACCATATATATATACTGTACACATAAAAGCACACTCCAAAAAAACCACACAGAAACACATACACAAAGACACCCTTAAAACAAACACACCACATCAGAAGAGGACACTCAAACACACACGCCAAAAAACACAAACACATATCACACCACAAAAACAAGCTCCATTAACAAGAAAACACACACACACACACACACACAATGAGAGAGCCTGAAAACATCGATTGAGGACCATCTTCCCACTGTCTCCATCCTCTTCAGAAAACTTGGACCCATTTTCAAACAGCCCCGACTATTTATGAGACCTTTGTGTGTGTGTGTGTGTGTATGTGTGTGTGTGTGTGTGTGTGTGTGTGTGTGTGTGTGTGTGTGTGTGTGTTAAAGGGGTGGGGTATGTGTGTGTGTGTGTGTGTGTGTGTAGGAGGTAGGGGCTGTGTGTGTGTGCGTTGGAGGTGGTAGCTGTGTTGGTGTGAAGGGGCTCTGTGTGTGTGTGTGTGTGTTTAGGGGAGTGAATATATACAAAAATACATACGTTTTGTATATATTTATTTGATATTGACAGATAACTTGAATGTAAAGGCGATAGTAAGGTTGAGTGGTGGGTGATAACTACCGTGTTTGATGGAGGAGCAATCATGGTTTGGTGTTTTCCACAAGTACGCCAAGGTAGCCTTGTCCGTTTCTTAGTCATTCAGGTGTGACTTTAACCTCATGAAACAGGGACAAGTGGCTTAATTCTCAACTTTTGGTAATGCACTATATTGACGAAAATTAGGGGACAGTGTGATACAAGCTCTGGCAAAATATCATACTAATCCAACTGTTTGTTAATAAGTTATTCCCGGAAAAACGATGTAACACGGCCTGTGAAACCCATAGTAAATGACACAAAAAATCTTAATATTGACAGAGAAATTGAGCGAATGGTCTTAGGTCTTAACATCGCCAAATTAACGGGCCAAACGTCATAAAATCTGAAAACTAATGGGGCTAAACATGAAGGGGGACCAGAAAAACAACCCATCTCCCCTTAATGGCCAGTTCCCACTTCCTTATAGCCAGAAACTCGCAAGTGATCAATTGAATCTGACGCTATGATGAGCCTACGTCATACTATATATTATATTTTTTCACCAACTAACTTCACTTCTAAATTAAAATAATGAAATCAACAAATACATGTGGCACTCCAAGGACTCGAACCTACAGTAGGATACTCACACCGAAATTCCGCGCACTTATGCATTACGCTTTACTAAAATCGCTAGCCACATTTGTCTTCATGTAAATATTGAAAAATGAGAGACAATATGTTTAACCAATCAATATCCCGTAAATGTGCCTGTATTCCAGCGCTTCTTATTCCAGTTTTGAGACCAACTGGCGAAAACCAATCAATATCCCATAAATGTCCCTGTATTCCATCTCATATGCATTCTAGTTATTCCAGTCTTGAAACTAAATGGCAAAAACAAAGCAATGTCCAGTAAGTGTCCATGTATTCCAGTCTTGAATCTAAATAGCCAAAACCAACCAATGTCCTGTAAATGTTCCTGTATTCCAACTCATATTCATTCCATATTTTAAACCATGTGGCCAAAACCAATCAATATCCCGTAAATGTTCCTGTATTCCATCTCATATTCATTCCAGTTATTCCAGTCTTGAAACTAACTGGCCAAAAACAAGCAATATCCTGAAATATTCTTGTATTCCATCTATTATTCATTCCATTTATTCCAGTCTTGAAACTAAATGGCCAAAACAAAGCAATGTCCAGTAAATGTCCGTATTCCAGCTCAGTTATTCCAATCATGAAACCAACTGATCAATACCAAGCAATGTCCTGTAAATGTCCCTGTATTCCAACTCATATTCATTCCATTTTTTAAACCAAGTGGTCAAAACCAACAATATCACGTAAATGTTCCTGTATTCCAACTCATATTCATTCCAATTATTCCAGTCTTGAAACTAAATGGCCAAAACCAAACAATTTCCTGTAAATGTCCCTGTATTCCAGCTCAGTTATTCCAATCATGAAACCAACTAACCAATACCAAGCAATGTCCAGTAAATGTCCCTGTATTTCATTTCATATTCATTCCAGTCTTGAAACAACTGATCAAGTGATCATCAAAACCAAGCAATATCCTGTAAATGTTCCTGTATTTCATTATTAACCCTTAACTGGCGGTGCCCGGCTATAGCCGGGCAAGAGAACCAAGGTCTATGTGGCGGGGCCCGGCTATAGAAGCATGCAATTTTGAGCACGTAATGTGCTCTGAGAGAGAGCGGAGCGGTGGGAGGAGCGTAGGTTACCTCATGACCGCTTGCCACGGTGGCCGTGGAGCTACTGAGATGTACTGCACCCTACTCCACCCTCTCTCACTCGTTTCACACGTAATAATGTAAGGAAATTACTGTATTTTACCGATTTTGCCCTTCGGCTGCACGATCGTTGCAAGACAACCAGTGATTGTAGAAGGATGGTTCTGGTGTCATTGGAAAGCTGAATTAACGCCCTTTCAGGGATACATACTTGTATTACGCTCTGGCTCTTGTTTATGCATGAAAACGAGCCGGAAACAAGCTCGTTTACGGTAAAAACCCCCCGCTGGGCGGCACAGTCAAATATACTCCACCACCCGCTCTTTGAGTGTTAATATCCAGTATTCAATAAAATGAGTATTAATCGTGGCCATGTGCTGTACCTATAACTGTCTTGATGGTGTAATGGTTAGAGAGTGTAAGTTCTAAATGAGATATCCTAGGTTCGAATCCTGGGAGAATCACAAGCTTTCTATTTATTTCATTTGAGGGATATCGCTAAGAACGATATTAACAATAATTTGTTCCAGACTTGAAACCAACTCGTCCCGGTTTAAGGAAGCTCAGACAGTATTGTGCAGCATAATTTACTGGTTCGGCGCAATGGTTTAAGGAGGGGGTTTAGTTTGCTCTCTAAACCTCTATCAAACTTAAAAAAAAAAAACACCCACAAGACCCCCTTCGATATAAATTTGTCATTTTCTGTAGAAAAATGTCCCGGACGAAGGACGATTCCTCTTCAAATACAGGCTCGCTTTCGCTCGCCAGGAAAAAATCGACACCTAAATGGCATGAATGGTCTTAATATTGGCAAAGAAATGGGGAAAAAGGTCTGAAAATCGCCAAACTAATGGGGCGAATGTCTTGAAATCTCATAACTAATAGGGCTAAACATGAGGGAGGAGGAGGACTCGAAAATCCAACTGCCTCCCCTTAACACCCCACTGTAAAGAGCTAACCTATCTTACCTTAGCACGCTTATTCATTTAGATGTCCATGTTCAAGGAAAATACTAACTGGCAAAGATAATTACCCTTCACAAAGACAGGTAATGCTAACAAATTTAGAACAAATAATGACAGACTTTAAAAATACTAACTGGCAAAGATAATTACCCTTCACAAAGACAGGTAATGCTAAAAAAATTAGAACAAATAATGACAGACTTTAAAAATACTAACTGGCGAAGATAATTACCCTTCACAAAGACAGGTAATGCTAACAAATTTAGAACAAATAATGACACTTTAAAAATATGTATGATTTCACCTAATAAGTAGGCTACCTGCCTCCTTATGGGAGTAAGTGCTGGCTACTGACTGACTGACAATATTTATAGTAAGCATAAACACACAACTTTAACCCCTTCTGTACCGGGACGTCTTTTTTTTACTTTATTCTTGCTACTATTAGACGATTTTATTCAGTTTAAAAAGGGCCTCCAACAGTTGACAGGCTTCGAACTAACTTATTGAACCATTTTTACTACCACTAAGTAGCACAAAATCGTCTAAATACAGCTAGAATAAACTTTAAAAGACTTAGCCGGTATAGAAGGGGGTATGGGCGTATCTATTTGCTCATTTATATATTTGTTTTATTGTTTTATTATTTTATTTTGTATTTTCCTCCCTAGACCTCCATCAACCTTTAAAAATAACATTCCCAAGACCCTCCTGCAAGAAAAATTTGTAAAAAAAATTTATAAACAAAATTCCCGGCCGAAGGCTGGTTCCTCTTAATTACAGGCTTACTATCGCTCGCCAGGAAAAAATCGATGCTTAAATGACACAAGTATTAACCCAAGAACGGCGAATGTCCTCATATGAGTCTGAACCCTACGAGGGTGAGCATCCTCATATGAGCCAAGGCCTAAAAAAAGCCTTTTAAAAGACCCCAGTAGCACTCAAAACAAATTAATGTGTGATTAAGTGAGGCAATTCCCCTCCATACCTTCTATCACTCCTCCACATGTGTCAAAACCCCCTCCTTCCCCCGCTTCAATTATCACCTATTTTTCCTCTTATTCCCTTGTTTATCGGTTTATTTATCGCGCCAATATCTCCAACCCGGTTCCAAGGTCGTCTAGTACGCATATCGATAGCGTGGGAAGAGAATGAAAGCAAGAAAGAGATTTCAGTCTGCCTTCAGGCCTGGAGGAGGGATGATATACCTCTCTTTCGCTTCTCACCTCATGACTGGAGGGTCGGCAATCATTCGTCTTTTTCACCCCCCAAATACTATTCCCACTTGTTTTATTGTTGTTACATATTAATATCTTCATAGGCTATTAAACATAAAATAGGCGCATATGAATAAATAATAACAATATTTATCGTAAAATGACGACATTCGACAGGATTTACCCGCAATACCTTCGCCCAGCGTGACGTTTCAAATACCATAGGCTCGCCGCGCTCAGTTTAATATTGACAAAGAAATGAGACGAAAGCGAAAGCTCTTAAAATCGCCAAACTAATGGCTGAACGTCTTAAAATCTGTAAACTAATTAGGCTAAGCATGAGGAAAAAGGGGGTCCAGAAAAACGACCCATCTCCCCTTAATACAGTAGCTTAGAAAGAATAACGGTTAACAAATGTTGAGTTTTAAGTTTTGACCTAAAATGCGCAATACTTTATATTTCGCACACACGCATACACAAACACACACCGCTGACCCAAAAAAAAAAAAAAAAAAAAAAAAAAAAAACACGGCAATCAAAATAAAAATGGTTGCCAGCGCTCGTCGGGAAACTTGGAATGGTCCAATTATAACACTTCGTTTCCCGCGCTCTCCTTCCATTATCACACACGGCACTACTGGACGTGTGTGTGTGTGTGTGTTGAGAGAGTGCCTGGACGATTGGATGTATGAGTGTGCGTCTGTGTTGAGTGGAGCGGGACGATAGGATGTGGTCTGCTGTGTATAGACTTTGTGTTTGCTTGAGAGTGATATATAAAAATATATATACAGTATATATATCCTATATGCTGGGACCCCTCATGGACCTTGGTCTCTGGGTCATCTGGGCGACCTAGTTGTGTGTGTGTGTATTTTTTTATTTTTTTTATTTTTCGGGCTGTCTCCAGTTGGGGATATGTGCTTGAGTATGTACTGTACATATATATATATATATATATATATATATATATATATATATATATATATATATATATATATATATACCGGTATATATATATATATATATATATATATATATATATATATATATATATATATATATATATATATATATATATATATATTGTATACATATTAGCCTTTACGATTTAGTGTGCACTGTTAATGTGTGTGTGCTTCTCTGTTGTGCATGTATTTAAGTTTAAGGTAAAATAGATGTATATAGATAAATAGATATATACCGGTACAGACAGATAAATAGATATATATACTACGTGTGTGTGTGTGTGTGTGTGCCTGTATGTTGTGTATGTAATGCTTGAGTAGGATGTATGTGTGTGCTAGAACCAGGTCGAGTAGGTATGCATATCTGTCTGTAATATTGGGATGTCCACGTTCTGACAGAGAGAGGAGGTGGAGGAAACTATGATAGCCATTACGCCAATCAATGTAGTTCCCTGTGTTAAAATTTAATATTAACATTTTGGCATGCCGTAATGGCAATGACGTTTAAACATTTATAATTATAATGCGAGAAAAGTTGGTTCGCAATTAGTCATGTTACTGTGAAAGAAGTTTGTAAGTCCAAATATAATAATAATAATAATAACAATTAAAGTTGCAAGCAACGTTGTGCGGGGTTCGAGCGGGGTTGCACGCAGGGTATTGTGTTGGATACAAGGGCTGTGCCACATATATCAAAATATCATGTATCTCATCGGGCATGGAGAAAGTACAGAAGGAATATAGTGTAGCCATTTTGGCTATGGCCACTTAGACCATTAAGGAGTGTGACCATTTTGGTTAAAGCTATTAATCCTGTACGAGTTGTTGTTGTTGTTGTTGTTCCCTAAGCTGCCTGGCCGAACAGCCCCGAGTCCCTGAGGAAGGCCATGGCCACGATCGGGCTTTCCCACAGAGCTCTCATTGCGTGCAGATTGTGTTGTTGGCGTAAGTGGTTGTGTGAAATGCAGTCTTCTATTATGTGTTTAATGGTATGGGGTGCTGTGTTACATCCCGGGCAGGCATCGACAACGGAGTCATCCAGTCTCTTCTGATAGCTCAGGAGAGCTGGATGGTGTCCGCATCTCAGCCTGGCCAGGTGGACTCTGTCCTCGCGAGGAAGGGAGGATTCGGAAGGATGGATTTCGGGAGGTCGTGCTTGCAGCTGCGTGTTGTCTGTGAGTGAGTGGATGGATCGGCGAGAGATATGAGTATGGATGTGCTTCTGGAAGGTGGTTTGGGATGGGAGAGAGGACAGTAATTGTGTGTGATACCGTGTGCTGGGTGTTGTTTTGACATTTCTTGGTGTCTGTGGGTGTGTTGCCATGTAGTTTAGTGGGTGGTCTTGGTTCGTGGAGGCTACTGCCAGGAATTGAGTGCCTCTCATGATCACTGATCTTATGTATTGTTTATATACTGTGGTGGTATTTTCTTTGTTGTGTCCAAATTTTGTGTGAGCAAGTGACCTGAGGGCGTTAAGTCTGGGTGTCATTTCTTTTTAATGTTTGTGGTGTGCTGTTTGAATGTCATATGAGTATCATATGTTACTCCTAGGATTTTGTGTGTGTGTGTATGTGTTAGGGGTGTGTTGTTTATGGTGAGTTGAGGGATGTATTTGTGTTCTCCTGTCCAGCTTATGAGCAGGATTGCGGTGGATTTGGCTGGGGTAGATTAAGTCTGTTTGTAGTGCACCAGCCATGTAGTGTGTTGAGATAGGGTTGAAGGAGATCTGTTGCTCTTTTTGGGTCATGGTGTCTGCATGTGAGTGTTATGTCATCTGCATAGGAGGCTAAGTTTATTTGGGGCGTATTGGGTGTAGTTATATCGTGCATGTACAGATTGAAGAGTGCGGGCGATAGGACGGATCCTTGTGGGACTCCGTTTGGAAAGTTTCTGATTTTAGATGACTGACCGGCAAAAGATACGTGTGCACATCTGCCTGCTAGGAAGTTGGCCAGCCACCTTTTTGTGTTGTTGTGCATGTTTGTGTTGTAGATTTTGTTTGTTAGGTTGTGGCGGGGGATGGCATCGAAGGCTTTACTAATGTCGAGTGTGGCTAATAGTGATCTGTGTGGTGGTCTAGCTGAGTTGATGCCGTCAAAAGCTCTTTGTGTAAGGTCTGTGAGAAGAGTGTTTGTGGAGTGCAGTGGCCTAAAGCCATGTTGTGTTGGAGCTAGGGGTAGGTCGGGTGTAATTAGTTGTAACACTAGGCGTTCCATGACTTTGGAGGGGGAGCAAAGGAGTGTGATGGGGCGGTGCGAGGAGGGTAGCGTGGGGTCTTTGTTGGGTTTGGGGAATGTGGTGATGATACCATGCTTCCAAATGTCTGGTATTGTTGTGTGAATAACTGTAGTTTGATATGTTAGTGAGTGCTTGTATGCCTTGTGGTCCCAGGTGTCTGAGGTGTATGTTGCTTATGTTGTCTAGGCCACAAGCGGGTGAGTGCTTGAGATTGTTGATGATATGCTTTGTCTGGTGATTGGTGAAGGGTGTATAGTCAGGGTCTGTGGGGAATTGTCTCTTACGTCGGATGACACGTCGGTCGTCTTTGTGAGGTTTTAGGTGACTGACATGTGAGAAGTGATTGATGAGAGTGTTTGCTTGTTGTTTACATGAAGGAGTAGAGTCTGTTGTTGTGATTGCAGCATGTGATTGTGTTGTGTTGCTGTTGGAAAGTGTGATGCTGTTTAGTGTTTTGTAGAGTTTTTTGGGGTTTGTTTTGTGATCAAGTGTTTGTAGGAAGTTATTCCAATTTAGTTTTTGTTGTTCTTGTATTTTGTTGTTAGTTTGGGTGTTGAGTGCTTGGATTTGTTGTGTGATGTCTTGTGTGTGGGGTGCTGGGGAGTGTTTCAGTATGTTGCGTTGTCTGATGAGGTTTTGAATTTCTGGTGTGAAGTTGGGGTTGTGTTTTCTGTTACCTCTTGGAATGTGTTTCTTGTCAGTGTTTTGGATAGTTTTATTGAGTATGTGTACAGCATTGTTGATGTTAGTGATGGGTGTACTGTTTAGAGTTGTGAAGTGTTGTTCTGTCTCATATGTGAATGCTTCCCAGTTAGGTCTTTTATAATTGGTGTATGTGTGTTTGTGGTTAGCTGGGGTGAGTCTGGTTTTGGTGGTGATAATGATTGGGAGGTGGTCAGAGCCTAAGGTTCTGACCACCCTCCAGGATGTTGTGGGGGTGAGTTCTGGGGAGCAAAAGGTGATGTCTGGAGATGATGGGTTATAGAGGGCTTGGTGAGGAATATGGGTATGTTGATGGATGTCGTTAAGGATGATGAGGTTAACAGTTTGGTTTTGTAGTACCAGCCCTCTGTCTGTGTCGGGGTTGTCGACAAACCAGGCCGACGTCTTGGCGTTGAAGTCACCACCCAGGATGATGTGTGGGGTGTTTGTGATGTGTTGTAAGTGTGGTCTGTATTAATTTGGTACTGTAGGGGATGTATGTGTTTATGATGGTTATGTTGGAGTTGTTGCCAGTGCGTATTTTAATTGATTGTATTTCTGTTGTGTTATCATTTGGGGGGAGGAGGGATTTGGTTTGTACACTGGTAACTATGTATGATATTTCTTTGTGTACCAGGGTGATGAGTCCACCGCCTCCGCCAACAGCCCGGTCTTGTCTGATGAAACCATGAAATGTGGGTGTTTTTTGTGTTGTGCGGAGTTTTGTTTCTTGTAAGATGGCAATGTGTATGTTGTGTTGTTTGATGAAGTGTGAGAGTTTCTTTGTGTTGATGCCATCTATGTTCAATTGGAGAATGTTAATGTTATGTGCACGATGTATGTTGGGTGCTGCTGCACGAGGATGGGGTGGGGGTGGGGGTGAGGGAGGCGCTGGGGGATGGGATGGGTGAGGTGGGGGTGGGGATTGGGGAGCAGATGAGGTTGGAATGGATTAGGATGGGGATGTGGTATGTTGTTGAGGATGTGGATGGTATGGGAAGGTTAGGTGGGTTAGGGAGGAGAGGTGGACAGGTTTTAGGGGGGGGAGTGGATGATATGGGAAGGTTAGGTGGGTTGGGGAGGAGAGGTGGGCGGGTTTTAGGCGAGGGATTTGACTGGGAGAGGGAGGGGCATGAGGAACAGGTCCAGGTGTTCATGTAGTGTTTCTTGGAGGCAAGTGTTGTGCAGGTGAAGTGGGTCCAGTTCCTGCATGAATTGCAGAGAACTGAACCATTAGTGTGGCGACTCGAAGCGATGGGTTTTGAGCAAGTTGGACATATGTATGTGTAGGTGGGTCCTGGGTTGCTCTCAATGTCTCCGGCTAGAAGAAATCTTCGAGAAATGACAGCCGGAGAGTCATTTCTCGGTGTAGGAAAAACTGTGTGATGTGTGTGTGTGGTGTGAGGTGTGGAAATTCCCGGCGCGACCGAAGCCGCTCCAAGGACTCCTGTACGAGTAGGCATAATTGCCCGAAATTGCCCGACAGAGGATATACTTGAAAGAAAGAAAGAGGAGTTCTGGATGAATGTGGAGGCGTGCCTGGAGAAGTTTGACAAGAACGAAAGAATATTTCTGATTGGGGAATGGGTAAGTGATAGGAAGTTGAGGGAGTGGTGGGAGGGTGGGGGGTACCATCAGAGGTGAATGGGAATGGTAGTGCACTTGTGGACGTATGTGTGGGGAGGAGGCTGTGGATAGCCAACACCTTCTTCCGACACAGAATGATCCACAGGTACACGTGGAAACGGATGTTGACGATGAAGGATAAGACAATGGTGGAACGAAAGTCATTGATTGATTATGTATGTGTGGATGAACGAATGAAGAAATCTGTGATGGATGCTAGGGTGTATAGGGGTATTGGAGGGGGTCTGTCTGATCATTATGTAGTGGTACCTAAGGTTAGGATACAAAAGAAATGGGTGTAGGAGCTGGAGGGAGGCGAGGAGGGTGGAATGATGAGGGGTGGAGAGGTGCAGGAGGAGGAAGTCAGGGAGGAGTACAGGAGAGCAGTGGAAAGACGACTAGGTGGGTTCGACCTGGAAGTTATGGAGGAAGTGGAGGAGATGAGGTGTTTAAGGATGAGATCTGTGCAGCATGTGAGGGTGTATTGAGGAGAAGAGGGAGGGGAGTGAAAGGTAGCATGGTGGACAGAAGAGGTAAGAATAGCTGTGGAAGAAAAGAAGAAAGCATATAGAGAGTGGTTGGGTAGTAGAGGGAATGAAGATTCCGAGAGACAGAAACGAGCACCTGAGTGTAAAATGGAGGGAGGGTAAGAAACTGTTCTGGGAAGAAGTCAAGAAAGTTAGGGAAGGTAGCAAGGGAAACAGTAAGGGTGTGAAAGATAAGAATGGGAGAATGCTAGCCGAGAAGCAAGAGAGAGTCGAGATGGAGGGTACTTCAGTGAGTTGCTAAATGTAAGGAATGAAGAGCCAGCAAACATAGCTGGATATGGTATGGGAGGGAGAAGAAGAGAAGTAGTGGAGGAGGAGGTGGGGATCAGGAGGTCAGAAGTGTTGGAAGCCATGAAAAGAGTGAAGTTGGGGAAAGCACCAGGAACAGATGGAGTGTGTGGGAAATGTTGAGGTATGGTGGTGAGATAGGATAATGGGTATGGAAAATGTGAAAACTAGCATGGGAGAAGGGGAGTGCACCCGATGACTGGAAGACTGGCATAATAGTCCCCCTATATAAGGGCAAAGGGGGAAGAGGAGTGTGTGGTAACCACCGAGGAATATGTCTTCTAAGCGTAGTAGGGAAGGTATACAGTAGGGTACCGGTAGTGATTGAGAGAGTGAGAGTGAGAACGGAGAAATGGAGAGGCGACGAGCAGGGAGGTTTTTAGGAAGGGAAGAGGATGTGTAGATCAGATTTTTACCCTGAATTGTGTTGTGGAGAAGTATCTGGAGAAGAAACAAAAGGTGTATGTTGCCTTTATGGACTTGGAGAAGGCCTATGACAGAGTGGATAGAGAAGGTTTGTGGAAAGTACTTAGAATATACGGAGTAGAGGGGAAGTTGCTGAAAGCAGTGAAGAGCATGTATGAGGGTGTAAAGGCGGCAGTACGTGTGGAGAGTGAGCAGAGCGAGTTCTTTGACCTGAATGTTGGTTTGAAACAGGGGTGTGTGATGTACCCGTGGTTGTTTACTGTATATATGGATGGAGTCATAAAAGAAATACTATCAAGAGCAGTGGATGTTGGTGTATCGCTGAAAAGGGAGGGAATTGAGTGGAATCTACCTATACTGCTGTTTGTGGATGATACAGTTCTGATGAGTGATAATGAATGGGAGTTGCAGGGTCTGGTAAATGTTTGGAACAGTGTGCGAAAAACGGAATTTGAAGGTAAATGCGGGGAAGAGCAAGGTTATGGTCTTCGAAAGGAGTGAAGTCACAGAGTGTGAGGTGAAGCTGAACGGTCAGGCTATGGAGATCGTCAACTCTTATAAGTATCTGGGCAGTGTGTTGAGTAAAGATGGGACTATGGATGAAGAAGTGCGGAGAGGGTACAACAGGGGAAGAGGGTTGTAGGAACGCTAAAAGCAGTAACAAGAAATAGGGTGGTCAGTATGGAAGTGAAGAAGTCCTTGCATGACAGTGTGGTAATCCCGACACTGACTTACGGAAGCGAAGCATGGACGTTGGTTGAGAGACTCAGACCAAGAGTGAGAGCAGTGGAAATGAATTACTTAAGGAGTGCGTGCGGAGTTACATGGAGGGATAGACAGACTAATGAGGAAGTAAGAAGGAGGTGTGGTGTGGAGGTAGATGTGCTGGAAAGTGTGAAAAGGAACAACTTGAAATGGTTCGGCCATATGGAACGTATGGAAAGCGAGAGAATGACGAAGAGGGTGTATGAGAGGGACAGAGAGGGAGAGATAGACCGAATGAGAGGTGGAAGGATGGAGTGAGGAAGTACATGAACGAAGGCGGTGCTGGTTGGGGGAGGGGCGTCGACTGACTGGGGACAGAGGTGCATGGGGGCGGTCCGTTCTTGGCCACCCCTTCGGGGATCACGGCGTCAGGCAATAGATGATAGATAGATGTTAAAAATATCTTATATATTTTTGTTTAGCTTTACTTGGTATTCCTCTTCCTCTATGTATCTAGCAATTTAACCCCCTCAAACTCCTTATGACGCGATGGTGTGGTAATTACCCCGGGCCAAAAAGCTCTAAAAGACGATCGAGTGATAACTCAAGCGAGCTTGAAATACGCAGGCGTTTCGTTCATGGTCACCCCTTCGGGGATCAAGGTGTCCGGCAATATTGTTGTTGTTGTTGTTGTTCCCAAAGCTGAGCTGACAAGGTGAGGAAGGCCAAACCAAAACGGCACCCTGTCAAATTATGAAGATGAAGTTGAGGGGCAAAGGAAAAATGTGACGCTTTGGCTTCCAATCTTGGTACAGTAGATTGGGAGGTCAATCCACGGTTGTGTCACTTGAGATCTAGAAAATTATATAAGTAAAAGCTATGGTTATGGCAGAGAACACTCAGCTCTCACTCTGATAGACCAACCCATCACCACATAACTAGAACCCAATCCGGCAATATATACCGGTAGGCTATAGATAAATTCATTTTTGGGCTATTTCTTCCATTTTATTTATCCTGTTAAAGTGCTTGATTGATTTTTGTGCTAATGTAGTTAGTATTTGGTGTAATTTCACATATTTCAGCTAAATCTGGAGAGCACATGCAATTTATTGTGCATGTTCAGTAAGTATTGCTGGGGAAAGGGTTAACGTATTCATCTTTTGGGGTATTTATTCTATGTTTGTATCCTGTTTCTGTGATCGATTGAGTTTTGTGCTAATGTAGTTGGTATTTGGTATAATTTTACATATTTTAGATAAATCAAAAGAGCACATGCAATATATTTGGGCATTTTCAGTTAATATTGCTGGGGAAACGGTTAACATACAGTATCATCATAGGAAGGGAATAGGATGTGTAGCTCATATCTTTGCCCTGAAATATGTTGTGGAGAAATATCTTGAGAAGGGACAAAAGTTGTATGCTGCCTTCATGGACTTGGAGAAGGCCTATGACAGAGTTGATAGAGAAGGTATGTAGAAAGTACTTGGAATATACGGAGCAGATAGCAAGTTGCTGAAAGCAGTGAAAAGCATGTATGAGGGTGCAAAGGTGTCAGTATGTGTTGAGAATGAACAGAGCGAGTTCTTTGATCTGAATTTTGGGTTAAAGAAAGGGTGTGTGATGTCCCCGTGGTTGTTCAATATATACTGTATATGGATGGAGTCATAAAAGAAATGCAAGGATGAGCAGTGGATGTTGGTGTACCACTAATAAGGGAAGGCAACGAGTGGAATGACAGAGTTGATAGAGAAGGTATGTGGAAAGTACTGTACTGAGAATATATGGAGTAGATGGCAAGTTGCTGAAAGCAGTGAAGAGTATGTATGAGAGTGCAAAGGTATCAGTACGTGTGAAGAATGAACAGAGGGAGTTCTTTGATCTGAATGTTTGGTAAGCAAGGGTGTGTGATGTCCAGATGGTTGTTCTATATATCAGTATATGGATGGAGTCATAAAAGAAATACAAGGAAGAGCAGTGGATGTTTGTGTACTGCTGTTTGCTGATGATATGAATGGGAGTTGCAGGGTCTGGTAAATATTTTTGAAACAGTGTGCGAAAAATGGAATCTGAAGGTAAATGCGGGGAAGAGCAAGGTTATGGTCTTCGAAAGGGGTGAAGCCACAGAGTGTGAGGTGAAGTTGAACGGTCAGGCTATGGAGATTGTCAGCTCATTTAAGTATCTTGGCAGTGTACAGAGTAATGATGGGAGTATGGATGAAGAAGTGTGGGAGAGGGTGCAACAGGGGAAGAGGGTTGTAGGAATGCTGAAAGCAGTAACATGAAATAGGGTGGTCAGCATGGAACTGAAGAAGTCATTGCATGACAGTGTGGTAATCCCGACACTGACTTACGGAAGCGAAGCATGGACGTTGTTGGAGAGATTCAAACCAAGAGTGAAAGGGATGGAAATGAGTTACTTGAGAAGTGTGTGCAGAGTTACATGGAGGGATAGACAGAAGAATGAGGATGTACGAGAGGTGTGGTGTGAATGTACTGGAAAGTGCGAAAAAGAACACCTTGAGATGGTTCGGCCATGTGGAACGTATGGGAAGCGAGAGAATGACTAAGAGCGTGTACGAGTGAGGTGGAAGGACAGAGGGAGAAATAAACCGAGAGAGAGGTGGAAGGATGGAGTTAAGAAGTATATGCGTGAAAGCGGTGCTGGATGGGAGGAGGGGCGTCGACTGACTGGGGACAGAGGTGCATAGGGGTGTTTCGTTCGTGGCCAATCCTTCGGGGATCAAGGCGTCCGTCAATAGATAGATAGATAAATTCATCTTTAGGGCTATTTCTTACATTTTCTTTATCCTGTTAGTGTACTTTATTAAATTTGTTGGTAATGTAGTTGGTAATTGGTGTAATTTTACATATTTCAGATAAAGGATGTCAACAGAATAACAAATGATGAGCTGAAGAGACGTTTAGGTATAAAGAGTATTAGCGAGGAGATGCGTACAAGTAAACTGGGATGGTATGGACATGTGGAGAGAATGGATGAACAAAATTGGGTGAAAAGATGCAGGTCTGCGATTGTGGAGGGAGCTGCACCAAGGGGTGGACCGAGTAAGACCTGGGATCGGACTATACGTGCCGATCTCAAATCCAAAAACTTGACAAGTAAAGCATCCCTTAACAGGGTTGCCTGGAACGCCGCCATTAGGAAAAGAGACTGAAACTGCACATCTGTGTGGAGCATTCAGTCTTAAAATGTTATGTACGTATGTACAGTATGTATAAATCTGAAGAGCACATGCAATCTATTTAGACATTTTCAGTCAGTATTGCTGGGTAAAGGGTTAACATATTAATCTTTTGGAGTATTTCTTCCATTTATTTATCCTGTTAGTGAGTTTTATTGATTTCAGTGCTACTGTAGTGGTATTTGGTGTAATTTTACATATTTTAGATAAATCTGAAGAGGACATGCAATATATTTGGGCATTTTCAGTCAGTATTGCTGGGGAAACGGTTAGCATACTGTAGTCATCTTAGGAAGGGAAGAGGATGTGTAGGCTCAGATTTTTGCCCGGAAATGTGTTGTGGAGAAATATCTGGAGAAGCGACAAAAGTTGTATGCTGCATTTATGGAGTTGGAGAAGGCCTATGACAGAATTGATAGAGAAGGTATGTGGAAAGTACCGGTACTGAAAATATACGGAGTAGATGGCAAGTTGCTGAAAGCAATTAAGAGCATGTATGAGGGTGCAAAGGTGTCAGTATGTGTGGATAATTAACAGAGCGAGTTCTTTAATCTGAATGTTGGGTTAAAGCAAGGGTGTATGTGATGTCCCGATGGTTGTTCAATATATACCAGTACAGTATATGGATGGAGTCATGAAAGAAATACAAGGAAGAGCAGCGGATGTTGGTGTACCGCTGATAAGGGAAGGAAACGAGTGGAAGTTGCCTCAACAGTACAGTACCGGTACTACTGTTGCTGACAACACAGTTCTGATGAGCGATAGTGAATGGGAGTTGGAGGGTCAGGTAAATATGTTTGGAACAGTGTGTGAAAAACGGAATCTGGAGGTAAATGCTAGGAAGAGCAATATTATGGTCATTGAAAGGGGTGCAACCATAGAGTGTGAAGTGAGGTTGAACGGCTATGAAGAATGTCAGCTCATTTAAGTATTTGGGCAGTGTGTTGAGTAAAGATGTGAGTAGGCCTATGGATGAAGAAGTGTGGGAGAAAGTGTAACAGGGGAAGAGCGTTGTAGGAACTCTGAAAGCAATAAGAAGAAATAGGGTGATCAGCATGGAAGTAAAGAAGTCCTTGCATGACAGTGTGGTAATCCCGACATTGACTTATGGGAGGGAAGCATGGACGTTTCTGACTGGGATTGATCATTGATAATCATCGGTTATGCTAGTTGGAAAATTAGTGGGGTAGAATGTAGAGTTCGGGTGTACCGCCAGCCTTGTTTACACTACGCGGAGCGGCGGCGGATGCTGGCCATCATGTTCCCGTCTATTTGACTGCTTTTGGATACAATAATAGGTTGAGGGGGGTCACCCCCCCATGACATATTGTCATCATCATATATATTGCCAGCAGGAGGCAAATAACCGAAAAAAACGCCTTCAAAATAGACGCGAACTAAAGGCTGGTTCACACATAGCTGAGTCGGTGTGCGAGTCCAACACGAGTGATGAAATTTTGCTATTCAGCAATGACTCGTCGATACTCCTCAACACTCGTATAGACTCGTGCTACGCTCGTGTATACTCGACACACTTGTGAGTACTCGCCACAGGGTCCAAAAATGTCATGCATGCATGAAATTTTTGGGTCCCGTGACGAGTACCCATGAGTGTGGCCTACATACGTGTAGACTCGTGTACATACGTGTTAACTCGTGTTTGACTCTGAATAACTCTTTGTTATTCGTGTTAACTCGTGTTGACTCGTGTAACACTCTTTGGTGATTCGTGCTTTTCGTCATCATTTCGACGTTGACGAAGCAACACGTGTCTACACACAACAACACGTATGTAACACACATGCAACACGTATCAACAAGAGTAGAAAGCACGAATGTGAGTGCCAAAATTTGGTGCCCCCATGATGCCAGAGTTTACACGATTCAAACACAAGTGAAAACACGAGTAAACAAGAGTAAACACGATCCACTGAGAAAAAAACACGAGTGTAACACGAAAAAGCAAGTGTCATTTGAAATACCGTTATTTCAAAAATGTAGGAAGAATCAACGAGAGTTTACACGGATGTAACACGAGTCAACACGTGTGCAACAGAGATCCAACGAGAGTCAACGCGTTGTCTTTCGTGTTGATCCGTTTAAAAATTGTGTTGATCCGTGTAACAATCGCGTTGACTCGTCCATACTTTTTGTTTACGTGCCCTGGAATGTGGCCATTATTTTTCAAATTTTTGACACTCGTGTTGGGTTCGTGTTACACTCGTTTTGACTCTCAGCTACTCGTGATCGACATATGTAAACATTACGGCGGCGGTGTCGGACACTTGCGATAATGTTCCTGTCTATTTTGAATGCCATTGGATACAATAATATGTTGAGGGGGGGCTTTGCCCCCATGACGTGTTGTCATCATCATATATATTGCCAGTAGGGGGCAAACAACCAAAAAAATTGCCGCAAAGCCCTCCCCTCAACATATTATTGTATCCAATGGCAGTCAAAATAGACGGGAACATGATGGCAAACTTCCGTCGCCGCTCTACGCAGTGTAAACAATGGTGGCGGTATGCCCGAACTCTACATTCTACCCGGCTAGGCCTATATTATAGGCTACAATAAATAAGTAGGCTAGGCTATTTTTTCTATAGGCTATGCCTAGTCTAATATTACAATTTAAGGTAGAATTCAAGTTGACTACAGCAGGACTTACCCTTGACCAGGTATAGGCTATCCTAGTGTTTAATAGGCCTATACCCCTTTGAAAGGATATTAGCCTAGTCTAACCTAACAACCTTACCTAATCTATTATAGTAGGCTATTATGGGTGGGGGCTGCTGCCCCCACACCCCAATTTTTAGTGTATTTGTCTATTTTGTCTGTGAAGTGGGAATTTTTTCAATTTGTCGATAACGAAAATCCTCCATGCGGACTATAGCTTATGGAGAAAAATATGGCGAATCTATTGTTGCCTATTATCTCTAATAAATTGTTTCTCATAATGCTGCAGTAGTGTCGTTTAAAATACCAACCATATAATTGTGTGCCTTTAAAAATGACCTAAATTAGGCTATAGGCTACTGGAAGATTAGAAGAATCTTTAAGAAAGACTAGATTAGGGTTATTGTCGTGCCAAAGCTAGATTATAGCCTAAATATAAAAGGAAGTGAATAAAATGAAATATGCCGAAAAAAATTGACGTCAAAATAGACGCGAAGTTAACCGCGACGATCGCCCTATGTAAACATGACGACCGTACACCCGGTAACTACATCCATCCCATTAAAAGTTACTGTGAGACACCAAATATGTTGAGGGGGTCTCTGCGGCTCTGCACCCCCACGTCGGCCCGTCACGTATTATGATGTACGGTAAGTCATCATCATCTGTGCTAATTCATAGGATCCCCAATTAAGGACAAAGTCAATCAACAGACGAAATAAGCTCCCAAATTACAATAACATAGCGGCCCGCCGTTTATGGGCGACTTTTTACACGTCATTTTAAATGTTACTTTCCTGCCCTGGTCTAGGCCTAATAGATTTTTCCAAAGAATCAAACTTAAATTAAAAGGAAGTAGCCTAGCCTACAGTTTATAGGAAGGCTATTCCAACATGCATTCCAGAACTTAGGCTAGCCTAGGCCTAGGCTATATGAAAATTTGTGGGTGGTCTGCCAAAAAAGAATCACTAGGCATATTAGGCTATGGGTAGGCTAGTATGGGGTGCATTTTGCAAATTTTCTGAACTCTTAGGCCTAGGCTAGGCTAAATTAAAACTCACAAAATCTGAGTAAAACCAGCACTAGAATTTTGTCTTGTCTTGTCTTGGGGCAACCTCAGGCGAATACTCGCCCACTCCGGCCCTACCGTAGTCGCGGAGATCCTATGTCACTATTAAATTAGTTTATAGTTAAGGTTAAAATTCACCACCGTGTCACTTTCATTCTAGGTCATTCATAGAACCGTAACACTGTAAAGGCAACAACCCAATAGCAGGTCATCAGGTGGTGAACCAGAGACCTACAAACCACGGTACTAGGGCCAGAGCAATGTCTTGAAGCGAGGTGCCCTTATCAACCAACCCCAGACAATCCAGTAGGAGCTGTCGGAAGGAATCCATCTTTGAAGACAGAAAGGGACGCCCATCCACATGCTCAGTGACGGGACGAGGCGAGGCTTAAGAGGCATATGTAGGACGACCAGATGTAGGATGTGGAGGGGAAGAGGTACCGTACGACGATACATGGGATGCGGAGACTGCGGAGGGAAGAGCTTGTCAAAGTCATACGGTTCCTCAGGACCTCAACAATAACCGGGGGACGGCCGGTGCGGGCAATGGTCGATCGCCGTAGTTAATATAAGTTCGCGGTCGCGGAGATCCTATGTCACAATTAAATTAGTTTATAGTTAAGGTTAAAATTCACCACCGTGTCACTTTCATTCTAGGTCATTCGTAGAACCGTAACACTGTAAAGGCAACAACCCAATAGCAGGTCATCAGGTGGTGAACCAGAGACCTACAAACCACGGTACTAGGGCCAGAGCAATGTCTTGAAACGAGGTGCCCTTATCAACCAACCCCAGACAATCCAGTAGGAGCAGTCGGAAGGAATCCATCTTTGAAGCCAGAAAGGGACGCCCATCCACATGCTCAGTGACGGGACGAGGCGAGGCTTAGGAGGCATATGTAGAACGACCAGATGTAGGATGTGGAGGGGAAGGGGTACCGTACGACGATACATGGGATGCGGAGACAGCGGAGGGAAGAGCTCGTCAAAGTCATACGGTTCCTCAGGACCTCAACAATAACCGGGGGACGGCCGGTGCGGGCAATGGTCGATCGCCGTAGTTAATATAAGTTCGCGTCTATTTTGACGGCGATTTTTGTTGTAGTTAGGCTAGGCCTAGGCTATTTGCCCCCTGCTGGCAATATATATGATGATGACAATATGTCATGGGGGGCGATTGACCCCCTCAACATATTATTGTATCCAACGATCTCTAACCTCTGTATCTCAAAAAGGGCTAGAGCAAATTGGCTGTAAATTTCCACATCTAGTCTATTCCTTGACAGATTTGCTCCCTCCAATTAATATTTGTTAGCATAAATTCAGCCTAGTTTAGCCTATCAAACAAAAACTAACATTTGTTTAGCCTAGGCCTACATATAAAAAGAAAAAACCCACTCATACTGCAATTATAAGCATAAATATGAGTATCTAAGTTACAAAGCAAATGTTTTTGTATAGCCTAAAATAAACCATAAAATTGTCATCTTTCAACTGTTGAGGTCATAAATATAAAAAAATCTAATACATTAGGAAAAAATGCGTTAAGAGTTGTGTTAGCGGGTCTATCGTCCCCTTTATTTACGTAGTCGCACGCTCGCAGTTACATTCGCGTCTAATTTGACTGTGGTTATTTGCCCCTGCTGGTGATATAGATGATGATGACAATAAGTCATAGGGGGATAAAGCCCCTTCAACCCATTATTGTATCTCACGGCCAGGCGTTGGGTAAATTGTTTTGTTACCGGCCGGCGTATTGCGGGTGGCTTTACCAAGTTTACCCCAGCAGTTAAATTAGAAGCGAATGTAGGCCTAACTGCGAGCGTGCGACTAGGCTATATAAACAAAGCTCTTGGTATGCCCACAACTACAACTCTTACCAAAACTGCAATTAGCCTATTTTTGTTTTGTTTTTTCAGTCTAGGCTAAAAATTGGTGAGGCTAGGCTAAATTATTTAGCTGCAATTAGCCTAGCCTATTTTTGTTTGTTCTTTCAGTCTAGGCTAAATTGTGGTAGGCTAGGTTAAATTCTTTAACGTGTGTACTATTGTGTAGGCCTGTGCTTTCCAATAGAAGTAAAAATATGTAGCATAGCCTATTGCAATTTTACTAAAACCCAAGCCTACCTGAATATAGCCCTATGCAGAGATCAAAAGCAAAAAAAAAAAAAAATATGTTGAGCAGTGAAATAAAATTAAGCTAGGCCTAGGCCTGGTTTCTCATAGGCCTAATAACCTAATGAAGTATACTATAGCCTAACCTAATTTAAGTTATTTCACAAAATACTAATAGGCCTACCCAGCCCTCCTCATGCATTATTTTCCAGTGTAAAATAAGTTTGTGATACACTACGAAAGATTATTCAACATGGAATTTGAATGGAATAGAGAAGCTTAGCAACGAAAAGCCAATACTCCCCCCTCCCTGTGATTGTGCCAGCTTTTGTAAGCAGTGCAATAACTTAATGAAGGACAGAAAAGCTGCAGGATGCTCTGGCATTCTAGCCGAGATGATTAAGGCCTCAGGTGAGAAAGGAGTAGGTGTGTTCAATGAGCTAATTAACTTCATCATCAGAGAGGAAGTAATCTCTGATGAATGGCACAAAAGTATATTATATACTGTATACGAGCAAAGGGGACTCATTGGATAGGGAAAATTATAGGGGCCTGAAAATACTTGATCAAGTCATGAAGGTCTGTGAGAAAGTCTTTGAAGGTATGATATTGACGAAATGCAGTTTGGTTTCATGCTAGGACACGGCACAATCCAAGTCATGAAGGTATTTGTGTGATAATGAAGATGTATGAGGACTCACAAACGGCAGTGAGGGTGAAAGATGTACCGGTACTGAGTGATGAGTTTTCAGTTCGCGTCGGAGTCCACCAGGGCTCTGTGTTAATGAAGCCCTTTCCTCTTTTTTTTTATGGTTCTGGAGGCACTATCTGGTGATTTCAGAGTTGGGCTCCCCTGGGAAACTGCTATAAGGGTCCTGAAAATGCTTGACTAAGTCATGAAGGTCTGTGAGAGAGTCTTAGAAGGTATGATAAGGGAAAGATACTGTATGTACTGTATGTACTTAAAAGATAGGGATCTGATGTTGTGTTTGCAGACCGGGAGAAGGCCTTTGATAAGGTGGCCAGAGAAGTTGTGCAGTAGGCTAGGAGAAAACTTGGCGTTGAGGAGTGGCTGGTGCATGTGATAATGAAGATGTACGAGGACTCACGAACGGTAGTGAGGGTGAAAGGTGTACAGCTGAGTGAGGGACATATACAGTACTTCTTGTTGAGGATATAGGGTAGTGAAGCTGTGAAGCTTATGTCACCCTATCCGGGCGGAAAGGACCCCAGGGTGGAGAGGTTTCACAGGGAGGACGAGGACATCGTAGATTTCAGGGGAGGGCACCCATGCCCCGCAGTCGACGGATACGCCCCGCCAACCTCAGGAACTTCTTCGTTAGCAGGAGGACCTTGGATTGACATATACAGTACGGTACTAGATATTTGGTAAGGGTTAGCTTTATATCCCATGTACTGGTTACTAGGGACATATACTAGGTGTTAGGTGGAGGTTAGTTTTGTCCAAAGTACTGGGTACTAGGGACATATACTAGGTGTTACGTGAGGGTACTGAGTGATGAGTTTTCAGTTCGCGTCGGAGTCCAACAGGGAAGTGTGTTAATTAAGCCCTCTCCTCTTTTTTATGGTTCTGGAGGCACTATCTAGTGATTTCAGAGTTAGGCTCCCCTTGCAACTGCTATAAGAGGCCTGAAAATGCTTGGCCAAGTCATGAAGGTCTGTGAGTGTGAGAGAGTCTTTGAAGGTATGATAACTTCATAGTCAGGCAGCTGCAGGAAAGATATCTAAGAGGTGTTTTTCCGGTCCCGTCTCAAGACCACCGTCGCAAGATCTACCCGAAAAACTGTTTTTCTGGTCCCGTCGCAAGCCCACCTTTAGCAAGCGAGACACCAATATTCTCTTGCGACGGCAAAAGAGCTCCGGAGCTGGGTTGACGGCAAGCTGAAACATCTCACTCAACTTTCTGTTTCTCCATTCTAATTTATTTCGGTATATTTGTTTATCCAAACATTATATTATAATTTACTTGCCTATTATTAGGAAGTAGAGTAATAAAAGCCCACAGTAACGTATATCCAATTGTTGATAATAAATTAATGTGGGACAGTACGCTTGGCTAAATTTTGTCCACGAAACAACAACAAACCCCAGCTTTGACTAGGCCTAGGCTATGCTATTTACCGACTGTTTTTTCATATCAGAATTGCATTTATATAATCCTTATGATAATTAAATTGGCGGTGAATGTTATTCCGATGAAATGGAAGTTGTATAGCCTAGCCTATATATTTGTAAGATGTGTGCTGGCTTGGAGCAAGCCTGTGTTGTTTTTCCTGTCCTGTGATGATCTTGCGACGGCTCGGTTGAGACGGTGGTCTTGCGACGGGCCCGGAAAATCACGTCGCTACTGAAAGTAAGAAGTTGTGCAGTAGGCTAGGAGAAAATTTGGCGTAGAGGAGTGGCTGGTGCGTGTGATAATGAAGATGTATGAAGACTCACGAACGGTAGTGAGGGTGAATGGTGTACTGAGTGAGGGACATATGCTAGGTGAAGGTTAGTTTTGTATCCCACGTACTGGGTACTAGGGACATATACTAGGTGTTATATAAGGGTTAGTATTGTATCCCAAATACTAGGTACTAGGGACATATACTAGGTGTTATGTGAGGGTTAGCTTGGTATCCCACGTACTGGGTACTAGGGACATATACTAGGTGTTACGTGAGGGTTAGTTTTGTATCCAACGTACTGGGTCTAGGGGGCGGCAGCCTCCACCCATAATACTAGGATAGGTTAGGTAAGGTTGTTAGGTTAGGCTAATGGGGATGGATGTAGTTTCCGAGTGTACGGTCGTCATGTTTACATTTGTCGATCGCCGTTGTTAACCTGCCCTTCCCTACCTATCATGTGTTGATTGGTTGTCCATCTTGATCTAATTCTTCAGGCCAGCCCTATTAGAGTATTTTGGGGGAACTCAGTGGTGTGGTTAAACTATTTTAATATATATTTGTTTAAATATGTAAGATATGCAATAAATTATGTAAAATATATTGCTTTTACTTTATACCTATACATATAATTGTCATTATTAAGGAAATTCCATTGACTATTTACATCGCTAGGCCTAGCTTCCTTATTTCTATTAATTTCCTCCAGTTCACAATGAAACCTATTGCTAATTTCCTTGTTCTTCAGCAGCCGCGGCGGTGTCGGCGTTGGATGCTTGGGATAATGTTCCTGTCTATTTTGAATGCCATTCGATACAATAATATGTTGAAAGCCCCCCCTCACCCCCCCATGACATGTTATCATCATATATATTGCCAGTAGGGGGCAAACAACCAAAAAAATTGCCGCAAAGCCCTTCCCTCAACATATTATTGTATCCAATGGCAGTCAAAATAGACGGGAACATGATCGCAAGCGTCCACCGCCGCCGCCGTCATGTTTACATGGTCGATCGCCGCAGTTTGGTTAGGCCTATTTCCCCCCCTCAACATATTATTGTATCCAATGGCATTCAAAATGGACGGGAACATGATGGCAAGCTTTCGTCGCCGCTCCACCGCCGTGTTTACATGTGTCGATCGCCGTGGTTAAGTTCGCGTCTATTTTGACGGCGATTTTTTTCGGTTAGGCCTATTTGCCCCCTGCTGGCAATATATAAGATGATGACAATATGTCATGAGGGGGGGGGGCCTCAACAATGACCTCTAACCTCTGTATATCAAATAGGGCTAGAGCAAATTGGCTGCAAATTTCCACATCTAGGCTATTCCTTGACTGACTCTTCCCAAATGGTCGACAAATAATAATTCACATATTAGCTTGATCACTCTAGGCCTAGTTGTTTTTTAGTTACAGAGGTTATAGCCTAGGTCATGATTTCTTGCCTACTTACAGCGAATAGACTAGGCCTATTGTAGATTGGTAAAATATTTGCTTAATAGGCCTAGGCTGTGCAATTGTCTCGATTTGACTAATTTTACCTAATTAGGCCTAAAGCAGCCTCAGTCTATTCCCAAACCCCAAACAGTATCCCATGTTAAGCCCTAGGCTAGGCCTAGGCCTAATCCCACTCTCAATCAAAATTCGAACTGATAAATTAGTACCTACCGGTAGCGCTGCCTAGGCTAGGCCTATATTTTTCTTGAATAGATATAGAAAATGGTTTAAAGGAAAGAGCATCCTATATTATGTTCAAATAATATGTAATAGCACTGTGTATGGTTGCATTACATTTAAATAGTGATAGATGTGTATATTAATGGGATAAATACTCCGAAGTTCGCATACGTTCAGAAAATTTTGTGCAACACTGTTGCCAGCTACTAATCAATCCCATTATCATTATATCATAATGGATTTTACTCATTTGCATAATTTCAAATACCTAGGACATTAATAAAATATTTTCCTATCTCTTTTGTAGTGATATTTGTCTGATTTAGTGGTATATTGATGTCTGTCTAGGGTTATAATGCATTGTGAAAGTTACCTCTGCATCTCTGACTTGGCTTAATTACCCCTGCTTTCTTTGAGTACTACACGGCAAGAGAAGCTTTCGGTTCTGTCACAGACTGTCAATTACTGTTCAAGGTAAACACAACTGCTAAATTCGACCTCATGTTCAAATAATATGTAATAGCATTATCTATGGTTGTATTAGACAACAATCGTGATAGGTTTCTATTTTATGTGGATAAATAGTATTAAGCTGAATAAACTAAATACCGAAAGTTCACTAGAGTGGTTGTTGATACATATGAGGGAGGTAGAAGATAGGAGGGAATGGCTAGGCAGTGTTGCCAGTTGTATCGCTAGATATTACCGCTAGATGTAGCTATTTACTTCAATTTAGCAGCCATTTTTTCATATCTAGAGAGATTTACTAGGGATAATTTAAAAATGTCAGACATTCTAGTCATATTACATTGTAAAATTTGCAAAACAAACAAACCAACTCTTTAGAAATTGCAGCATTATTCTAACATTGTTTGACTATGTAGCAACATGCTAGCGACTTTTGAGAAAGGATCTAGCGGTATTTTGTGGAGACACACTGGGTGGTGGTTGCAGTGGTGCCAGTTGTAAAGCTACATATTACCGCTAAATGTAGAGCTATTTACTTCAATCTAGCAGCCATTTCTTTTATATCTAGAGACATTTACTAGGGATAATTTGAAAATTTCAGACATTCTAGTCATACTACATTGTAAAATTTGCAAAACAAACAAACCAAAACTCTTTAGAAATTGCAGCATTATCCTAACATTGTTTGGCTATGTAGCAACATGCTAGCGACTTTTGAGAAAGGATCTAGCGGTATTTCGTGGTAACACTTTAGGAGGGTTAAAATAGGAGTCACACGGGCAATTGCCAAAACTTTAAAGGTCCATATCATTGTTATTAAACTAAGCATTTGGCAAAGGGAGGAATTGTTAAAAACCTTAGCCAATACTCTGTCATTTACCAAAAATAAATTTGAATTTATCATTATTATTTGGTAGGGTAGGTATGTATAGGTAGGTTGGCTAAATAATTGCTGGAATTCGTAGGGACTCGAACGGTTTTGAGAGAGTTCAATAAAAAAACAAAAGTTAGGACTGAATAATAAAGAGATTATGTTATTAAGCAAAACTGGGGGATGCGTGGAAGCCTATAGACTGTAGACGGTAAACTTTGTGTGTGGTAGCGAATTCGGTTTTAAAGTAATTTAAGAATAGACAGTTTTCAATGCTGCGGCCAAACTATTCCACCCATTTATATTTTTTTGGTATCAAAACGTTCGGAATCGCGAGCCTCACCCAACTACGCAAGCATGGCTCTGATCATCGGCGTAGTTTTCAAGATGTGGAATTTTAAGTGGAATTCGAGGTTTTTTCAAGATTGCCGGAAAAAACCCCACGTGCAAAAGCAAAACCTTCTCTATAAAATTTGCGGAGCATTAGTAGGGGAGTGCGTATGCCAAAGCCCAGTCGTTTCCTGTGAGTGGGAGAGACGGTATTTAGGCGTCAAGTTTTTCGGGAAATCGGCTGCCACGGACCTGTTTGGCCACCATGCCGGATGTTTAGCATATCAAAAGTTGCCCAATACAAAAAGGCACCTCTTGTGAAAGTTTGATCCCGATCCAAAAAGCGGTTCTGGAGTTATTGCGTCGAAACCGGCGCGTAAGAAACATTTGGATGAAATTCCAGGTTTAATGATTACAATAGGGGTTCCCCGTAGGGGACGAACCCCTAATTATAACTATCAGCATACCATGAAGCAGTTTCATAATATTCTAGCTATTATTGGATTCTTGTTCAATTGTAGAAAGGGTCTGTGCAAGGCAGTGATAATTATGTTGTACCCTACCCCTTTGATTATTCGAGAGCCTTCCAAAGATAAGCATCATCGTCTAAGTTAGGCTAGGCTATACCCAATGTAAACTAAGTAAACGCGCAGTAGCATCTATATATTTATACACGTTTAAAAATACAAAGGACAAGGTTATCATGTATCACCAGTTCAGGTACTTTGATAATAATGTCATGTAGGCTATACAATTTTTATGACCCATACATCATTCCTATACATGTCATTATCACCGAAAATATAATTATTTTTCATTAGAAATGAGTCATCTTGAATCAGTGGAAATTATTATTTTATATTTATTTCACTTTTCCACTGCATTTTTAGTATTGTGTTATCCTGTATATAAATGCCAAGATCAGCGGGAGTTAGGTTATGTTAATGAGTCAAGACAAAATGTGGAAGTATTATTCAAGGACCCTACCGGTACCGCCACGGTTCGCTCGTTCTCTGCATTCGCTACTTATTCAACTATTTGTGGGCCCCCCCCCCCCCCCCCCGGACTTATTGTCAACATATATGAGGGCAAATATCTGCTGACCGTTGGATAATTACAGAAAAAAAGTGGCCAAATCCAACACGTAGAGCGTGCGAATTTCTCCACGGTAGTCTCCTTAACCGGAACGGAGAGAACACTCTTAACCCTTTCACTACCGGATATGTATGTTGTTTTATTTCAGCTATATTTAGACGATTTTATGCAGCTTAGGAAGGATCTGTGGTCGCTAAAAAGAGTCAATTGAGATAGTTTGTAGCCTCTTAATTACTACACGTCCGTCCTCAGCTGAATAAAATCGTCTAATAATTGCCAGAATATCATGAAAAGAGGAATCGGTACTGAAGGGGTTAAAAGGTTTTGGTGGGCAAGGGCAAGTAACCTCTTAACCCTCTCCGACATATGACGCGATTTTGAGCCTATTGGGATACTTTAAAGCCTTTGTTACCATCAGGGGTATTTAGAAACCTTTAGTTTAGTTACTCCAACCTCTGCAGTTGTCTTTGAGTTAGCTGTGGGCAGAAAACTAATTTTGGAGAGGTAATTATATGAGTGAGAGAACTCTATTTCTTATCGCTAATCTGGCAACCTCTGCGTCATAAATGAGTGAAAGGGTTAAGAGGTAAGGCCTAAAAAAAAACTTTTAAAAGGCCCCAGTAGCACTTAAAACAAGTGAAATGGTGATTAAGTGAGATAATTCCACTCCATACCTTCTATCACTCCTCCACATCTGTCAAAATCCCCTCCTTCCCCGCCCTTCAATTATCACCTATTTTCCCTGTTATTCCCTTTCTCATTGGTATATTTTTGTGTCAACATCTCCAAGCCGGTTCTATGGTGTGGTCATGTGACTAGCGAGTGTGTTGCGTAAGGTAGAGTGTGGGTGAATGAGTCAGTCAGGCTTCAGGCCTCGTGAGGGGAGGGTCTGCCTCGCTCTGCTCCACAATTCATGAATGGACCGGCCGACTATAATTCGCGATTTTGACCATCTAAACACTATTCCCACTTGTTTTATTGTTGTAACATGTCACTATCTTCATATTAACCCTCTCACATCCTTATGACGCAGAAGTTGCCAGATTAGCAATAAGAAATAGATTTCTCTCTCTTATAATTACCTCTCCAAAATTAGTTTTCTGCCCACAGTTAACTCAAAGACAACTGCAGAGGTTGAAGTAAATAAACTAAAGGTTTATAAATACCCCTGACAGTAACAAAGGCTTTAAAGTATCCCTAATAGGCTCAAAATTGCGTCAAGGACGTGAGAGGGTTAAACATAAAATAGGCGCATATGAATAAGTAATAACGATATTTACCGTAAAATTACGATTTTAGGTGGGTATGGGGCCTAACATTGTCGCCTGGCGGTAGGGTGTCCATTACACATAGCTCGCCTTTAACCCGTAAACAGCTGCAAAGCTCTTAAGAGATTTTACTGGGCGACGGCGGCAAAGCTCTTAAGAGGGAGGCCTAAAAAAAACATTTAAACAGCCCCAGTAGCACTAAACAATTTTTTTTTTTTTTTTTTTCCCTATACCTCATATCACTCCTCCACATCCCCTCCCCCTTCAATTATCACCTATTTTCCCTGTTATTCCCTAATTTGTTGGTATATTTTTGTGCTAACAATAGCAAACTGTGTGGAGGATGTGCTTAACCCGCTGAGTGCCAGGGACGTATATATACGTCCTAGGGTGTTGTCACGCCCAGTGCCAGGGACGTATATATACGTCCTCGCCGAAAAAAAAATCGTAGCAGCAAAACGACTGCACCTATGGCTTTCATATTTTTACCACATGTACCTTACCCTTTTGGCTACCCACCACAAAAATCCCAAATCCTTCCTCCCACCCACTCGCTGACTGTCGGTCCCGTCAGAAGGAAAAAAAAGGAAAATCTGTGGCGGCGAAACGATTGGACCAATCGGTTCCATATTTGTGTGACAAGTCTCTTACCCTTCTGACTTCCCTCCACCACACTCCCAACCACCTCCCACTTATAGCGTAGAAAGGAAAAAAAGGAAAAAAAAGGAAAATCCGTGGTGGCGAAACTACCTCACCAATCGGCTTCATATGTGTAACACAAGTCAATTACCCTTCTACCTTCCCCCCACCAACCCCAAAACCACCCTCCCACCCATACATTCCAATACCATAAAAGTATCTGTAGTCTATAGTGTCTTTTCAGCTACTTTCGGGGACCTGATTTCTGGCAAAAATGGACAAGGGGAGTGTTTTTTTTTACCATTATCCTTCCTTTCTCTCCCAACTTGATAGATTTAACAAAAACAAAAACAAAAACAAAAATCTGGCACTGGCAGAAGCACACCGTCAAAATTGGCTGGCACTCAGCGGGTTACGTGCCTAGCGGATGTGTTACATGACCGAGTGTGTGTATGAGTAGGCTCAGTGTGGCTTGAGGCCTCGTGGAGGGAGGGGTTGCCTCAATTTTCTCCATAATTCATGAATGGGCTGGTCCATCTATATTCGCGATTTTGACCAGAAAAATTATATTTTCACTTGTATTATTGTTGTTACAGGTTACTATCTTCATAGTGAAGGTAAAATAGGCTCATATGAATAAGTAATAACGATATTTATCGTAAAATGACGATTATAGGCCTGAATGGAGCCAATATGCTCGCCCATGGGGAGCTAGTTCAATACCCCCCCCCCCTCGCCGTTTTCGGGTTAAGGGGTTAAATATTATCCTAATTTCTGGTACCGTAGTAATGACATAATATAGGAATGATATTCGAGTCATAAAGATTATATGTATGATATAATTATGAAGATAGGCTATATACCTGAATTGGTGACATGAAAACCTTGAACACCTAACCTAACAACTTAGCCTACCTGGGGGCTGCCGCCCCCAGACCCCCACTATTTTTAACATTGATAATTATAGAGGTTGACAAAATACTAAAAATACGGTAGGAACTAAAACAAATAGTCTTCCACTGGTTCAAGATAACCACCTTTCTTGCTTCCACCCTTATTTAACCCAGAAAGTCTAATACAAATAATTTAACTTGAGGCAGTAATAGCATAGCCTATATGGGAATGATGTATGGGTCATAAAGATTGTAGACATGGCATAATCATCCAAGTGCCTGACTTGGACGAAAAATGTAACCTTGTCCAGTTAGGCTAATGACAAAATATGGTTTTCAGGCCGTGTCTTGTAATCCCTGGATATTGGGTAAATAATGTTATTTGAGGTGGTAATGACATACAGTATATAGGAATGGTGTATGGGTAATAAAGATTGCATATCCTATATGACATAGTCATCAAGATGCCTGAAAGGAGTATAAAAGTATCCTTGACCAAGTATTACCCCACAATTTTGGCAGCGCTGCCGTCGATAGGGATAATTTATATTATTTACAGTGTTTTAATATAATGCAATCCGATAATAATGACATAAATAGCACTGCAGTACATAATATAACCAAGCTACAGGCAACGGTAAATTCGAGGGCTTTGATAGTCACATAAATAGTGTCCCTAAGATTGCAAAACACTCCTAAAACTTTGAAATGCATCTATAAACAATACGTCATACTTCAAGTAGGATTGTTTACTCTGTCTGTATTAAGATAGCATTGTTTTAGTAGGCGGGGAGCGTTAGTGCTATTTCGATTAGCCTAGCCGGTAGAATTTTATTAATGGAACACACATTTGACAGGTACCACCACGTATTTATTGGAAATTTAATTTAGGTTTCCATGCCTCTATCAACAACCTACACCCTTTTCTGGTCTGATACTAGTAATAGAAACGATTTAATAACGTTTTTAATGTGGTTTTCAACGAGAATAAAGAAGCGCTTTTGGGCCGAAAATCAGGAGTTTACCGTCTCTTCTGATCGGCGGTTTGTTGACACGACGCTCGGCGTTAGTTAACATTTGCAGTTGTGTTTTTTTCCCCCTGCTGGCCATATACAGTATATGATGATGACAATAAGTCTAGGGGGGTTGAGAGGGGGCAAAGCCCGGTCAATATAAAGGAGCCGGACCACAGGGGCGGTTCGTTCGTGGCCACCCCTTCGGGGATCACGGCGTCGGGCAATAGATAGACCACAGCTATTTTCAAGGATTTTTGTTTTGTTATTTATATGGTATAAAAGCTTTCTATAATAAAAATTTGGGGTAGGACGTAGTTCCCGGGTGTATCGCCTTGATGACTGTATAATTATGTAATACCACATACCCTTTTAGTTGACAATCTAAAAACACGCACCCCGAAAGTGGGCAGGGCTTTGAAGCCGAGGGAATTTGTGGGGTAAAAAGAGGTATAATAGTAATAAAGCACTCTAAATGATAAACACACAAGTAACAGAAGCAATAAGTCCGAACACAAGCAAGTTCTAAGAGTAAACAAAAGGCCATCTGAAAGGATGGCGGTGATTGGCCGACAGCTACGACGTCACGACCACCATACGTCCGGTTTCAGAAGCGGGCGTTTCAAATAAGCGAACTGTATGATTGAATATCACATAGCCTTTAATAAGTTATAATCACCTAATATAATGTAACCTAGCCCATTTAGTATTCGGGCGTATCTGTAAATACTACCGCAACTACGTATCTTGTTTCTGAGACCTAGTATATTAACCTAACCAAACAACCCAACCTAACCTAACCTAGACCCAGTACGTGGGATACTAAACTAGCCCTTGCATGCCAGCTACAGCGGATTCATAGTACCCAGTATGTGGGATACTAAACTAGCCCTTGCATGCCAGCTACAGCGGATTCATAGTACTCAGTACGTGGGATACTAAACTAGCCCTTGCATGCCAGCTACAGCGGATTCATAGTACTCAGTACGTGGTATTTATTACCCATTAATTTCCGGAACGGTCAGGCTATGGAGATCGTCAACTCTTTTAAGTATCTGGGCAGTGTGTTGAGTAAAGATGGGACTATGGATGAAGAGGTGCGGGAGAGGGTACAACAGGGGAAGAGGGTTGTAGGAACGCTAAAAGCAGTAACAAGAAATAGGGTGGTCAGTATGGAAGTGAAGAAGTCCTTGCATGACAGTGTGGTAATCCCGACACTGACTTACGGAAGCGAAGCATGGACGTTGGTTGAGAGACTCAGACCAAGAGTGAGAGCAGTGGAAATGAATTACTTACGGAGTGCGTGCGGAGTTACATGGAGGGATAGACAGACTAATGAGGAAGTAAGAAGGAGGTGTGGTGTGGAGGTAGATGTGCTGGAAAGTGTGAAAAGGAACAACTTGAGATGGTTCGGCCATATGGAACGTATGGAAAGCGAGAGAATGACTAAGAGGGTGTACGAGAGCGAGGTGGAGGGACAGAGGGGGAGAGGTAGACCGAATATGAGGTGGAAGGATGGAGTGAGGAACTACATGAACGAAGGCGGTGCTGGTTGGGGGGAGGGGCGTCGACTGACTGGGGACAGAGGTGCATGGGGGCGGTTCGTTCGTGGCCACCCCTTCGGGGATCACGGCGTCAGGCGATAGATAGATAGATAGAATTTCCGGAAGTTTAAACCTATGCGAAAAAATCTTACCTCTTTACACGTCACATCAGTAGGCAAGCACCCATGTTCTGTAAATACTTTCAGGGCAGCAGTATTATTTCTTGTAGATTCTACAATAACACAGTGTGGCAGAGGCGAACATCCTGGAGGTGGATTCACTAACAGTCGTACAATCCGAAAACTCCCTTACCGTTCCCTTACGACTCAACGCTGGTATTCACGAAGCGTCGTAGTTCGTAGGAAGCCCCTTTCGCAAAGGGTGGTCCGGACCACCCTTACATGAATTTGACCCGGATATAGGTACACAAATATCGATAACACAACCCGCGACCATAACAAATTCGTCTGCAGTATAGCTCTTTATGACACACTAAGTCATTATTGAGACAATAATAGCGCAATATGATTGTTAACTTGTGTTTACAACACCATTAAGGAATTTAATATAAAGTATGAATATATTTGTATCCTTAATGTCTTATGACAGGCCGAATTAAGCTATGAATAGCCTACATATGCCAGCCTAGACCTAGTCAAGGTTAATTGATGCACAAATTCATGTGCTGCGACAACACGTAGCCTACCATTAGTAGATTTTAACCCTCATTTATTGCGGAAATGTTTTATTACAACTCCCCACCACCTCTGAGTTTGATTAGGGTAGCCTATTCCTCAACAAATTTGAAAGTATCACACGAACAAAATTAAGAAAAGAATTACCCTAGGGCTAGCCTAAAAAATAAATACAAAATAAACGGTGTTGTGAATAATTTTGTTTAGCCTAGCCTAGGCTGTAACCTAGGTTTATTTTGAAAAGGTTAGGGCTATTTAGGCCTATGTATGGTATTTTGGTTAGGCTAGGAATGCCTAGCTGGGTTAGATTAGGGTAGCCTATTTCCTCAACAAATTTGAAAGTACAGTATCACAGGAAAAAAATTATGAAAAGAATTACCCTAGGCCTAGCCTTAATTTTGTTTTAATAGGCTAGCCTATATGGTGTTGTGAATATTTTTGTTTAGCCTAGCCTAGCCTAGCCTAGGCTATAACCTAGGTTTATTTTGAAAAAGTTAGGGCTATTTAGGCTAGAAAAGTTAGGCCTACGTAATGTGTATGGTATTTTAGTTAGGCTAGCAATGCCTAGCTTGGTGTAGCCTAAGCATGGTAAAGTAGAAGCCTAGCAGGTAAAGATGGTGTTTGCAGGCGTACCGTCCTCATTGTTAACTAGCTGTTATTAGTCCCATGCTGGTAATATATTTGATGATGGCAATAAGTCATGGGAGGTGATGGGGACAAAGCCCCCCTCAACCTATCATTATATCCCATGGCCAACTGTTGGGTAATAGGTTGAGGAGGCCTATGCTAGGCCTATTTTGAAAAGGTAGATAGGCCTTGAGGTGTTGTGAATACAAAAATATTACCCTAGGCCTATTTTGAAAAATTAGGCCTAGGCTAAGTCTGGCATTTTGGCTTGGCTAGAACTGCCTGTGTAGGCATAGACATAGTAAATTCTGGCATTTTGGTTTGGCTCGCCCTGTCTAGGTGTAGACATGGTAAAGTAGAACAATATACTGTGGTTAAGGTATAAATAATACACTAATTTCCCAACTAGCCTAACAGATGATTATCAATGATCAATCTGTCGGAAATCCTTTAAGTTGGGCCACTAACAGGCTTCCCTGTAGCCTAGCTAGGCTACTTTCTTATCATCAATTCACAAGATACTCTATTCTTCTTCCTGCTGGCTGTTGTGGATCGAATTAGCCATGCTAAACAATGAAAAGCTCATAAATTAAATTATATTCGGTTCTTCTTGGCACTTCGGTCATGTGGGTGACATATTGTTTATTTACAAAGGCCAAGCGCCTGATTGGTCAAGAGAAGCCTCGGTGAAAATAACCGAAAGGGAGCTCAACGATGCGTTCGTGAATACACCTTCCGCACTCCCTTAGGAACGATCGTAGGTTGCTGTACGACATCGCACGCTACGACCGTTAGTGAATCCGGGTCCTGGACCTTTACAGTGTACCGCCATGACTCGACTGGCGATTATCAGGTAAATCAAGATAGGTATCTGTGATTGTCCGATTGCAATGACGTAATCAACATATTACACCTGAGTGATTGGCTCGAGCAGCATGGACCATGTAGCCATGGTCCAATCATTATCCAGCGATGGTCAAGTCGTACACCTAAGCGAATCAAAACGCAACAGGTGACGTCATATATATCCAATAGAAACCGAGCTCTTATACCGTATGGACAGACACCCCTGACTGTGTTCGGAATCGTTCCTGCCGGTGTTGTGAGTAGCATTTGTTGACATGGACGCTGGACATGCGAATAACAATACGTGTATTTAAAATCAGTGTTATTCTCTATGTATGTCTTAAAACATATATTTGTATATAGCATGGCACACCAAACTTCAATTATCATATACCCGTTATTATTATTTACGTGCTATTTACAATTACGAGGTATAGGCGATACGGTACTGTACTTGAAAGCGCCACAAGTATAGCGACCATACACCCGCTAACTACTGTACATCCTTCCCAAAATTTGTTCATGGAAATCAGTATTTACCCATTATCCAAGAATCTAAAAACACGGCTCCCGATATTGGGAAGGGCTACGAAGAATAGGGAAATTGAGGGGTAAAAAGCGTATAAAGCGAATATATTGCATTTGTAAATAAAAGTTGGCTCGGGTTTGTGCATTTTCGAAACCCATAAAACCTGATTTTTTGAAAATCCGAGCCAACTTTTGGCGAAATTTCACGGGGTGGAGTGGGCCTATGTTATCAAAATAGTCAACTTTGAGAAGACATTAGCCTAATCTAATAACCTTACCTTCCCTAACCTATCCTAGTATCATGGGTGGGGCCCACACCCCCGCTGGTCGGGTAAAACTAGTACCGGTAACAATAGAAATCCAGTTGGGGTGGTGAGTAATAGCCTACCCTAACTGGATTTTTATCGTTACCAGTTTTACCCAACCAGCGGGGGTGTGGGCCCCACCCATAATACTAGGATAGGTTAGGTAAGGTTGTTAGGTTAGGCTAATGTCTTCTCAAAGTTGACTACAGTATTTTGATAACATAGCCTATTACCCATTCCAACCCGTGAAATCCGAGCTAACTTTCGTCAAACGTTGGCTCGGGTTTTCAAAATATCTGGTTTTATGGGTCTCGAAAATGCACAAACCCGAGCCATTTTTTATTTACAAATGCAATCTATTCGCTTTATACACTTTTTACCCCTCAATTTCCCTATTCTTCATAGCCCTTCCCACTATCGGGGGCCGTGTTTTTAGATTCTTGGATAATGGGTAAATACTAATTTCCATGAATTTTTTTGTATAATATTCAGGTACACTACATCGGCGCTATTAGAAAAAATTTGTGAGGGAAAATAGGGAAATAGACTCGCCCTATATTTCTTATTATAGTCCGTATGGAGGAATTTCGTTAATGACAACTTAAAAAGCCTGATTTCACCATCAAATAACACCAAAATTAATCACAGTCCGATTGTAAACAAAGCATTCCCAAGCATTGCGCACAATGAAAACTCTGTCTGCTTCTTGTGGTGATTTAGATACGGTGCGCGATTCACCCAATAAATGGTGCGAGTGTGACTCGGCCGCCATAGTTGTCACTTACCAAGACAAAGAACCGGCAACCTGTTTTAGCCCCTTTACAGATTAATATATATATATGGATGACAATAAGTCATGGTGAGGGGGGTTGAGCGGGGCCAAGACCCCCCCGGCCCCCTCAACCCATCATGTATCCATTTTACCCAACAAATTTGAACCTAACCGAAAACTAAACAGGGAACGTGAGCTGGGTTTAGACCGTTGCGTACCCATAAACAGGGAACGTGAGCTGGGTTTAGACTTTCGGTTAGGTTAGGCTAATGTCTTCTCAAAGTTGACTACAGTATTTTGATAACATAGCCTATTACCCATTCCAACCCGTGAAATCCGAGCTAACTTTCGTCAAACGTTGGCTCGGGTTTTCAAAATATCTTAATGTTGAAAATACTAAAATGCGACGGTCCTCGGTATTAAAGAACACTGTATATCAAAGAATAATAAACAAAAAACTAAAATTAACTAGTAAAAAGGCTGTCCGGGGTCTCTTCAATTTTTACCACAAATTCTCTCTCCTACTGTAAAAGCGCGATTCATCCAATAAATGGCGCCATTTGACGCCGTATCTTCAAATTGATGAATAATGTGTAAGCTAATACAAATCCTCCACTCAAAGCATGAAGAACAACTATAAAACACTATATTCCTTTACGAAAAAAACAAAAAGCATGGTAAATAAGGCCGATGTACTGTAGTCTTGTTGAATGCTACCCAAATTTTATTAGGGTCAAATTGGATTTTCGTTCACGTATGTGTTTTCTGTATTATAATCCTTTTTCTCATCAGTTCCTTCATTGATTAGTGTGTTTTAACCCTCCGGGCCCGGGCTGTATCTCCAAAGGACAGTGTGGGCTACCCGGGCGATCTGGCCGAAAAACGTCTAGGCCTAGCCTACCGTATTTTTTGTTTAGTTAAACTGCTAGAAATTTCCCACGCATCTATAAACGTAGTGCGGTTTCCAATCTGTAGACTGGCGTTGAGTAGAGCTCTCTAAGTCAACTGGTTCAGTTGTGATGACGATTTCCGTGGAGCGAATTTTGCCGTGATGTTGACAATATCAGAGCTTTTCAGACACTAATTTCGTCTGACGTCACACCAATAACATTGATCCGACGTCTCCTTATTGTTTTCGGAGGTGCGGTGACGCAACGATCGGCTTTGTTTACATGCGTCGGACGCACGGCGTTCAGACCAAGCTGAATAGGCTTGAAAGCTTACTGCCTAGTAACAGGACACCCGGGCACCTGCCCTTATTTCGTGGTGTCCTGCCACACTGACACCCGGGCAGGAAGGGTTAAGATGTTCTTCCTTCTGCAAATTCCTTTTTACCCATTATATTGCAATATTAAAACATGCCCCATATAACCATATTTTGACATTACCCTAACTAACCTAACCTGGGGGCTGCCACCCCCATACCCCCGCAGGATTAGCATTGATATAGAATAATATGACAAAATACTAAAAATACGGTAAAACAGTGAAAAATATTAGTTCTCAGCAGATCCAAAATGGCCACCATTTTTCCTTCCACCCTTATTTAACCCTTTTTCTGCAAGTTTATTTGTGCTACTTAGGGCATATTCAGGCACTCCTGAATGATTAATAAAGTATCTGCATTAAATTAACTGTCTTCTGCCGAAAACTAGGCGAAAATAGCTTCAAAATTACACCAGAACGAGCTACGTAGGTGGCGGGGTTCACACACAGCGTTGCCATAGACATTCGAGAAAACTCGCTAATTATTAGCTCTCACTCGCTCGGCAACACTGTCGAGACAGCCGCGCGAGACCACAGTCTCTCTCAGTGAGCGGCTGGCTGCTCTGAGGGTCGGACGGAGGTCCCTCACGCTCCCGCCCACTGACACTCGATTTCTACGGCTTTTACAGGCTTTTAAAGCCTGGAAATTGCTGTAAATTGCCTATGCGCTCCAGAACGTCACCCGCAGGGAAAAGGTTAACCCACAAAGTCTAAGGAAAAATAATTTAATATGCAGCGGTAAAGACATATATTGCAGTGATAAATCTACAGTTATACTACCCATATTTTGTCGCTATTCTGTTGGTACTAATAGGATAATATTATTATATAATATTATAATATAATATAATATAATCATGCTATCTCCTGGGCTGCCTAATCCTTGGCCTGTCATGCGCTACCGATTGGCGGCCCTACCAGGTGAGTAAACCAGGTGAGTAGTAGACTTAAATGGTTTGATGATGCGCGGAAATGTATATTTGACTTGAAATAGATACATTGAAGTATTACAAACCTTCGCGAACCCATAAACAGGGAACGTGAGCTGGGTTTAGACTGTTGCGCACCATAAACAGGGAACGGGAGCTGGGTTTAGACCGGTCGCGAGCCAGGTTAGTTTTCGGTTAGGTTAGGTTAGGCTAATGTTAAAAATACTAAAATGCGACGGTCCTCGGTATTAACCTCTGAAGTGCGCATGGGGGGTATGAGATACCTCTGCCTGTGCGCATGTATTTGAGCTGTTTCCATCACTAAAATATTTATTTTACCATAAATAGCATTAATACTTCTCCATATGCGCCTATTATAGGTTGATTATAAAGGTATTAACCTGTTACAACAATAAAACAAGTGGAAACAGCGTTTGGATGGTCAAAATCAGCGATACAGGCCGGGAGTTACATAATGTATGGCTGAGGCAACCTCCTTTCCCGCCACTTTTCCCCAAGTCTGGAGAGACATTGTCGATCGATACTCTCTCTCTCTCTCTCTCTTGCACTCGCTTGCTAACAGTGATGACAATGCCCTGCTTGCAACTCGCTAATGTTAGCACGAAAATATACCACAGAATAAGGGAATAACAGGGAAAATAGGTGATAACTGAAGGAGTGGAGGAAAGTGGGGAAGGAGGGGAGGTAGAGGAGTGATATTTGACATGGCCCAGGGGCAAAAAAAAAAAAAAAAAAAAAAAATGTGGTTTTAAATTGATTTTTTTTTCCCTGACTCTTGAGAGTCTTCCCGCAGTCCGCCGGGGGAACTCTTAACCCGGGAACTGCAGGGAGACTCTTAAGAGTTCCCCCGGCGGACTACGGGGAGACTCTTAACCCGTTGAGCCCCGGCTAGATATAATATTTTGTTCACCCCAGTCCCAAGCCATTTTCACTTATTTTTTTTTTTTTGCTAAAATGGAAGACAAGGATGAGAAATGAAAAAAAAAAAAAAAAAAATCACCTCTGACATTTTTTTTGGGGAGGGGGGGGGGGGAAGCCTCAAAAAAATGTGTTGAGCCAAAATGGAAGAGAATGGTGAGAAATGAACACAAAAATAAAAAAAAACTCATTTCGGTCATTTGGGGGGCGGGGGGGGGGGGGTTTCAATAGTTCGTCTCCCCCGAATGACCACCCGCCCGGGAGCACTAGGGTAAAAACTGAGTATGGCATTGTACGGCATACATCCTAAGGAGTATCTCACATAAATCTCAAGCCTCTAGCTCCCATACGACCGGAGTAATGAAGGTTCAAAGTGGCGGTGAACTAGGGGTGTAAACTATCCCCACTAAGCCCACCACCACCAGCCGCGCGGCTGTCTCGGCCCGCTCACACCTACTGGCCCGGCTCCCACACACACTACGGTACCTCCCCCTCCTATTCTCCCGCCATTTCCTACCTTACGAGCCACGTAAGTGTTTTTTATATGTCGGATGCACGTGATGCGTCGCTGGGAGTTGGTGATCAAAGACTGCCGACGCAACACGTGCGACGCTGGGTCTCAACGGGTTAAGAGTGAGTGAAAAAAAAATCAACTTGGTTTAATTATAGTTTCGCTTTCACAGCATACTCATACATTTCTATGGCTACTTTAGAGTTGTCATATACCATACTTAATTCCTATATATGTCCAAAGCGGCGGAAATGCATTATAAGGAATTATACCTACTGTAAAAAAAAAAAAAATCTCCCCATATGCGGCACCATAGCTATTACATAATACTAGGTTTTACGTCTTTTACCCAGGAATTTCCCTGATCTTCATAGTTGGTCGGGAAGCTATGCCTTTACAACGGCGCCTCCCTTTTGTCGCTGTGTACGTGAAACTAGAATTTTACCATCAACTTTTGACATCGAAAAAAAAAAAATATTTGTATATTTGTATTTTTGTATTTTTTTTTTGGCCCCTGGGCCATGCAAAATCTCAGTCCTCTACCTTCCCTCCTTCCCCACTTTCCTCCTCTCCTTCAGTTATCACCTATTTTCCCTGTTATTCCCTTATTCTGAGGTATATTTTCGTGCTAACATTAGCGAGTTGCAAGCAGGGGGTTGTCATCACTGATGGCAAGCGAGTGCAAGAGAGAGAGAGAGAGTATCGATCGACTGTGTCTCAGTGGCCTTGGGGGAAATTGGCGGGAAAGCAGCTTGCCTCACCCATACATTATACAACTCGCGGGCTATATCTCCGATTTTGACCATCCAAACGCTGTTTTCACTCGTTTTATTGTTGTTTCAGGTTAATACCTTTATAATCAACCCATAATAGGCGCATATGGATAAGTATTAATGCTATTAATTGGTACAATGAATATTTTAGTGACTGAAACACCTCAAATACGTCAGCACAGGGGGACGTTTCCAATTACCCCCATGCGCACTTGTTAGGTTAAGAGTCTTCCCTCAGTTCCCGGGTTAAAAAACACTGTAGGCCTATATCAAATAAAAAATAAAAAACAACAACAAATTACCTGAAAAACTTGTATCTGATTGGTGATAAATTGTTATCAAAATAAGTTTTTTTCCAGTTTCCGCGTCTGCTGAGTGCTGAGCAGCTGAACCATCCAAAAACACATAAAAGGTGTGTTTTGAAGGGGGGAGGTGGTGGGGGGTAGTGGGGGAGGGGTAGTATAACTGTAGATTTACCCTTCCAAACATTAGGCTATATATTGATTAAAATTAACACAGAAAACTATAAATCCGTGGGCAAATTAGTGACATTAATATAACAAATTCCGGGTTTTGTTTAGTTTCCGCGCCTGCTGAACCATCCAAACACACGCTAAAAGGTGTGTTTTGAAGGGGGGAGGTGAGGGAGGGGTAGTATAACTGTAGATTTACCATTGCGGTGACTAATACTCTATGACAAAGCTATAGTACATATTTAGAACATTATAGGCCTAGGCCTATCCAATACGTGGCCGAAAATCCAGTTTGTCCTTTATTAGCCTATAGAAAGAATATAGGCTAACCCATAGGCTATAAATAACAAATCTAAAAAAATAAATCCTTGAAAATTGCTGTGGTCCGGCTCCTTTATATTGACCCAAAGCCCCCCCTAAACACATACAGTGTATCCCGCGGCCAGGCGGACTAAATTTTAATAGCCTAGTACTGTACCGTCAATATTGGGAAATTAGTTAGGCTAGATGCGCGAAATAGCCTACTAGCCTATAACCTCAAGCACTGTGTCAACAAACGATCGACGTTACTCCCGTGAACGCAACTTTTCCACGAGTTATCTTTAGCCTATATTTCGTCTAGCCTAGGGAGGCCCTAGGCCTAATAGCCTATTATTTATATTAAAGTATCCCCACGTTTCGTACGCCAGATAAGGGTGTAGCTCAGGGTGTCAAACAACGCTGTTTTTTTGAGTGATAACGCAAATGAACTTTTTGTATAATGATAACAGAAACTCCCCCAACCCCCTTTTTTTTTAAGAAACAAAAAAGGTAAATTGACATAATTTTGGTCTCCATATTTTCCATCTGGAATGCTTTTAGATTGCAGAAAATACTGTTTTAGACACCTAAATTCTCAAAAAAATCACGGGGGGGCATGCCCCCGGGGCCCAGACCCCCCCTAGAGCTCGCGCCTTCGCCGCTCCGTCGCGCTATAATGATAACAAAATAATAAACCATAATGATAACACAATTCATATTTTGTGGATTGACACCCTGGTGTAGCTTGGTGTTGGATGCGTGGAAACCGAAAACAATTAGGCCTATGTACTAAATCCTCGGTGGTACCTGTCAAATACGTGTCCCTATAGTAAAATCGTACCGCCTAGACTACACTGCATGGAGTTCCCAACTTCCCAAGTTTCATCGTGATTCATGTACCGGTAGCCTATAGCCTACTATTTACTGTATTGTATTTAACATCCCCGGTTAATGTAGCAATAGCCTATATGATATCATAATGTCCACTAACTTCTATAGGCGTGGGACAAGGCAGAATTCCTGTGGGTGGTTATATTCAGGGTGTCAATCCACCAAATATGAATTGTGTTATCATTATGGTTTATTATTTTGTTATCATTATAGCATGACGGAGCGGCGAAGGCACGAGCTCTAGGGGGGTCCGGGGGCATGCCCCCCCCCGTGATTTTTTTGAGAATTTAGGTGTCTAAAACAGTATTTCCTGCAATCTAAAAGCAATCAAGATGGAAAATATGGATACCAAAATTATGTCAATTTACCTTTAGGCCTACTGTTCTTTAAAAAAAAAAAGGGTTGGGGGAGTTTCTGTTATCATTATACAAAAAGTTCATTTGCGTTATCACTCAAAAAAACAGCGTCGTTTGACACCCTGGTTATATTGTAGTAATGAAAGAAAATAAATCAGGTTTTGAGCTACTTCTTCTTGAGGATATAGGGTACCGGTAGTGAAGCTGTGAAGCTTATGTCACCCTACTGGCTCTCCCAGCACCAAATGTAAACAAGGCGAACGAATACAGGCCGCACTCAGTAACAGGCGTCATGTATTAACACAGCATTTAAGGACTTCCCAGGATTCAGTACACGTCTATTGCATCCACACTGAAAGATGCAAGTAACTTACCGCAAACAAAGCATGGCGAGGCAAGAACCCAGAATATATTCCGCAAAACCGAACAAAATATAGCACAGCAAAGAGTAACATGCGTCGCCGACTCGCCGTCCCTCTACTCTTGGTCTGAGTTTCTGAGACCGTCTGAGAGTCACGACACCCTGAACGAATCAAAGGTGTGGCCTTAGGATCGGCTCTCTCTCCAGGGATGACAATTAGATTGCCTAGGTTACCACTATATGCTTCTCTTCAACCACATTCTCTCCAGGAAGCCTTTTACATTCTCAATGGTTGTGTTATTCCACTTATCTATCGTGGTTAGACCTAGCAGGAATAGCACCATACGCAGAGGGTCCCATTGCATAACTTCTATCAACCCATTCCACTGTACCTCTCCTACTTCCTGTCTCACTGCACTGATCATGATTTCTCTTTCCCTCCCGTACTTATCACATGGTCTTGGTGCGAGAGTCACGCTCAGTATGTGCTCGATGGTCTCATCCCTTCCCCCGTCGCACATTTTACAGATCCTACTACCCTCATTGTTCCATCTGTATGTCCGGTTGTTCACCTCCAGGGATTTAGTTCACGCCTTGAACAGCAACTCACTTCCCATACTACCATCATAGAAAAGTTCACTTCTTGAACTATTCTTTGCCATATACCAGTCTAGTGAACTCTTACACACAAAGTTGTATACAATCACAAATCACAAGGCTATAACCATATATTTATTGTGCATTTACGTAAGACTCGATCCAGGCTCCAATCTGCAAGGCAGGTAGCATTATAATAAAGGACTGCTGTATTTATTACCCTTCCGTACTATTGCGGAGCTGTCCAATCTGCAAGGCAGGTAGTGTTAGAAAGGACCTCTGAGTTTAGTACCCTTCAGTACCCGACTGAGGTACGGAGCTGTACTAACCTGCTACTACTGAGTGATACATACTGACTGCGCATAGGTGCGGAGGTGTCCGTAAGCCCTGGCCCGAAGGATTCAATCAAGATATAGGCTATAACTAAACGAGTCAAGATAGAGAGGGAAGGGCAGTAGAGGAACAAATCGAGGAAGGCGAAGACACGCAGACATGCATTTCTCGCCAATTCACCAGTTCAGCCGGAGCACATGAGCTCCACATCAGAGCTCTTATAGGGAAGGGCCGAAGGATGAGGCAAGAACTGCTACACTGCAACACCAACCTGGTCCAACCAAGAAGTGATCAGGGTGAAGAATGAGCGATCAGGTCGAATTATATCTAGAATTGATTACTGTAATTCATTGTTCATTGGTCTACCAAATGTTACTTTGAAGAAACTCCAGTCTGTTCTCAATAGGTGTGCTGACTAATATTTTCACTTCCACCCAGAACACCCACCACATATTATCTAATAGATCTACACTGGCTTCCCATCAAGGCCAGAATAGAGTTTAAAATGTGCTTACTGACATTTAAGGTGCTGAGGTTTGGTGAGCCTAAGTATTTGTTGGATCTTCTATTTCCAACACATAATGAGTCAAATGTGAATTTGCGTAGTGGCGATGACCCATATCGCCTTTATGAGCCCAGAGCCATTGGGGAACGTACTTTTGCTGCTAGATCCTTTTCTTATGTTGCCCCACGTCTATTCAATCGACTTCCAATGTAACTTAAGCAGTTAAATTGTGTTGACGCTTATAAGAAACAACTGAAGTCGCACATATTTCTGAGGGCTTATGATATTGGGGAGCATAGAGTTACTGATGACTATGCTTTAATATTTTTATTGTTTTTTTGTTTGTTTGTTTGTTTTTTTAAATGGAAAATTTTAAGTTAAGGCCGCGGTGAGCGCTCGTGAATCCACTTGGAGAATTGGCGCTTGAACAAATAAAATAAAATATAAGCATATTTAGGTAGAAAAAATCACATCGAGAAGCAAAATATGCATTACCGAAGGGAATCAAGTCAGTCCGGTCACAACAGCAACCGAAGAGACAAATCAGGTCAGGAGTCTGCTACCTAGCCAGGCCAGGGAGACATGAGATACAGGTTGCCCGAGGACAACCGAATGAGACAGAATAAAAATAGAAGGGGAAAAACATAGAAAGAAAAATGGAAAAACTACTCAAAATTAGTCAAGCTGACGACGAAAGCTCGAGGGGAAATAGGAAGGGAAATGACCACAACCATCCCCCATCAAGCCCCAGTCGCCGGCCCCGAAGCCCCCCAACCGCGTCAAAGAGAGTAGTAACAGTGGGAAATAACTTGAATAAGTAATTAAACTGTTATAACTATGTGTAATGCCCTCGAAAATATCCCGCAACCCCAATAATGTACTACCCGAGTTGACGTCAGGTATAGTGTAAAATAGTCGTGGATGGGAAGTCCAATAAACTCATCACGTGAATCACCACGAGACTATCACCTGGTTCTTACAAATCGGACTAAGGTTACTATACTTTTGTAGGTCCGTGGTAGTACAGTGGGTTAGCGCGCGGGCCTGGTTGACCTATGATGGTCATGGTCACTAACCAGGGTTCGAACCCCACCCAAGGCATCTCAAAACCTGTGGGTTTTTAGGAGGGTTAAACTCCCTTCAGAAGTTCGAGCCCCGCGCCAGGCACCAGGAAAGGTTGACCCTAAGTGGGCCTGGGGAGTTTTCAGGAGACCATAAATTCCCTTCACACCCAGCATTTCATTGAGGCCAGTACGGGGATGAGTGTTTGTTCTTAATACCGCATTGTTGGGTGAACTGGTGCCAAACGTGTCCACTAAATTCGGGGGCATTGTCGGATAGAAGAGCAAGGGGAAGGCCGAATATAGGGAACACTTCTGTGGCAAGCAGTGTGGCGACGGTGGTAGCTGTGTGGTCTTTAACTGGGCAGGCTATTAAAAATTTTGAATATACATCAACAAATGTGACGATATAGCGGTTGCCAGCGTAAGAAGGAAACGGGCCCATGATGTCGAGGGATAGGACCTGGAACGGTTTGTTTGCAGAAATGGTACCAGCTGGGCCTGGGGTGCGTGATCTATCTTTCCCCAATAAACAAGGTTTGCAGGATTCTGTCACGCATTGTGCAATCTTGGAGGGGTTGGGGGTCCAGTACTGATCCGCGAAGATTTTTAACATTTTCTTTTGTCCAAGGCGTATGCCGTTTCCCTCGTGGATGGCAATCATGTAGTCGTGGGCAATGGTGGGGTCTAGGACTATGTGACCGGAGTCTGTGGCAAGTTGATCTCCCCAGCGAGTCAGTTTCCTGAAGACATTTAACGGTATCCAGGGTGGTCTGATTCTTGTTTCCCAAGATTGAATTAGTGAGGGTGCTGGGGGGAAATTATGTTGGTGGATGGGGGTAGATAAGAGCTCAGTGTTTTGTAAGGCGGCTAGGTTGGTGGGGGGGTCTTTCGGTACTGGCAAACGTGACAGGGCGTCTGCATTGGTGTGAAGTTTACCGGGATGATACTGTATTGTAAAATCGTAGTCCTCTAGTGTCTCCCTCCAGCGTACCAAGATGGCTGAGTTGGTTTCGCACATACGCAACCATTGCAAAGATTGATGGTCGGTTATTATATCGAGTTTTGCGCCCAACACAAATGACCGGAAGTGGTTGAGTGCCCAAATGATCCCTAGGCACTCTCTCTTGGTGGCTGCATAATTCTGTTGGGCTTAGTTGAGTGTGGAGCTGGCATACGCTATCACATGTTCCTCTCCGTCTCTTACTTGAGCTAAAACTGCACCAATGGCGTACAGAGATACGTCGGTATAAAGACGGAAAGGTTTATGGTAATCAGGGAAAGCGACAATAGGGGCTTGGATTAGCTTTTGCTTCAAAGTGTTAAAAGCGAGGTCTCTTTCGGGTGTCCAGGTGAATGTGGTGTCCTTGTGGGTGAGTTGGTGGAGGGGTCTGGCTATTGCGGCAAAGTGGGGAACGAAACGTCTGTAGTATGTGGCTAAACCTAGAAAAGAACGTACTCCTTTAACAGTGGTGGGTGGGGTTAGCTTTGTATGGCTTGAAGTTTCTTTGGGTCTGGTGCAATACCATGTTCAGATATTACGTGGCCGAGGAAATCTACCTTATTTCGTGCAATCTCGCACTTTGAGGGTTTCAATTTCAACCCGGCGGCTCGGATTCTTTGAAGAACTTGTTTCAACCTGAGGAGGTGTTCTTCCCAGGTTTGTGAGTACACAATAATATCGTTTAGATACACTAGGCAGGTTTCCCAGGTCAGGCCATGTAATACCGCTTCCATCAAACGGGAGAAAGTGGCGGGTCCGTTACAGAGGCCAAAAGGTAGGACGTTAACTTCGTAGTGGTGGCCACCACTAGTGGAAAATGCTGTTTTTTCTTGGTCCTCTGCCTTGATAGGCACTTGCCAATACCCTGCTTGCAAGTCGAGGGTAGTGAACCATCTGGATCCGTATAGGGAGTCAAGGGAATCGTCTATCCTGGGTAATGGCGTAGCGTCCTTAATGGCTACGTCATTCAATCTCCTGTAATCGACGCAAAAACGGGTTGACCCATCTTTCTTTTTTACTAGGACAACAGGGGAAGACCAGGGGCTGATGGACGGGGTAGCAATTCCGGCCTCTAACATCTCTTGGACTTGGCGTTCCTCTTCCTTGTGTTGTATGGGATTTTTTTCTACGGGATGGTTGTCTTATGGGGGGGCCTGTGGTGTTAATGATGTGTTGTTCCACATCGGTCTGTCCGATTTCAGTGGGTTGTTGGGCAAACACGTCACTGAACTCTAGCAATAGTTCGTACATGCTGTGTTTTTGGTGGTCGGATAATGTGTCAGGGAGAGGGGGCAATTTGAGGCTGGTCATTGGAATCTATGGGGAGGTCATCAAAAGTTTCGAGGTCTCCTATGATGAGGCCTTTTGGTAATGTCAGGGATTCTTATGAGATATTTGCCACTAGAATGTGGTTGATGCGAGCGGAAATGATGGCGGGTTGTAAGAGGCAACGATTGGGGTTGGTGGACGTGGTAGTGGGGTAAAATATCATGTGAGTTTGGGGTATGGGTCGAAGGTTAACCCATTTTTGATGGCAGGGGGGAATTTGACATTTATCTTGAACTACAGCTGGGCTAATGATGGTGGGGGATCGACTGGTGAGCAGGTGCTCGGTACGCATAAGGGGGGGGGGGAATCACTTTGGTGGGGGTCACGCGTGAGGGGGGGATTAACGGCGCGTGTGGGAGGATCAGAGAGGTGAGGGGTGAGCGATTTAGAAAACGGAATTTGTTGGTGGGACTGCGGAGGGTTGGTGGGGGAAGAGTTAGGTATAGAACATGGGTTATTGGTGGAGGACTGATGTACTGATTTGTGGTTGTTAACAGGACGAATTTGGGGAGTTTTGTCGGTGGCAGTCACGGTTTGTTTAGAGGTTATATGGGATTGGTGGGTTTGTCTGTCATGAGAGGGCGAGTCAAGTGTGGGGTTTTGAAGTTTTCTAGGGGTGTGAATTGTGTGGGGGTGGAAGGGAGCTACTGACGGAAAACTGTCACAAGGGAAATTTTGTTGGTTGTGGAATATCTGAGCATTTCTGGGGGCATGGGGAAAACATTGTTGGGTACATAGGTCGGCATTTTCCCTGGAAACATGTGTACATAAATATTTGGTAGAATGGTTTTTACATACATCAGAGTCTGCCCTGGAAACATGGGAGGATTGATTCTGGACAGAGTTAGGAGAAATGGAGGGGGGAAAACCGAGAGGGAGTTGCTTGGACTTGTCTTCTTTCGTTTGTTGAGGCATTTTTTCAACGAAATGAGTGATATTTTGAGAGAACTCGGAGCAAGGGGAGGGGTTAGGAGTTACCTTAGTGCTAGCCGCAACTTGGTAATCCTGACTCAGAGTTTGTTGAGGGTGGAGGTGTTTTTTCTTTTTGTGAATAGGCTTCTGCGTGATTGGTTTGTCAGAGGCTTTGGGTTGGGTTTTTTTTTTGAATGAGATCAGCCTCTGGCCGCAGTCAACCTGGGCCTGGAGTTTTTGAAGGAGGTCAAGTCCAAGGAAACCATCGTAATGTTTACAGTGGGAGGAAAATACTGTGAACGGGTGATAACAACGAGCATGGGGGGCAGGAGTAGTTACTGACAGGGGCAAAGTGTCTCCTAGGAGATTTAAGTAGGTATCAGCAGCTGAGATTAGTTCTGATTTGGTAGGTAACAAGGGGCCAAATAGTCGGTGGTGTTGATTATAATAAGAATTGAACAAACATGACTTGGCAGCTTCCGTGTCTATTAACAAGCGGACAGGAATATCCTTGATTTTGGCCATGTAGTAAATGGGGGCAGTGCGATCAGTTATGGCGTCCCCCGCCGAGGCCATCGTGGGCGGGGGGTACTTTAAAAATCCTGGGAGTCAGTATCTACCTCCTCCAGGGTTTCCTCGGTATCGTCTGAGGTCATTATAGGGGCTATTTCTCCGGTGTGCTTTTCCTCCATTTCTTCCTCTTGTCCCAACTCCTCTTCATTTACAGAAATGCGAGGAGTAAAGGGGCAAGGTTTGGCAGAGTCACGAATTTGATGGAGGGCACACTGAGCACTACAGGCAGGGAAATCATAGGGGTTGATAATTACTAATGTAGGGTTTTTACTTTGGTAGGTGTTGTAGGTTCTGTTCCGGTTGAAGATTCTGCGTGGCTGGGTAGGTTGGAACCGGGGCCTACTGGGTTGGGGCTTGCCGGAAGGGTAGGTAGGTCTGTTGTGGAAGGATGAGGATGGGTAGGCATTCTTGGAGTTGAAGGTTTGAGCCTTGGGGTTTTGGTGGTCGGGGTGCTGCGGGTGCGTGGGAAACTTCTTTATTACAGCGATTTGGGTGGGTGTTTCTGTGCGCACGGCCAAAATACGTCGGATCGTGATGAGATCTTTTTGATATCCGACGAAATCGTGCACACGGAAATGATCTTTTACTGCTGAGGGCAATATTGATACAAGGTTGACCAGAATCTGCTGCTCTTGCTGGATTCTGGTCAATGTGGGGAAAGACTCTTTTATATGTTGGGCGATCTTCTTCACTGTGGCATCTAGATCGCCTTCGAATTTAGTGTCTTGAATACGGGTGTGGGCCACGAAAACGCCCAACGAAGGCTTAATGGCTTCTATCACTATTGGGCGAAATTCGTCCCATGTGAGAGCAGGGTGCACTTGGTAGGCAACCAGGGAAACGGCTTTTCCCAGGTGCGTTAATGTCACGGCTATCTTTTCTGCATCCGTGGTATAAACTAGGTCAAGTACGGGTTTCACTATGTCCATGAACGTTTCGATCTCGTAAGTTTCCCCATCATAATGTGGGATGGGGATGTGAGAACGGTGCGCCATGATGTTATCGTGTTCTGGCTTTTCCAAACTTGCAATGCAATGCAACCTTTTATCCGAATCAAGAACCACCGCTGCCGCCAATGTTATGCCCTGTTTTTCTACAGGATTAACTTGGGTAATGTGAGTTCTAACTGACTGGGTATAGAAGGCTGCATGCACAAAACAAGGTATGAGGAATAGAGAACACAAAATAAACACACGGTAACAAGACACACGATCACTTTTATTGATGAACACACTTCTATAGTTTCCTTGATGATGATTAATATGAAGCATAAGAAGGTATGAATACTCGTACAAGACAAATGATAGAATTGAACAACTAGCATTAAGTGGATCTGGATGGAGCCTAGTCTCCCACTTCCAACGTTCAGGTATTAATCTTCTGATCACTGGCTTTATTCACAAGTTGATATACTGGAGACCATAAATGTTACTTATAGATTCATATTCACTATGAATGCACAAGTAGTAGTTCACAGACTAGATTAGACACGCGTATTTTAGAGCACGGGAATTCTAGTAACCTCAGGGGGTACTGATCTAAGTTTTATATTCTTGTATCAGAAATACATAGAACGCAAATCAGTGGGCGAACATTCAGATATCACTAGGGTTTCACTTCTATGTAATAATATCTGGATATATGGGTAATTACGAGAGTTAATATCACCTGTTAATTAATAAACACTGATACGCTTTGCACTTCCTAATGGAATGGTTATATGTGAATTATACTGGGGCAAAGATATAGCCACTTCATAGAAATATTAATAAGTGAGTCTCTAAATAGCACTGTAACACTGTAGTGCTGATAGAGTGAATCTTGGGTCGTATTTGATTGGTCTGGTCCTGGTTATCTAGCGTCCGTGAGGTTGGGGGCTAGCGACTGGTTCCGCGGCCGTCCAGATGGTCCATATGTAGAAGTTCTCAAGACGGATCTCTTGGCGATCGTTGCTGGCTACACTCTTATATCCCCACTGGTTTATGTGAATGTTATAAGGTGCACGTAGATTTCCTTTACGTGGACAGATTCTTCTATCTGTGATGAAATGCTGGGTGTGAAGGGAATTTATGGTCTCCTGAAAACTCCCCAGGCCCACTTAGGGTCAACCTTTCCTGGTGCCTGGCGCGGGGCTCGAACCTCTGAAGGGAGTTTAACCCTCCTAAAAACCCACAGGTTTTGAAATGCCTTGGGTGAGGTTCGAACCCTGGTTAGTGACCATGACCATCATAGGTCAACCAGGCCCGCGCGCTAACCCACTGTACTACCACGGACCTACAAAAGTATAGTAACCTTAGTCCGATTTGTAAGAACCAGGTGATAGTCTCGTGGTGATTCACGTGATGAGTTTATTGGACTTCCCATCCACGACTATTTTACACTATACCTGACGTCAACTCGGGTAGTACATTATTGGGGTTGCGGGATATTTTCGAGGGCATTACACTATGAAATATGAAAAATAACTTCATACAAGTATAATAATAATATTAGTCAACTATACGTGACTGAGGAAGCAATTACTCTGCGACTGAACTTTCACTATTGGATTTGTACCCGGATGATAAGTAGCGCATAAACTCAGGTCTGAATAAGTGTTCAAGTTTTACGTCTACAGTAGGTGTACAGTAGGCTATGTCTTTATAACCGGATCGATAAACATGTGTAAGGGGGGGTTTTCGTAGTCTTTACTTTTTTTTTCTAATGTTCCTGGAACTTTGCTGTTACCCCCGCCTTATTTATTATTTCCTTGTTCATTCCATTATTGTGTTTCTTCCTTACTTGATGATTGGTCCAACTTATTACTCTGGTAGCTTAATGGCCGTTGCATGCAAGGAAATACAGGTGAATGAATGCAAATGGTCTAAATGACACAGGATAAATAAAAACACAATATACCGTTTGGTATTCTTAACTATATTAACACACTGTAAAGAGAAATACACTTTTCACTGTGATACACAAATCAATACGATTATTACTTTAGTCAACCACGGAATATATCGGTATTATTGGCGCCATGAACTACTTCTTATCACCACATCAAAGTTAACTAAAACCCTTCAACAGGTGACCCCAAGGCCACTACCCTAGTAAACACATACTCGGTCACTAGGGTCATAAGGCGTACAACAGCTCACAATGGGGTGAAGGTTAGCTCAAGGCTCAATAACACCAACAGCATCCTGTCTCAGTACAGCCACTAGGTCATGTCCACTGGGGTGGACACAGGACACTGCACCTGGTACTTCTCCCTGGACTTCGCTCCTGACCTGGGACCTGGTATTAACATTACCATTAATAAAACTGACAAAAATTCTATATCTTAATTCATATCAACATTACAAAAGTGGTCAAATGTATCAATTAAGAGACAACAAAAGGAGGATGTACATTATTGGGTTAGATAAATTTGACTTAGTTGACCCTCAAAAATATATAAAGAAAAATGGTCTAAATAGAAAACGGAGGGTTGGAGATAGATAAAATTTACTTAGTTGACCCTCAAAAATAAAATGGTTTAAAATAGAAAACGGAGTGTATACACACACACGACTCAGGAATGTGGGCTTACATTAAGTTACATACATGATATTGAACTCGACATACGGGATCTTATTGCTGTGAGAATACTACACTAACATAATACAATTAACATTATCTTATACATAATTAATAAGGTTGGCAGGACAAATAATATGAAATTTGAAATCTAAATTATTAATTATCAGACGGAATGAATAATTTCACCTTCGACCAAGACAAAGGATGTCGTATAATTTCGTAGTTACATATATAAGAAACTGGGCATAAAAAATTGTCTCAAACTTATCTTAAATACTTCACAATTCACTTCAACTCACCTTCAACTGAAGGTTTTATCTAAACACAACACAAAAGGAAATGTATACAGAGTTAAGCCAAATATTTCCCCTTAGTCCGCCCGAGGCTGGCGACTGGGAGGGAATGACGCTGGCACTCTCGGTTCTAGGCTCTGTAGGACTCGGGGTCAGCGTCCTTTGTCACAACAATAACCATACCTTGATTAAATGAGCTCCTCAACTTACTTAGAGTCTAATAAAACTTACAAAGGATAATTGAATTACTTTTATATGATGCAACGAATTTCAGGCACAAACATGTTAACTATTACTTACGATATCCTAGGTAAGACTATAGTTTTTAAGTTGGAGGTAGTACTCATAAATTTCCACCTGTCAAACCCCCTTGAGGTGGGCACTTGTCGCTAAGGCCTCAGAATCAGGGTGTCACACTAGAGACTCGGTTCAAGCAATTATTAGGCCACATATCAGCATTATACTAGATTCACAAAGTTAAAGTTATGCTTTGCAATTAACTTTATACACCTGGAAGTGATTAAATGGCCAAAACAAGTAAATTTCATTCTAATTCCAAAACAACATTGCTCCGATTGTGACACCCCTTTTCTAAACTTAATATAACAATACCAAACAATTATATTTAATATGTAAAGTTAGAATAATGACCCTCATACCTATTAGACACCATTGGGCCTATTTAATTATTTCTTTCTAGTCATTACAATTTAATATATGTCAACTGATATCTTAATCAAGATAACATAATACCGAACATTTCACCTAATCTCAACACTGACTGGGTCATTATTGGGCTTAAAGTGAGTGAACAGAAAAAGTCTTGGTGTAAATATTGCCAAAATCAAGCCTAGTCAATTTAGACCCCTTACACATGTATATATTTCCACGTCGAAGAATACAGGAGCCTGAATTCGAGGAAGTATATAAATAATTTTGTGCACGATAAAATGTGTAGGCCTACTGTGCTCCCGAATCAGAGCAATGGATAATAAATAAATAAGGGGAGAATGGAAAATCTTCTAAGTTTACGTTAACACTGTGAACCTTGACATACCTAAGTCTAAACCCTCACTGTAGGCTAATCATCGTTACCATTACGAACAAGAAAAACACTTAAAGGATTTCTTAGAGAGTAGAACCCTGGGAGAAAGAGTTTGGAGCACACTGGTAGAGGCACGGTTGTCTTGGTTTTTGCGCCTATAGGGACATAAATAAGCCATATTTCGTTTACATTATTTATGTTACTGTATTTCTCTCCAGTCAAGTACCTCTAAGTAAGCGCCTTAATGATATTAACACTTCAACTGAATATATGATTGTTCTTTAGCACTATGGCAAACAATTCTTATCCACTGCTACCATAAACATAATCTTCTGGATATATCACTCACTCACAGTCTGTTATAATATTTAATAATTAACATAAATTCAACAAATAAGTAGTAATATTACCAATTAATGCAAATCACTAGCAATCAATAACAATGAACCACTACTATTACCAATCATATAAATACCAATCTCACTACTAATCAAGTCACTATTCAATACTAAATAGTACCAATCAATAATATTGTTAATCAGTACCAATACCAATCACTACCAATACTAATCATTACTATACCCTGTTCCAAGTAAGTAGACAAAACATCTTGAAAATTAACCCCTATAACTCACACACGACTAGAGTAATCGAGCTAATATTTCTACAATTTGAAGAGGGTCTGCCGGGGAATAGATGTGTAAATCAACAGCCCATTTGCTCTAGCCATTTTTGAGTTACAGAGGTCAGGGTTCACGATATCTGGACTACTTATTTGGAACAGGGTATAACAAATCACTATCAATATTAATCACTACCGATTCTAATCATTAAAAGTAATATCAATCACTTAATTTCAATATAATACAAACTCTACTTATCAAACAATATCAATCACTTACAATATAAAACTACAACCATTTATAATTATTACTTTCAATATCAATCACTACCAATGCCAATCACTACTAACATCGGTCAGAATTTTAGTTTCGGGCCTCCACCAAACTGTTCATGTTTTGGTGGTGTAATGGTTAGAGTGTTTAAACATCTGTGTGTGATAACCCAGGTTCGAATCCCGGTGGATCACATATATGTTTTCATTAATTTAATTGGAGGTGTTTGGTGTTGTGGTGATATTAATAAAATATAGATTATTCCCATTATTTTGAGTTATATCTGTTCTTCCTCATCAAACCATGCGCCAAATTGCTCGCAATTCACTTAGATTCTTTAGGATAGGTTATAATAGGACGAAGCAAAGTGATATCCGAAAGAAATTAATATTAAAATCGATTTTTATTTTTATTTTATGTTAAACCTAATTGAAGGTCCGAACCCAAAAAATTACCGTACACTCAACAGGACTACCCAATCATTCACTCCCAATCTGGAAATAGTATCCATACGGGTTAACCAGCACAACAGGAGTGTTAGGAACGCCCTGAACCGACTCACTGTTGTAGATATATGGCCCAACCGGACCCTTCGCATTGTTGATAATAGGAAAGTCTTCCCCGGGAATGTCCACGTTTTCTGTCACCGGTTTGTTGTCTGGTACGATGGGATACTGAGGTGGTGGGGCTGTGGTAATAATAATAATAATAATAATAATATTTATTCAGTTAGCAATTTACAGAGTTGGTACCACATAGTTTGTTACAAATATGACATGTACCAGCCTTGCATAATTCCAACTAAGGATAGCCCAATAAGGCCGTTAGGTAGTGGTTGTTGTGGTGGTAGTTGTTGTTGTTATAATAATAATAATAATAATATTTATTCAGTTAGCAATTTACAGAGTTGGTACCACATAGTTTGTTACAAATATGACATGTACCAGCCTTGCATAATTCCAACTAAGGATAGCCCAATAAGGCCGTTAGGCGTATTTCCATTGGGGTCCTTGGGGTCCTTGTTGTGGTAGTGGTGGGTTTAATAGAAGCTGTGAAAGGGTATGATGGCGTTGTTACACTCGCTAATGTACTGGTCAAGGTTGCGGTTCTTGCATTTGTTGACGTATGCCACCCTGAAAAATGAGGTTGTGTTAAAATCAAAGTATAATTATCTATCTATCTATCTATTGCCTGACGCCGTGATCCCCGAAGGGGTGGCCACGAACGAACCGCCCCCATGCACCTCTGTCCCCAGTCAGTCGACGCCCCTCCTCCCAACCAGCACCGCCTTCGTTCATGTAGTTCCTCACTCCATCCTTCCACCTCATATTCGGTCTACCTCTCCCCCTCTGTCCCTCCACCTCGCTCTCGTACACCCTCTTAGTCATTCTCTCGCTTTCCATACGTTCCATATGGCCGAACCATCTCAAGTTGTTCCTTTTCACACTTTCCAGCACATCTACCTCCACACCACACCTCCTTCTTACTTCCTCATTAGTCTGTCTATCCCTCCATGTAACTCCGCACGCACTCCTTAAGTAATTCATTTCCACTGCTCTCACTCTTGGTCTGAGTCTCTCAACCAACGTCCATGCTTCGCTTCCGTAAGTCAGTGTCGGGATTACCACACTGTCATGCAAGGACTTCTTCACTTCCATACTGACCACCCTATTTCTTGTTACTGCTTTTAGCGTTCCTACAACCCTCTTCCCCTGTTTCCCGCACCTCTTCATCCATAGTACCATCTTTACTCAACACACTGCCCAGATACTTAAAAGAGTTGACGATCTCCATAGCCTGACCGTTCAGCTTCACCTCACACTCTGTGACTTCACCCCTTTCGAAGACCATAACCTTGCTCTTCCCCGTATTTACCTTCAAATTCCGTTTTTCGCACACTGTTCCAAACTCATTTACCAGACCCTGCAACTCCCATTCATTATCACTCATCAGAACTGTATCATCCGCAAACAGCAGTATAGGTAGCTTCCACTCAATTCCCTCCCTTTTCAGCGATACACCAACATCCACTGCTCTTGATAGTATTTCTTTCATAACTCCATCCATATATACAGTAAACAACCACGGGGACATCACACACCCCTGTTTCAAACCAACATTCAGGTCAAAGAACTCGCTCTGCTCACTCTCCACACGTACTGCCGCTTTTGCACCCTCATACATGCTCTTCACTGCTTTCAGCAACTTGCCCTCTACTCCGTATATTCTAAGTACTTTCCACAAACCTTCTCTATCCACTCTGTCATAGGCCTTCTCCAAGTCCATAAAGGCAACATACACCTTTTGTTTCTTCTCCAGATACTTCTCCACAACACAATTCAGGGTAAAAATCTGATCTACACATCCTCTTCCCTTCCTAAAACCTCCCTGCTCGTCGCCTATCCATTTCTCCGTTCTCACTCTCACTCTCTCAATCACTACCCTACTGTATACCTTCCCTACTACGCTTAGAAGACATATTCCTCGGTGGTTACCACACACTCCTCTTTCCCCTTTGCCCTTATATAGGGGGACTATTATGCCAGTCTTCCAGTCATCGGGTGCACTCCCCTTCTCCCATGCTAGTTTGCACATTTTCCATACCCATTCTATCACTATCTCACCACCATACCTCAACATTTCCCCACACACTCCATCTGTTCCTGGTGCTTTCCCCAACTTCACTCTTTTCATGGCTTCCCACACTTCTGACCTCCTGATCCCCAGCTCCTCCTCCACTACTTCTCTTCTTCTCCCTCCCATACCATATCCAGCTATGTTTGCTGGCTCTTCATTCCTTTCATTTAGCAACTCACTGAAGTACTCCCTCCATCTTTCGACTCTCTCTTGCTTCTCGGCTAGCATTCTCCCATTCTTATCTTTCACACCCTTACTGTTTCCCTTGCTACCTTCCCTAACTTTCTTGACTTCTTTCCAGAACAGTTTCTTACTCTCCCTCCATTTTACACTCAGATTCCTTCCAAATTCCTCATCTACTCTTCTCTTACTTTCCTTCACTACTCTCTTCACCACCCTCTTACTCTCCACGTACCTCGCTCGTTTCTGTCTCTCGGAATCTTCATTCCCTCTACTACCCAACCACTCTCTATATGCTTTCTTCTTTTCTTCCACAGCTATTCTTACCTCTTCTGTCCACCATGCTGTACCTTTCACTCCCCTCCCTCTTCTCCTCACTCCACACACCTCCTCACATGCTGCACAGATCTCATCCTTAAACACCTTGCTCAGTATAATTATAATATCATTAAATTACAACAGTAATAATAATAATAATAATGATAATCTAAAGTTATTTGGTTGTAAAATACCATACCTATTCCCAAATGGTAAAAATATTAGCTCGATTACTCTAGTTCTTTTTGAGTTATGAGACGTTGGGGTGTGGATTTCTGGCCTACCTATAATGAACAGGGTATAATATAATCCAGAATATGAAGGAAACACCGTGAGGGGAGCATTCATTAGATGATTTTATGCAGTTTAAAGGTGAATTCCAGGGATGAAACCTATTCAAACTACAATGTCCATTGGGATCTGCTTGGTTTTAGGTATATGATACTGAAGAACTTTCATCAATTTGTTTTAACAACATAGAAATATAGCTTATCTAAGTTATTTTATGTGGCGCGAACTGGCGTGTTTACCATGACGTCATTTTGTGCAATGGCGGGAACTCTGGACATGGGAAATGGGTGAATCTGTGTTTTTTTTTATTAGAGAAACTCTTAATTTGTATGTATGTTTACAGCTCAACATTTGGGTTCACCACTGTCTGGTCAAGGGACCGCGATATATAATTTGAACAGAAAACTATATTATCATTACGAAATAGGCCTTAGAACCGAGCTCCCTCAACTTTGGACCAGGCTAAACATTCATAAACACTGCATGTATGTTTATTGCTGGCGAGCTGGGATTATTTCTTGATGTGCACCACATCATCAGGACGTTGGTCGATCTTTTGCAGAGCTTGAGTATTGAATTGAAAGGTATTAATTACGAAAAACAGACCTCACTGTTCAGGACCGCATATCTTGTTTACAAACGGCGTCTCTACACAATGGAGTCACTCCAGCTGGCTGAAAATGCCAATTCGTCACCAACGACTATATATATTAGTATTTTGTTCTGGAGTTTAATGGAATTATATCGATATTGCCCATATACATATTACAGTATATTCATGCCAAGTTATGACCCTGCATTAATCTCTGTTTTTTCGTTCATCCCTGTAGTTCACCTTTAAGGGGGCAGTGCTTGTTTTTATGTTTTGTCTATATATTTATTTATTTATTTATTTTTGAGTTTCCTCGCTAGACCTCCGTAAAGCTTAGACAAAAATAAAATAAACCCCATTTCAAGATAAATGGGTACATTTTTCGGTAGAAAAATGTCCCGCCCGAAGGACGGCTCCTTCTAAAATTAGAGGCTCGCTTTCGCCAGAAAAAATCGACACCTAAAGGGCACGAAAGGACTTAATATTGATAAAATAATTAGGCGAAAGGTCTCAAAACTAACGGAACTAACGTCTTAAAATCTCAAAACTAATATGCTAAACATGAGGGAGAAGGGGGTCCATAAAAAGCGACTAGTACCCCCTTAAGAAGGTCCTGTGCTATTAACCCCTTCTGTACCGGCAACGTCTTTTGAATTTTTTCTAGCTATATTTAGACGATTTTGCGCAGTTTAAGAAGGATCTGGGGTAGTAAAAAGGATTAAGTGAGATAGGTCGAAGCCTGTTAGTTACTGGAGTCCCTGTTTTAATTTAATAAAATCGTCTAATGGCAGCCAAAATACCATCTAATGAAAAGGACGTCACCGGTACTGTAGGGGTTAAGAGGGTTTATTGAGATCGTATTTACCAACTTGAGTCGTATAAGGTAGATTATATACTAAAGCAAATCGTCTAATAGTAACCCGCCTGAAAACAGAAAATATACACGTAATTGCATCTGCAAAGGGTTGACCTCTCATACAGACCGTTCCCTTTCCATAAGACCCTTCCTAATCTGACTAAAATCGTGTAAGTCATTGCATCTGGAAAGGGTTGACCTCTCATACAGACCAGGCCAGCAGACCGTTATTCTGGCAATCATTAGACGATTTTATACAGTTTATGAAGTACATGTAACCTCTCTGATACAGACCAGGCCAGCAGACCGTTTCCCTTGCCCTTGATCCGTTCAGTATCCCGGATGATCTTCTTGATACAAGCCAGATCATCCTTCAGGTTGTCGTCCAACAAAGCTGCGGGGAAAGGGTTAAGTCAGGGACATGAGCAACAAACCGATTATCATTTTATACTGCATTATACTAAGATATTAATCATCAGGCTGTGCATGGGAATTCTCATCTTGATTTCACAATCCAGGTGGTGTAATCAGCTTTTGTAGCAGTGAACCACTGCTTCCTATCTTCAGAACATTCCTGTGCTAGGTATGCTTCCAGCCAGGGCCCCATTGGGGTACATAAAATAGCAAAACATTTGTGGAACTGCCAGCCGGGTGAGGGACTGCTCTGGGTCTGCTCCTTCAGTGCTAAGGGTTATAATCCACTTAGTGGAAATGGCATTGTGGAGTGGGTTAGTGGGGGCATGTCTGGGAACTAGGAGGCAGTTTCTGCCATGGCCATCCCTTTTGGGGTGCTTCCTTTGGAAGCGGGGCGTCAGATTGATGATGATGTGGTGTAATCGTGAGAGTAAGAGTAACATCAGGTGCTTAAATAGCCATTCGTTCTCTGCTCAGCCTTAGTGGCTAACGATAAACAATTGGGGTAGTGGAGGCTGTGGTTCGATCCCACGTCTCAGCATGAGAGAAGAATATATAACTGATGTCGCTCTCTCATCATCACCAGACTTGTGAATTATGCACACTGATAATGTAAGACGCGTGAAATAAGAATACAACATACTTGGCTTTCTCCGGCTATATGCCACAGGAATACCTGTTAGCCTACCTGAGTACAAACCAAAACAAGTGGGTGTACACGATTGATTGATTGATTGATTATATTTATTTGGACTAAAAAGTACTACAGGGTTACAAATTAGTATTGGGTGACAGACCGGGCTCTTTGACGAAAACAATTGGTTTTATAAAAGTTCTTCATAGATCACTTAAATCAGTAGATCTGCAAGACTGAATATAGTGAATAGCATGTACCTGTATATTACCTTAACCCTTCTTTAGCGGCCTATGCGGTTTATTTATGTGTACCGCCCAGCGGGGTGTTTTTAGCCAAAATAGGGCTGTTTACGTGATCATTTTCATGCCTAAATAAGACCCAGAACGTAAAACAAGTATCTATCCCTGAAAGGGCATGAACAGAGCTTTCGAATGACACCATAACGATCCTTGTATGATGGATAGTTTTCTTGCAATAACCGTGCAACGCGAGTGCAAAAAGCAGGTAATTCGGTACTTTCCCCATATAATTGAGTATGTAGCGAGTGAGAGAGGGAGGAGGGAGCTGAGATTCGTGTCAGTAGGTTCGCCGCGGTGGTCTGGAGCAGTCATACGCTCGCTAGTCTCCTGCCACCACTTGTCTCTCTCTCTCAGCAACATTACGTGCTGAAATTGCCACTCGACCTATGTCGAGCGCCGCCACATAGTCCAGCTTTATTAAATACGACTTAAGTGGTGAGCCGCTTTTTAAGGGTTAATAATATATTACAATATGTACAAAACAATATAGATCCTATATTCCAAGAATCCTATAATCTAAAACTCAGAAAAACTAAATATAAAAATCTTAAAGTATAAAACTCCTAAAATCTAAAAAAATACCTAAGTCTAAATTATATGAAACTAAAATGCCTAGTTAATCATACTGGTTGTTCAATTGTTCATTAAGTAAGATCAAAGAAACACTGTCGCTATAAGAAGGGGAGGTCTAGGGAGGAAACTAAAACAATAATATATAAATAAACTCTATACCCCCTTAACCCGAGGAGCGCGCCATTGATGTTTTTTAAAAGACTCCGTATGCAAAAAATAAAAAAAAAAAAAAAAATTCTGTTAGTATTTGTTATATTTACCATATAAAGTAATATTTCTGCTCCATGTGTGCATATTTTACTTATATGATGAACATATGAACAGTGAAGGCCAGAAAATAGGTGTAAACAGCAAATATCTAGAGAAAAATGTATATGTGTGGCGGGAGATGGTGAAAGGAGGAGAGAGTACAATATAGGTCTGCTTCCTGGACCAGCTAGAGGCAAACTGAGCTTCCCAGCTGTCATCCACGCATGTGAAGGGTAGGAGGGAGCGTGGAAGACAGTGACTCAAAATATTTCGTGCAGGGAAAAGGAGGAATGACAAAAATAAGAGGAATAATATAAACACATGTAGGGGAGAGGAAGGAGGTACTGAAGAGTGATTATACTACCTAATCACATATTGCTTCCATTTGAGTGCCTGTGAGGCATTTTGGGGGTATATTTTCATGGGCTTGCTTCCGTGAGGCCTATCGTGTATGCTATACAGACACTTCCATGAGGCCTATCGTGCTTCAGAGGTTAACCTATGTAGAACCATCGAGCCACCCACCAGTACAAGGAATACCACAGACGTTCGCCCCACCAAACTCGTCAGCACACCAGTACCGGGAGTTGAGTTGGAAGAGTCCGTAGTCCTTGCTGCCGTCCCAGTTGTAGTGGTTGATGGTCCAGGTGTTGAAAGTCGACTCGTACTGGGCCACACATACCCCTGGGGGAAGAATAATATAATAACTCATACTGACCTACACATACCCCTGGGGGAGAATAATATAATAACTCGTACTGGGTCACACAAACCCCTGGGGGAAGAATAATATAAAAACTCATACTGGGCCACACATTCCCCTGGGGGAAGAATAATATAATAACTCGTACTGGGCCACACATTCCCCTGGGGGAAGAATTATATAATGACTCATACTGGGCCACACATTCCCCTGGGGGAAGAATAATATAATAACTCATACTGGGTCACACATTCCCCTGGGGGAAGAATAATATAATGACTCGTACTGGGCCACACATTCCCCTGGGGGAAGAATAATATAATAACTCGTACTGGGCCACACATTCCCCTGGGGGAAGAATAATATAATGACTTGTACTGGGTCACACATTCCCCTGGGGGAAGAACTTATATTGACTCGTACTGGGCCACACATTCCCCTGGGGGAAGAATAATATAATGACTCGTACTGGGTCACACATTCCCCTGGGGGAAGAATGATATATTGACTCGTACTGGGCCACACATTCCCCTGGGGGAAGAATAATATAATGACTCGTACTGGGCCACACATTCCCCTGGGGGAAGAATAATATATTGACTCGTACTGGGCCACACATTCCCCTGGGGGAAGAATAATATATTGACTCGTACCGGGCCACACATTCGCCTGGGGAAGAATAATATAATGACTCGTACTGGGCCACACATTTCCCTGGGGGAAGAATAATATATTGACTCGTACTGGGCCACACATTCCCCTGGGGGAAGAATAATATAATGACTCGTACTGGGCCACACATTCCCCTGGGGGAAGAATAATATATTGACTCGTACTGGGCCACACATTCCCCTGGGGGAAGAATAATATAATGACTCGTACTGGGCCACACATTCCCCTGGGGGAAGAATAATATATTGACTCGTACTGGGCCACACATTCCCCTGGGGGAAGTATAATGACTCGTACTGGGCCACACATTCCCCTGGGGGAAGAATAATATAATGACTCATACTGGGCCACACATTCCCCTGGGGGTGATCTGAGGAAGCTATCTGCAAAAAATCGTCAATAAAGTTCTCCTCCTCATATGGTGTATATATTCACCAATACAAAGACTCGATAGGTGCATAAAGTTAACTGGACCATTGAAGACTGAACTGTGAACAAGTTTGTATTAATTGATTATATCGTCAGTCATGAACACAATATATACTGTATAGACAGACAGACATTTGGATATATACATATAGAGAGATGAATGTTAAGGCTCTCAGCCTATGCCCGAGAGGAAGTAAGTTGGAATATAGAAAAAAAAAAAAAAAAAAAAAAAAAAAAGACAGACAGACAGACAGAGATAGATAGATAGATATATAGATATAATTATAGACATATATATATATATATATATATATATATATATATATATATATATATATATATATATATATATATATATATATATATATATATATATATATATATATATATATATATATATATATATATAGAAAGATAGATAGATAGAGATATAGATACTTGCAGTGTTTAACTCGTTCCTTCGGCATTCCATATACTTTTTCAAGCACTGCTGCCAGCTCACACTTCTCGAAGATTTTGCCAATAGTTACCCCAACACCCCATAGTAACAGAAGTGGCAACACTGTCCTGCAAGTAAGAAATATATAAGAATTAGATTACTATCAATATACTCAATGATATACAGTATATATATATATATACAAAGTTAAATAATTATCAATGATGGAGGTCTAGGGAGCAAACTCCACACCTAACCTCCAAAGCCAGGAAAGTTATGGACAGAAACCTCACCCACAGGTAAGTATGTAATGTATGTATGGGCAAAGAATACAGACTACATTATATATTTTGAGTTAATACAGTCTTAATAATTACGTAATATAAGTATGTTATATAAGTATATGCAAAGAATACACACTACATTATATATTTTGATTTTATGAAGTCTTAAGTACGTAATATGTGTATGTTATGTAAGTAATGTAAGTATGTTATGTAAGCATTACTAAGAATGCCTCTAAAACACTGGGACTCCTGTACAGAGTTCGAGAATTCTTCACTGACGAGCAGTTGGCCGTGATATATAAAAGTCATGTGCGTTCTCAGATGGATTACTGTTCACCTCTGTGGGGTGGAAGTGGAGTGGTTGCATTGAGGCAGTTGGACAAAATTCAAAATAAAGCTATTAGATTAATCAATAACCCTGCAATCACACAGGACCTTCCTGCATTATCCATACGAAGAAACGTTGCATCCCTTGCATTATTCTACAGATATTTTCACAGCAATTGTTCCGAGGAACTTGCTTCAATTGTGCCGCCTCTCCACATCTTTCCGCGTAGAACTAGGGCAGCTGAGAGCGCCCATGAATTTACACTTTCTCCTCCACAATGCAGAACTTCTGCTTATCAGAATTCATTTATCCCCAGAGCTACTACTCTTTGGAATTCACTTCCCTCGAATTGCTTTCCACAAACTTACAATCTGCAAATGTTTAAATCCAGTTGTTACAAACATTTTATGAATGGAGCATGCCTTTAGGCACATGGACCTTTTTGTTTTATCTGTGTTTTTCCTTCCTCCGTTCATTGTCTCTTTAAAAAAAAAATAAAAAAAAAAAAATATATATATATATATATGAGCGAGAGTGATGGAATGATACAATACCCCCAAACACCTGTCGATCCTATGTAAATGTGTGTGTTCTGTATACTGTATAAATTATGACAAGTGTTGTACAGGTGGGTGAGTAATTAGGCCTGCAGGTGTATCTGTGGGTGTGACTGTGTGTGTTCTGTATATATGGCAAGTCCTGTACCGTGTACAGGTGTGGTTAATTAGGCCTGCAGGTGTACTGTAGGTGTGTGTGTGTGTGTGTTCTTTATATATGGCAAGTGTTGTAGAGGTGGGTGGGTAGTTAGGCCTATAAGTGTAGCGTGTGTGTGTGTGTGTGTGTGACTATGTATGTGTGTGTGTGTGTGTGTGTGTGACTATACAGTATATGTGTGTGTCTATGTGTGTATAACTATGTTTATGTGTGTGTGTGTGTGATTATGGGTGTGTGTGTGTGTCTATGTGGTATAACTACAGTATGTGTATGTGTGACTATGTGTATGTGTGAGTGACTATGTGTGTGCATAACTGTGTGTGTGTATGACTGTGTGTGTATAAATGTGTGTTTATAACTGTGTGTGTGTGAATATGTGAGTGTATAACGGTGTTTGTGTGTGCTACTATGTATCTGTATAACTGTGTGTGAGTGTGTGTGACTATGTGTGTATAACTGTGTGTGCGTGTGTGCGTGTGTATCTTTTTAACTGTGTGTGTATAACTGTGTGTGTGTGTGTGATTCTTTATGCAATTAAGACTATCTGGCTTGCATGTTGTACAACCAAATGCCTCTCCTTAAAAGAAAACCAAATAACAAATCGGTTTCATCGCGTGCAGTTATCTCGCAGCAATCTACAAGGCGAGCCAAGCAAGTACAGCCAGCCACTCAGAAACCCACGGCGCAACGTCAAGGTCAATTGTTGTTTATCTATCTATCTATTGCCGGACGCCGTGATTCTCGAAGGGATGGCCACGAACGAATCACCCTCATGCATCTCTGTCCCCAGTCCGTCCAGCACCGCTTTCACGCATATATTTCATAATTCCGGTTTCTCCTGTAGTATAGGCTCGCTTTCGCTCGGAAAGAAAAATTCGACACCTAAATGGCAAGATAAGGTGTTAACATTAATAGAAAGGGGTGGAAGGCCTTAAAACCACTAAACTAATGGGGAGAACGTCTTAAAATGTCAAAACTAATGGGGTTAAACATGTGGGAGAAGAGGGTCTAGAAAACAACCCTGTCAAGTGAAAGTCTCCCCTTAAAGTTCCAGTTGAGGAAGTACGTGGAATTACTTTATTCTGGCTACCCTACCATTAGACGATATTATTCAATTATTTATAAAGGACCTCCAGCAATTAACCGGCTTCGAACTTTCTCACTTAACCCTTTTTACTACCCCAAATACTTTTCACCCTGCACAAAATCGTCTACATACTATATAGCTAGAATAAAAACAAAAACACGTCGCCGGTACAAAAGGGGTTAATTGAGATAGTCTTATCATTCCCACAGATCCTTCTTAAAATGCACAAAATCATCAAATGATAACCAGAATAAACTGTCTATATATATATATATATATATATATATATATATATATATATATATATATATATATATATATATATATACACTGTAACAACATCGGCACACATTTATCCTTGCGATTAACCCTATCTGGTACAGGGGTGGAACAGCCGCTGTAAAGGGTTATCCCTCAGTATACGCTACAGTCGCTTATAAAACTTCGCGGACCTCACCTTAATTTAATTGTGGATGTATATCTCTGGACACTAATTTATCAGCATAGTTTTCTATACATAAACTACAAAATGGTATATACTAGTCATCAAAAGCAAGATCCATTCAAAATGCAATCCAGATAGTTATAATTGCATAAACAAAAATATAAAAAAAACATAGGGGGTCCACGAATTATTGGGAGTGACTGTACCTTCACCTGACCTGTTTCACTCCATTGGTTTGGAGATTTTAAAACGTTTCACCTCATAAGTTTGGCGATTATAAGACACTTCACTCCATTCAGATGTCGAATTATTGTGAGTGAGCAATAGCGAGCCTACAATTTGGGAGAAGCCGGGCTTTGCTCGGGACATTTTTCTACCAAAAATAATTATAGGCCTACTGTACATATATATTTATTTATTTATTTGTATTTATTTAATTTTTGTTTTGTTTTAGTTTGAAGGGGGTCTGGAGAGGCGTCTAGGGGGTAAACTAGAAATATATTGTTCTAAAAAGCAAAACCAAAAAACCCTCAATAATAGTGAAACAGACCATCATAATAACCCACACGACGTTGCACCAGAAACAATTGGAAGTCAAGCTAAAATATGCGGAAGCGAGAGAGAGCAAACAGTTAAGGGTAGATAGAGAGTAAGGTTAGGTGAGGTTGTTGTGACGAATATAGTAATGTGGACTACTGTACTGTATATACTGGTTAGTTCACCTTAGTTCATTGACCCCACACAGTCACATACACATACACACACACACACACACAGTAAGGTTAGGCGAGGTTGTTGTGACTAATATATTAATGTTGGACTATATACTGGTTAGTTCACCTTAGTTCAATGATCTTATACAGTCACATACACACACAGTAATACAAACAGTCACACACATACAGTCACACACATACAGTAAGGTTAGGTGAGGTTGTTGTGACTAATATAGTAATGTTGGACAATATACTGGTTAGTTCACCTTAGTTTAATTATCTTATACAGTCACATACACACACAGTAATACAAACAGTACACACAGTCAGACACACATAATGTGTGTTACTATGACTGTATAAGGTCGATGAACTAAGGTGAACTAACCAGTATAGTCAACATTACTAAAGCCAAAAAGTTAATTAAGCAAAGTAAAAAGACCTTAGAGTTACATATTGCGAATCAAAGTAAAACAAACCCGAAAGAATTCTATAGTTATATCAGAAAGAAAAAAGTCGTTACTTCAACTGTTGGACCGTTAGTCGATGAAAATGGAGAATACACCAAAGACGAAGAACAAATGAGTAATGCCCTCAATACCTTCTTTGCATCAGTTTTTACAACAGAAGACCTCAGTGATATCCCTACACCATCGCCGATTCAGATTGATAATTCAGATGTTCTAAGCAATATCACCGTTACAGAGAGAGAAGTATTGAATTGTTTAGATAAACTCAAGGTAAATAAAACGCCTGGACCTGATACAATCTCGCCTAGAGTTCTAAAGGAAGCTAAGGATGAGCTCTCTAAACCACTGACATTACTATTCAATAAATCCTTGCAGTCTGGAACTATGCCCGATCAGTGGAAGCTAGCCAACGTAACACCGATATTCAAAAAAAGGCAGCAAATCCCTACCCAGTAACTATCGTCCAATTAGCTTAACCTCAGTTGTATGTAAAATGCTAGAAACGGTCATACGAGACAGACTCGTAAATCACTTAGAGGAAAATAACATACTTAAAGATACTCAACACGGCTTTCGTAAAAAACGTTCCTGTTTAACAAACCTCTTAGACTTCTTCCACGATATCCTCAACCTCTACGATGAGAGTAAAGCTGTAGATATTATATACCTTGATTTTCAAAAGGCCTTTGACAAAGTTCCCCACAAACGTTTACTGCTAAAACTAAAAGCGCATGGAATACAAGACGGTGTGTTGAAATGGATAGAAAATTGGCTCAGCGACAGAAAGCAAAGAGTAGTCATAAACGGTAAGGCATCAAAATGGACCAATGTAAGTAGCGGGGTACCCCAGGGATCGGTACTAGGACCAATTCTCTTTCTAATTTACATCAACGACATAGATGAGGGTCTCACCTGTACAATCTCAAAATTTGCTGACGATACAAAAATTGCAAATAGCGTACTCTCAAAAGAACAAGTTGACGATATGCAACACAATCTAGATAAATTGTCATGTTGGGCCCAAATTTGGCAAATGAGTTTCAATGCGGATAAATGTAAAGTACTACATATCGGATACCTAAATGAGAAAGCAAACTATTCGATGAATGGCACTCAGCTTAAGAATGTAAACAGAGAAACCGATCTGGGAGTAACAATATCGAGTAACCTAAAACCGAGTCAACAATGTTCAGAAGTTGTTAAGAAGGCAAACAAAATAATTGGCTTTATAGGCAGGTCATTTGAGCATAAATCCAAAGAAGTTATCCTAACCCTTTACAATTCATTAGTCCGCCCTCTTCTGGAATACTGCGTTCAATCCTGGTGCCCTTATTACCAAAAAGATATAAACAAGCTAGAACGAGTTCAACGTAGAGTTACCAAAATGATACCTAGCCTAAAGAACAAACCATACGAAGAGCGTCTTAGAGAATTAAATCTATTTCCTTTAACCCAGCGCAGATTAAGAGGTGACTTAATTCAAGTGTTCAAAATCATCAAAGGCATCGACAATATGAACTGTAGTAAGTACTTCACTATCGACCAATCTAATTACACGCGGGGAAACGGTTGCAAAATTATTGGTAAATCTTTTAACTCACACGAATCTAAGAATTTCTTCTTCAATCGAGTTGTCAACTTGTGGAATGGGCTTCCCCGAAACGTTATAGACTGCATCACCGTTGATTCATTTAAACTCCGCCTAGACAAATATCTCGCATCAAACCCGCGACTGACTGCGTTTGTAAATGAATAACTTTATTTTATCCCCCCCTCAGTTACTAACCCATCTGTCCCCTACTAACTTCCTAATCCTGCCACGGACATTAGTTCCAGGGCAGTAATTCCCTTTCCAATGTTCCCTTACCCACTCTAAACCACTGTTTGGACACTTGATCCTCAGTGTTTTGGAGGACAAGCAACCTAGAAGGGTCACTAGATCTGTTGTTGCTTGATTTCCTTTGTACTCCTTTGTACTATATTCGTCACAACAACCTCGCCTAACCTTACTCTCTATCTCCTCTTAACTGTTTGCTCTCCTTATATATATATATATCCTGTCATATATCCTGTCATATATCCTGTCATGCCTGTCATCACCACCACCTTCAATGACGCTACAATTACACCCTATTCTCAACCATCACCAACATTCTCTCTCTCTCTCTCTCTGCTATATCTACTAGAATAATTAAGCCCTGGCCACCTCGTTTAGATCATAAGGTATGTGTGGCCAATATCTCTCTCTCTCTCTCTCTCTCTATCTATGTATCTCTCTTGCTATCTCTACTAGGATTAAGTCCTGGCCACCTCACAGGGATTGTAATAGCTGTGTGGCCAGTGTATATATGTAAATCTATGGAAATATCTCCATTCTCCTTTGTGACATAGTCTCACAAAATTTTAGTCATTCAGTAATTATTATGTTCTATCCAACAACCAACTCTACTCCTAAAATCGATTAATGAAATATTACAAACACATGTGGCAGTCCGTGCATTCGAACCCAGGACGCTCACACCGAATATCAACACCTTATGCATTGCACCACGAAGGCAGTTAAAGAATGGTGGACACTGCCTATGATTTATTATGCAACTTCGAATCCTGCATATCAATCTAAGCATGTACACACATCCCAACTGCAACTCACGTAGGCTATGCATATGTGAATGGAAAGAGCAATTAATGGGGCCTTAACCACTAGGGAAGGCCTCTCGATAAATTACTCCTCAACCAATATCAATTATTATGTTCTATCCAACAACCAACTCTACTCCTAAAATCGATTAATGAAATATTACAAACACATGTGGCAGTCCGTGGATTCGAACCCAGGACGCTCACACCGAATATCAACACCTTATGCATTGCACCACGAAGGCAGTTAAAGAATGGTGGACACTGCCTACGATTTATTATGCAACTTCGAATCCTGCATATCAATCTAAGCATGTACACACATCCCAACTGCAACTCACGTAGGCTATGCATATGTGAATGGAAAGAGCAATTAATGGGGCCTTAACCACTAGGGAAGGCCTCTCGATAAATTATTCCTGAACCAATATCAATTATTATGTGCTATCCAACAACCAACTCTACTCCTAAAATCGATTAATGAAATATTACAAACACGTGGCAGTCCGTGGATTCGAACCCAGGACGCTCACACCGAATATCAACACCTTATGCATTGCACCACGAAGGCAGTTAAAGAATGGTGGACACTGCCTACGATTTATTATGCAACTTCGAATCCTGCATATCAATCTAAGCATGTACACACATCCCAACTGCAACTCACGTAGGCTATGCATATGTGAATGGAAAGAGCAATTAATGGGGCCTTAACCACTAGGGAAGGCCTCTCGATAAATTACTCCTGAACCAATATCAATTATTATGTTCTATCCAACAACCAACTCTACTCCTAAAATCGATTAATGAAATATTACAAACACATGTGGCAGTCCGTGGATTCGAACCCAGGACGCTCACACCGAATATCAACACCTTATGCATTGCACCACGAAGTAAGCAGTTTATCATAATATAATGTTTTTAACATAGGACGATTTTTTTAGAGCTTAACAAGAACTTAAATCAATCAAATGGATAATATTTATCATACATCATTTTTAGATTTCATGTTATTGTGATTATCATTGAGAATTATTTTCCGTTTTGCAGGTTAATTTATCTAGATTGTTTCTACAATTATGGTTTCTAACTTCTATTTGACTAAGCTTAACACTCCTTGTAGCTTGTACTATTTTGTACCATCAATCAATCAATCAATCAATGGTGGCATACGCCGTGACAGCGCGTGGCCGCACTCACCCTCCGACTCCACTACTGGGGATCCTCCCAGGCAAGACTCCAGGCATCTGCCGGGCCCATATCAAGTATCCTATCACAAGATTGGTGGACTTGCCTCAGCCATGAGTTCCATGGTGTTCCCCTAGGCCTCCTCCACTCAGGGTTGTGTTCTGTAGAGACCAACTGGTGAACAGGGTCAGCATCAGGAAGGTCAACCACTTGCCCATAATATAGCCACAGTTGGTGTTCACGGACCAGACAACTATAGTCCATTCATTATAGGTAAGCCAGATATTGTGACTCCTAATCTCTGTAACGCAAAAAGGGCTGGAGCAAATGGCCTGTACATGTCCACACCCATTCTCCGGCACCAAATGGTAAAAATAATTGTCTAGTTGGTTTTGAGTTATAGAGGTTAGTGGTCAAAGAAATTGGCCTACTTATAATTAATAGACTATAATATGCCTTGAATCAGTTTCACGGCTACACTGGTTTGAGTCATAATCATTCCAGCACCAACGAAAAAATATATGATGAGCATAGACTAAACAAACATATGATGAGCATAGACTAAACAAACACATGATGAGCATAGACTAAACAAACATATGATGAGCATAGACTAAACAAACACATGATGAGCATAGACTAAACAAACATATGAGCATAGACTAAACAAACACATGATGAGCATAGACTAAACAAACACATGATTAGCATAGACTAAACAAACATATGATGAGCATAGCTAAACAAACACATGATGAGCATAGACTGAACAAACATATGATAGATGAGCATAGACTAAACAAACATATGATGAGCATAGACTAAACAAACATATGATGAGCATAGACTAAACAAACACATGATGAGCATAGACTAAACAAACACATGATGAGCATAGACTAAAGTTCTAAACAAACATATGATGAGCATAGACTAAACAAACACATGATGAGCATAGACTAAGCAAACATATGATGAGCATAGACTAAACAAACACATGATGAGCATAGACTAAACAAACACATGATGAACATAGACTAAACAAACATATGATGAGCATAGACTAAACAAACACATGATGAACATAGACTAAACAAACATATGATGAGCATAAACTAAACAAACACATGATGAGCATAGACTAAACAAACATATGATGAGCATAGACGAAACAAACACGTGATGAGCATAGACTAAACAAACATATGATGAGCATAGACTAAACAAACACATGATGAGCATAGACTAAACAAACATATGATGAGCATAGACTAAACAAACACAAGATGAGCATAGACTAAACAAACATATGATGAGCATAGACTAAACAAACACATGATGAGCATAGACTAAACAAACATGATGAGCATAGACTAAAAAAACACATGATGAGCATTGACTAATCAAACACATGATGAGCATAGACTAAACAAACACATGATGAGCATAGACTAAACAAACATATGATGAGCATAGACTAAACAAACACATGATAGGCATAGCCTAAACAAACATATGATGAGCATAGACTAAACAAACACATGAAGAGCATAGACTAAACAAACATATGATGAGCATAGACTAAACAAACACATGATGAGCATAGACTAAACAAACACATGATGAGCATAGACTAAACAAACACATGATGAGCATAGAATAAACAAACATATGATGAGCATAGACTAAACAAACACATGATGAGCATAGACTAAACAAACACATGATGAGCGTAGACTAAACAAACACATGATGAGCATAGACTAAACAAACACATAATGAGCATAGATTAAACAAACACATGATGAGCATAGACTAAACAAACATATGATGAGCAATTGAGCATAGACTAATCAAACACATGATGAGCATAGACTAAACAAACATATGATGAGCATAGACTAAACAAACACATGATGAGCATAGACTAAACAAACACATGATGAGCATAGACTAAACAAACACATGATGAGCATAGACTAAACAAACATATGATGAGCATAGAGTAAACAAACACATGATGAGCATAGACTAAACAAACATATGATGAGCATAGACTAAACAAACACATGATGAGCATAGTGAGCTAAGGGGAGGTGTGGTGGAGTGGTCTTGCCACTGGCCTGGTAATCCAAAGGTCCCGGGTTCAAATCCCGATGTATCAATGGGAAGATATTATTGGGATGGAATTTGGTCTGTACCTGGTATCAGTGCATTACCACAAGCCCACCGAAATGTCAATAAAATACCCTCATTGTTCCCTGATTAAATAGCACTGTATGAATATTCCCATATTCAAAATATGCTATAGGGGTGCAATGCCTGGTGCGTTATCTGCTCAACAGGTGGCGTTGTGTGTGTGTGTAAGTGTGAGAGTCCGAGTGTAGGGGGTGAGACAGTGAAGCACGGGAACGAGGTGGCTTCAGAGATGGGGTCGTTTCGGGCCATGAGTGAGCACCGTGCCTCATGTGAAGGCAAGATGGCAGGTGCTCGTTGTACTCTACGTGCTTCACATGTCTCACTCCCTAGACTGGAACAAGACCTCACGGGCTTCACTGTTCATTGTAAAGCGGTGAATGTTAAGGCTCTCAGCCTATGCCCGAGAGGAAGTAAGTTGGAATATAGAAAAAAAAAAAAAAAAAAATAGACTAAACAAACACATGATGAGCATAGACTAAACAAATATATGATGAGCATAGACTAAACAAACACATGATGAGCATAGACTAAAGAAACATATGATGAGCATAGACTAAACAAACACATGATGAGGATAGACTAAACAAACACATGATCAGCATAGACTAAACAAACACATGATGAGCATAGACTAAACAAACATATGATGAGCATAGACTAAACAAACACATGATGAGCATAGACTAAACAAACATAGACTAAACAAACACATGATGAGCATAGACTAAACAAACACATGATGAGCATAGACTAAACAAACACATGATGAGCATAGACTAAACAAACATATGATGAGCATAGACTAAACAAACACATGATGAGCATAGACTAAACAAACATGATGAGCATAGACTAAACAAACATGATGAGCATAGACTAAACAAACACATGATGAGCATAGACTAAACAAACACATGATGAGCATAGACTAAACAAACACATGATGAGCATAGACTAAACAAACACATGATGAGCATAGACTAAACAAACATGATGAGCATAGACTAAACAAACACATGATGAGCATAGACTAAACAAACATATGATGAGCATAGACTAAACAAACACATGATGAGCATAGACTAAACAAACACATGATGAGCATAGACTAAACAAACACATGATGAGCATAGACTAAACAAACACATGATGAGCATAGACTAAACAAACACATGATGAGCATAGACTAAACAACATATGATGAGCATAGACTAAACAAACACATGATGAGCATAGACTAAACAAACATGATGAGCATAGACTAAACAAACACATGATGAGCATAGACTAAACAAACACATGATGAGCATAGACTAAACAAACACATGATGAGCATAGACTAAACAAACACATGATGAGCATAGACTAAACAACACATGATGAGCATAGACTAAACAAACACATGATGAGCATAGACTAAACAAACACATGATGAGCATAGACTAAACAAACACATGATGAGCATAGACTAAACAAACACATGATGAGCATAGACTAAACAAACACATGATGAGCATAGACTAAACAAACACATGATGAGCATAGACTAAACAAACACATGATGAGCATAGACTAAACAAACACATGATGAGCATAGACTAAACAAACACATGATGAGCATAGACTAAACAAACACATGATGAGCATAGACTAAACAAACACATGATGAGCATAGACTAAACAAACATGATGAGCATAGACTAAACAAACACATGATGAGCATAGACTAAACAAACACATGATGAGCATAGACTAAACAAACACATGATGAGCATAGACTAAACAAACACATGATGAGCATAGACTAAACAAACACATGATGAGCATAGACTAAACAAACACATGATGAGCATAGACTAAACAAACACATGATGAGCATAGACTAAACAAACACATGATGAGCATAGACTAAACAAACACATGATGAGCATAGACTAAACAAACACATGATGAGCATAGACTAAACAAACACATGATGAGCATAGACTAAACAAACACATGATGAGCATAGACTAAACAAACACATGATAAGCATAGACTAAACAAACACATGATGAGCATAGACTAAACAAACACATGATGAGCATAGACTAAACAAACACATGATGAGCATAGACTAAACAAACACATGATGAGCATAGACTAAACAAACACATGATGAGCATAGACTAAACAAACACATGATGAGCATAGACTAAACAAACACATGATGAGCATAGACTAAACAAACACATGATGAGCATAGACTAAACAAACACATGATGAGCATAGACTAAACAAACACATGATGAGCATAGACTAAACAAACACATGATGAGCATAGACTAAACAAACACATGATGAGCATAGACTAAACAAACACATGATGAGCATAGACTAAACAAACACATGATGAGCATAGACTAAACAAACACATGATGAGCATAGACTAAACAAACATATGATGAGCATAGACTAAACAAACACATGATGAGCATAGACTAAACAAACACATGATGAGCATAGACAAACACATGATGAGCATAGACTAAACAAACATGATGAGCATAGACTAAACAAACACATGATGAGCATAGACTAAACAAACACATGATGAGCATAGACTAAACAAACATATGATGAGCATAGACTAAACAAACACATGATGAGCATAGACTAACAAACATATGATGAGCATAGACTAACTAAACAAACACATGATGAGCATAGACTAAACAAACACATGATGAGCATAGCCTAAACAAACACATGATGAGCATAGCCTAAACAAACACATGATGAGCATAGACAAACACATGATGAGCATAGACTAAACAAACACATGATGAGCATAGACTAAACAAACACATGATGAGCATAGACTAAACAAACACATGATGAGCATAGACTAAACAAACATATGATGAGCATAGACTAAACAAACACATGATGAGCATAGACTAAACAAACACATGATGAGCATAGACTAAACAAACACATGCTGAGCATAGACTAAACAAACACATGATGAGCATAGAATAAACAAACACATGATGAGCATAGACTAAACAAACACATGAAGAGCATAGACTAAACAAACACATAATGAGCAGACTAAACAAACACATGATGAGCATAGACTAAACAAACACATGATGAGCATAGACTAAACAAACACATGATGAGCATAGACTAAACAAACATATGATGAGCATAGACTAAACAAACACATGAGCATAGACTAAACAAACACATGATGAGCATAGACTAAACAAACATGATGAGCATAGACTAAACAAACACATGATGAGCATAGACTAAACAAACACATGATGAGCATAGTCTAAACAAACACATGCTGAGCATAGACTAAACAAACACATGATGAGCATAGACTAAACAAACACATGATGAGCAGTGTAATCAAACAATACTACCTGTGGCCAACTGTACAATACCTACAGTGTAATCAAACAATACTACCTGTGGCCAACTGTACAATACCTACAGTGTAATCAAACAATACTACCTGTGGCCAACTGTACAATACCTACAGTGTAATCAAACAATGCTACCTGTGACCAACTGTACAATACCTACAGTGTAATCAAACAATACTACCTGTGGCCAACTGTACAATACCTACAGTGTAATCAAACAATGCTACCTGTGGCCAACTGCACAATACCTACAGTGTAATCAAACAATACTACCTGTGGCCAACTGCACAATACCTACAGTGTAATCAAACAATACTACCTGTGGCCAACTGTACAATACCTACAGTGTAATCAAACAATACTACCTGTGGCCAACTGCACAATACCTACAGTGTAATCAAACAATACTACCTGTGGCCAACTGCACAATACCTACAGTGTAATCAAACAATACTTAAACCTTGTGACCAATTTCATATCATTTAGCTTAGCAACTATCAAATGATTACAATCCCCAGAGGAAGAACACCATGAAGCCTAAACACATGCAAAATATATATATATCCCATTCAGTACCAGAGACGTCCTTTGTATCATATTCTGGCAACTGTTAGACGAGTTTATTCAGTTTAAAAAGGGTGTCCAGCAAGTAACAGGCTTCGAACTATTTCAACCAACCCTGTTAACTACCACAGATTCTTGCTAAGCTGCATAATATCGTCTAAATATAGATAGAAACATATATAATACACGTTGCTGGTACTCATAGGGTAATATATATATATACCGTATATATATATAAGTTAGTACTGACCTCATGGTAGTGAAGTTAGCAGCAGCACTAAACGTCTTGCCCCCGTCACACCAGCCTCACAAATGCACCAAGCGGCTCGCTTGGTGTAGTGACTAGCGTCTCGGACTTCCACCCAACTGTGGGTTCGCGCCCACGCTCGGCGCATTAAAGATTTTTCACAAGCACTGAGTCGTTACCATCCCTCATGAGCAAAGGGATGGGGTAGTAGTACAGGACCCCAATGGAAATACGCCTAATCGGCCTTATTGAGCTATCCTTAGCTAGCTTAGCATGCGCTAGCTTTAAGAACTATTATTATTATTATTATAACCACTAACACCACAACTACTATTTTTTGTACCCTCTCTTTTTTGTGAGGTGGCTCGGACCTGTTTTATGACTGTAGGCAGGATAATGAAGGTGGAGAAGGACTGGTGTAGTGGTCAGGGGCGGTAATAATGTTTACACGAGGATATTTTAGGCTATCAATTTAGTACGGTAGGCCAGTTTATAACTGGGCTAACATTTCCCTGAGTATATTGTGCCCTAGATCAGATACAACCCCTAGGATTAATCCCTTTAGTACCGGTGATGTCCTTTTCATCATGTTTTGGTAACTATTAGATTATTTTATTCAGCTTAAGAAGGACCTCTAACAATGAAAAGGTCACATACTATCACAATTCATCCTTGTATATACCACAGAACCTTCCTAATCTAAATGCAATCGTCTAATAGTTGCCAAAAATTATGAAAAGGACGTCTGGGGTACTGAAGGGGTTAATATGATTGACTCAACTACTCTTTTATTAATTTAATGACAAACCTGGAAGGTCTTTATCACAGATTTTGATGTGAAGAGACCTTAATTGTCCGGAAGTAAAACACCTGAGGTGAAGCCATTGATTTCGGGGACTGATGAATGATTGGTGCTTCTGAATGTTTGTGTTCTTACTTTTTGTGGGCGAACTATTATGTATTCTTCTGTCACCTCTTTTTCCTTTCTCGAGTATCTTGCTGATCCTCTCTATCCCCCTTGTGGGAGTAAGGGCTGGCTACTGACTGACTGACTGACTCTTTTATTCATGTATTTCTTAAAATAAGACTTCAGAGGCTATCAACCCTTCTGGATTACTAAGCCAGCACACTGTAACTCATGAATAGCGTCAGGACTGGAGGCCCTTTTCGAGAACTCCAGTTCCTTGTTATTTATTCACATACAGTCGTGAGAATATATGAACAGCACAAGGTTACACGCTGCCGTAGTTTGCGTCGACAGGACCACCTGTGACACCAGCTCTTCACATGACGAAAACTAATCAACAACCAGGCCCAACCCCCCCCCCCCCCCCCCCCCCCCCCCCCGAACAGACAATGTTGGAAATGGCAGACGTTACCTATACCAGCGATGAATCTCCTCCAACGCGCCACTGTCGACCTGGCCCAGGCCAGTCTCGTTAGCAGCTAAATCAGAAAAAACATCAGGCAGTTCCAGTTAAGCCTGGAAACCTTTTTCTCTGACTAAAAATCCCTTCCATCCAACTTTCTCCTTGCCCTATCACAACTTCCCCCTAACCCCCTACTACTATTTTTTCGTTCGTTCGTTCATTAGCTTAATTACAGTATTGGTTGTAATGCCCTATAGTATACCCCCTCCAAGGCCATAATACACCAGTAGGTCAGGGGTTAAGGGGTAAATGTTGAGTAAAGAGGGAGTATAAGGAACTGATTTGTGTGGGCCAGTCTGTAGCAGATTTTGTGTAATTATGGTCTAGTGAATGTCAAGCCCGAGCAACTTGACCTAGCGATTCATTCGTGACAAACGCCTAATGTGCATGGCCACCCTTCTCGGGAATTGCGCCGTCTGGCAAAAAAAAACAAAAAAAAAACACAGTTCTAGTCTGTTGATTAATTAGGATAGGTTAGGACGTAGGTTATGCTAATCAATCAATGGTGGCATACGCCGTGACAGTGCGTAGCCGCACTCACCCTCCGACTCCACTCCGGGGGATCCCCCCGGGCTAGACTCCAGGCAGGCGAACCTCATACCCATATAGTCGAAAATGGCCATCACGAACCATGCAGCTAATATATCTTGTGTTAGTTTCTCGGAGTAGGTAGGTAGGGAGGAAGGAAGGTAGGGAAGGAGGAAGGGGAGACAAGGGGAAGAAGATGAGAGAGGAGGGGGTAGGTAGGGAGGAAGGGGTAGGTAGGGTGTATAATAGTATAGCCCTCATTATAACCTCAGGAGTGGCACCGGTATCCACTATATAACCTGAGCCACTTCCTGGTGTAGTAACATTCAGTCTTCTACTGTACTTCTCACTTCTCAGCTTGTTCTTCCTCTGTCCAATTACTCTTCTTTCCTATTTTACTCCAGCCATCTGGTCTGGTGTAGTAATGGTCAAGGACTATACTCTTATATTTATCACACATAAGTAAACCATTTGACTCATCCTCAGATTAGAACTTCTGCTTATCAAAATTAATTTATCCCCAGAACTACACTCTCTGGAATTGCCGACTTGCGTGTTTCGTTCTATAAGGAAGTTGGAGCTGTAGACGGCGATATTTAACATAATTTACAGCTAAAATACGGTCGTAGCACATATATAAATACATAAAACCCAATTCAACATACCATTTATCCATCAGAAACCTACATTATTATTGCATTTCTGCTTAATACCGATGTACACGGCTCCAACTTCCTTATAGCCTGAAACTCTCAAGTGGCCAATTGACTTCCTTGGAGCTGCTTTCCACAAACTTACAACCTACAACGGTTTTAGGGCGGTCACCGGATTGTTTTTATCTTTCTCTCCTTTTCTCTCTTTCCCTGGCTTGTATCCATTCGGCCCCATTCAGCCAAACTTTTTAAGACTTTTATCCCCATCCAGGTGTCGATTTCTTCCTGGCGATCGATAGCGAGCCAGCATTGTATGGAGAAATCCGGCTTCGCCGGACACATTTTTCGATAGAAAAATGTACAAATTTAGCTTGCTGTCAAAACAAAAAATATATATATGCTGGCTCGCTACCGCTCGCCAGGAAAATATTGACACCTGGATGGGGTAAACGTCTTAAAACAGTATGCTGAATGGGTCCGAATGAATAAAAGCCTAAGAGAGAGGGAGAGAAATATTAAAAAAGCGAGGTGGGCTCCCTTAAATTCAGTTGTTACAAACATTATGTGAATGAAGGCTGCTTTTAGGCATATTGCTATTTTTGTGTGTTGTCTTTTGTTTTTCCTTCCTCCATCCATTCTCTCTCTCTCTCTCTCTCTCTCTCTCTCTCTCAAAAAAAAAAAAAAAAAAAAAGGACCTGCAAGAGTCAAGGGGTTAATAATATTTAAGTATATGTTGAATTCCTTTGATTCCGAGATATCATTCCTTATCTGCTTAAATCGTCTAATGGTGGCCAGAATATTTGATTAAGGGGAGATTTTTCTGGACCCCCTTCTCCCTCATGTTTAGCCCAATTAACTTTTCGATTTTAGGACGTTTGCCCCATTAGTTTGGTGATTTTAAGAACTTTCTCCCCATTTCCTTGTCGGCCTTTGGCCAGGACATATTATTATTGAAAAATGTACAAATTTATCTCGAAGGTAGACTAGGGGGGTGTTTTTCACAGCTTGCTGGAGGTCTACGGAGCAAACTTTAGAAATGAAAAAAAAAAAAAAAAATAAAAAATAATAACTACTCTTAACACTGTCGTGGACATTAGTTCTAGGCAGAGAGCAAGCTATCTCGAGAAGTCGCTAGATCTGTTGTTGCTTGACTTTCTATGTGTTTTGTACTCTTCCTGTATCTGTCTTGTGTTTCCAAGTATTTCCTTTTCCTTCTTCCTCTCCCTTACCCCCCTCCCCCTCCCCCCCCCCACCCCTTTCCTTCCTCTCCTTCCTAGCCTTACCCCCTTCCCTCTCCCCCCCCACCCCTTTCCTTCCTCTCCTTCCTAGCCTTACCCCCCTCCCCCTCACCCCTTTCCTTCCTCCCCTCCCTAACCTTTCCCCCCTCCCCCTCTCCTCCCCTCACCCCTTTCCTTCCTCCCCTTCCAAGTCTTACCCCCTCCCTCCTCCTCCCCTCACCCCTTTCCTTCTTCCCCTTCCAAGCCTTATCCCCCTCCCTCCTCCTCCCCTCACCCCTTTCCTTCCTCCCCCTCCAAGCCTTACCCCCCTCCCTCCCTCACCCCTTTCCTTCCTCCCATTCCAAGCCTTACCCCCCTCCCCCTCACCCCTTTCCTTCCAAGCCTTACCCCCTCCCTCTTCCTCCCCTCACCCCTTTCCTTCCTCCCCTTCCAAGCCTTACCCCCCCTCCTCCTCCTCCCCCCCCCCCCTTCCTTCCTCCCCTTCCAAGCCTTACCCCCCTCCCTCCTCCTTCCCTTAGTCCTTTCCTTCCTCCCTTTCCAAGCCTTACCCCCCTCCCTCCTCCTTCCCTCACTCCTTTCCTTCCTCCCCTTCCAAGCCTTTCCCCCCCCCCCCCCCCCCCCCCCCCCCCTTTCCTTCCTCCCCTTCCAAGCCTTACCCCCCTCCCTCCTCCTTCCCTCAGTCCTTTCCTTCCTCCCTTTCCAAGCCTTACCCCCCTCCCTCCTCCTTCCCTCACTCCTCTCCTTCCACCCCTTCCAAGCCTTACCCCCCTCACCCTCCTTCCCTCACCCCTTTCCTTCCTCCCCTTCCAAGCCTTACCCCTCCCTCCTCCTTCCCTCACCCCTTTCCTTCCTCCCCTTCCACGCCTTACCCCCCTCCCCCCCCCCCTTCCTCCCCTTCCAAGCCTTACCCCCTCCCTCCTTCTCCCACCCCTTTCCACCTTACCCCATGCGTATACCTTTCTCTTTCCTTCCCTCCTTCCTTGTCCTTTCTAACCCCCTTCCCATGCATCCCTCTCTCTAGCTCTTGCCCTTCCTCTCGCTCTCGCTCTCTTTCCCTCTCTCTACTAATGAATAAGATTGGTTTTACACAAGCTTCCACTTTCTCTCTCTCTCTCTCTCTCTCTCTCTCTCCTAATGAATAAGATTGGTTTTACACACGCTTCCATTTGACAATTTGTGTTTAGCCTAAATAATGACCCCTGTGAGTCGAATGTAGTGAAAAACTGCTTGTATTAGAGGGTAAGGATACAGGAAGAAGGGAGAGAAGGAAGTGTAAGGAATGCGGATACCATATCAGTAGAATGACCACCTACCACACCTACACAAATTTACATGATAGTACACTTCCATTTAAGATCACAGCATACATACACTATACCATATTCCAAGTAAGTAGGCAAAAACTCCTGAACATTAACCTCTATAGCTCACTAACGACTAGAGTAGTAGAGCTAAAATGTCTACCATCTTAAAAGGGTCAGCCAAGGAATAGGTGTGGAAATTTCACAGCCCATTTGCTCCAGCCCTTTTTGAGTTACAGAAGTTAGGGGTCACGATTTCTGAATTACCTACTTGGAACAGGGCATCGTGTAATTCCATTGAAAGATTGAAGCAGACATACACTACTGGTACAGGAATTACTGGCAATACAGCAGTAACTTCCTATATTAAACGACGACTTTTTTTATATTATGTATGCCACTACCAGCTGGTCCAAGATAGGAGGGGAGGGAAGGCAGGCAGGGAGGGGAGGGAAGGCGGGGAGGAAGGTAAGGAAGGTAGGGAGGGAGGTAAGGAAGGTAGGGAGGGAGGTAAGGAAGGTAGGGAGGGGAGGGAGGTAAAGAACGTAGGGAGGGGAGGGAGGTAAGGAAGGTAGGGAGGGAGGAAGGTAAGGAAGATAGGGAGGGAGGTAAGGAAGGTAGGGAAGGAGGAAGGTAAGGAAGGTAGGGAGAAAGGTAAGGAAGGTAGCGAGGGAGGGAGGAAGGTAAGGAAGGTAGGGAGGGAGGTAAGGAAGGTAGGGAGGGAGCTAAGGAAGGTAGCGAGAGAGGAAGAAAGGTAGGGAGGGAGGTAAGGAAGGTAGGGAGGAAGGTAAGGAAGGTAGGGAGGGAGGTAAGGAAGGTAGGGAGGGAGCTAAGGAAGGTAGCGAGAGAGGAAGAAAGGTAGGGAGGGAGGTAAGGAAGGTAGGGAGGGAGGAAGGTAAGGAAGGTAGGGAGGGAGGTAAGGAAGGTAGGGAGGGAGGAAGGTAAGGAAGGGAGGGAGGGAGGTAAGGAAGGTAGCGAGAGAGGAAGAAAGGTAGGGAGGGGAGGAAAGTAAGGAAGGTAGGGAGGGAGGTAAGGAAGGTAAGGGAGGGAGGTAAGGAAGGTAGGGAGGGAGGTAAGGAAGGTAGCGAGAGAGGAAGAAAGGTAGGGAGGGGAGGAAAGTAGGGAAGGGAGGGAAGGCGGGGAGGAAGGCAAGAAAGGTAGGTAGGGAGGGAGGAAGGGGAAGAAGAAGAGAGAGGAGGGGGTAGGTAGAAAGGAAGGAAAAGGAGGAAGGGGTGACAAAGGGAGGGTGAAGACAGAGAAGGGGGTAGGTAGGGAGGAATAGGTAGGTTGTGAAATATATAGGGAAGCAAGGAGAAGTAGAAGAGAGATGATGATTTAGGGAGGGGTAGATAGGTAGGAGGGAAGGAAGGAGTCGGTAGAGAGAGATATGTCGGGAAGCATGGGGGTGGGGGGGGGAGAGAAAAGGATGGAAGGAAAGACGGTAGGTAGGGAGGAAGACAGATTTAGAAAGCAGGGGGGAGGGGGGGGGGAGAAGAGAAATGCTGTAGGAAGGGGTAGGGAAGTAACTAGGTAGGGAGGGAGTAAGGAGAGAGATAGATGTGTAGGAAAGCAGAGGGGGGGGGGGGGAGAGATCGAGATGGTGTAGGAAGTTGTAGGTTGGTAGGTAGGAAGGAAGGGGTATGTAGGGAGGTAGGTAGGTAGGAAAGTACGTAGGTAGAGAGGGAGGGCGTGAGAAAGATATAACCCTCCCCATAAAAACAAACCAAAGAGCAAGAGAGAGAGAGATCAATGTAACTATGGGCGAGTTCCAGGGAAGATCAAACAGTCCCTCAAAAAAACACCAGCCAACTTTTACTCTGGCTAAATTTGTAATATCACCATCCCACCAATTAACTTACAAATAAACCTAATTAATGAAATCAATGACATTAATTAATACATGTGGTGCTCCCATTTAGTCGAACCCAGGATGCTTACACAGCAATCCAGAGCACTAACCATTACGCTATCAAGACAATTAGCTAGATGATTGCATGACCCGTGTTTATTCGGAGGGGCTCGCTCTGTGCTGTATTAATGTTTGTCAGATGTTGAATAAGGTGGGCAAGTGTAGGAACATGTTTGTATCTCGCACTCGGAACGAATAAATTAAGTTTTAGATATTTCTAATACCAAGTACTGATCAAAATAAATTAAGTTTTAGATATTTCTGATACCAAGTACTGATCAAAATACAATTGGTGCCGAGACATGACTTATTTGGCCGACTGTACCAGAGCAGGCCTTTGTTAGCAGTGTAAACAACAATCGATAGGTGAAATATTAATCGCTTCTCTGTAGGGGAGAATTAACTTAAGGTGTTTTTTTCGGGACCCCTTCTCTATAAATTATGGGATTTTAAGACGTGCGCCCCATTAATGTTGCGCTTTTAAGACATTTCACCCCATTAATGTCATTTATAAGACATTTCGTGCTATTTTCCTGGAGAGCGATAGCGAGCCTGTAATGTATTGTAATGTAACGGCCGAAGCATTCTTCTACCGAAAAATGTACGCATTTATCTTTAATAGTTTTTTTTTTTTGTTTTTTTTTTTTTTTAATAAGCTTTATGAAGGTCTAGGGAGCTTATTGTGAACCTATCCTTAAGCCGGAGTCACAGGAATGAGTTTGTTCTTCAGATAGCCAAAATATAATATAAATGGCATGCGTCATTATGTGTGCCTCTCAAAATTTGCGTCATGGAGAACAAAACAAATATTCGATTATTGTTTTATTCGCTGTTCGAGTATACTGTATAATACCATGTGTTTATTTCTTCCTAATATAATATATATATATATATATATATATATATAATATATATATATATATATATATATATATATATATATATATATATATATATATATATATATATATACTGTATATATATATATATATATATATATATATATATATATATATATATATATATATATACAGTATATACAGTATATAGAAGGTACCGTACGTTGAGTGGCCCTGAGTGTGATCCTGTTGTTTGTGTGTGTGAAGAAATATGGGAATATATATATATATATATGTTCTCAAAAACTGTGCTTCCGTGCTGACTCCCTGCCTAGGCAAACTCTTTCGTCTCTGTCTTATCCTCTAACGTCTTCCCTTCATGCTGGAAGTTTGCTCACATTCAACCTGTCCCAAAGAAGGGTGACCGCTCTCAACCCTCCAACTATCGTCCAATTGCTCTTATCTCTTGTCTTTCTAAAGTTTTTGAAACTATTCTTGCTTCCAAATTTCTTAAGCATTTCTCTTCTCATAATCTGCTCTCAGATCGCCAGTATGGCTTCCTTAAGGGTCGCTCTACTGGTGATCTTCTTTCATATCTTACTAACTCTTGGTCATCCTCCTTCCGGGACTTCGGTGAGACTTTTTCTATTGCACTAGACATATCGAAAGCCTTCGATAGAGTCTGGCATAAATCTTTAATTTCTAAACTACCCTCCTTCGGTTTCTATCCCTCCATCTGTGCCTTTGTCTCTAATTTCCTTTCCGGCCGTTCCATAGCCGCGGTTGTGGACGGCCATTGTTCACTTCCTCACCCTATAAACTCCGGTGTTCCTCAGGGCTCTGTCCTATCTCCTATTCTCTTTCTAATTTTTATAAATGATTTCCTTAACTGTACCTTAATTCCCATCCATTCATACGCAGACCACTCAACCTTACACTACTCCATTAGTTTTTCAGAACGCCCCAGCCAGCAATCGCTCAACGACAAACGTAATGAAGCCATAGAACTCTTAAATTCTGATCTAAATACTATTTCCAATTGGGGCAGAGAAAACCTTGTTAACTTTAATGCTTCCAAAACCCAATTTCTCCATCTATCTACCCGTCAGGATCTCCCAGCGGACTATCCCTTATTCTTCAACAATACAAAAATCAACCCTTCATCTTCTCTCAATATTCTTGGTGTCTCTTTTTCTTCTGCTCTCATTTGGAAGGACCATATTACCAGTCTTGCTAAGGCAGCCTCCCAGAAGCTGGGTGTGCTCAACCGCCTTAGGGGGTTCTTTTCCCCTGCACAGCTTCTTGCTCTGTACAGGGGCATAGTGCGCCCTTGTATTGAGTATTGTTCACATGTGTGGGGAGGTTCCTCTCACACCGCTCTCCTAGACAAAGTTGAAAGGAAGGCCTTTCGTATCATTAACTCCCGTCCACTCACCAACTCTCTGCAATCTCTCTCTCTCCGCCGCAATGTTGCATCTCTCTCGCTATTCTATCGCTACTATAATAATCAGTGTTCCTCAGAGCTATCCCAGTGCATACCACCTCCTTTACGTAGGGCACGTGGTACCCGTCTTGCAACTCAATCCCACCCCTACTCTGTGCAACTCTCCAACCCAAGAGTGAAACGTTACTCTCAAACTTTCTTCTACTCAACAGCTGAGCTCTGGAACTCTCTCCCAGAATCAGTCTTTCCCTCTTCCTATGACTTAAATTGCTTCAAACTCCGTGTGTCCAGGCATTTTGGCTCGAACGTCCCTTGATTTTGGCCCTGTCACTCTTTCAACTATGGTGGAGGCACTCGCTATAGGCAGTTATGCCTTTTGCCTCCCTCAATCACATAGAAAAAAAAAAAAAAAAAAAAAAAAAAAAAAAAAAAAAATATATATATATATATATATATATATATATATATATATATATATATATATATATATATATATATATATATATATATATATATATATATATATTATATTCAAGCCTGCAACTACCCATAGTCTACTGTAGAAAAGGAAAATAAGTGATCTTTCGAGAGAGAGAGAGAGAGAGTGAGGGGAGAGGGAGTAGGTAGATTAATGAACAACTTTAGGAAAATTATAGTGTGTAAGCTAGCATACGAAGGGAGAGAGAGAGAGTGTGTGTGAGAGTGAGAGCGATTGTGTGTGTGTATGTGAGTGTAATAGAGGTAGCCAATGAGGTGTAACATTAGGCAGCAGTAAATAAGGTGGGGGGGGGGGTACTGCGACTCTCCAGGTACTGTACTATATGGCATCACGGGTTCCTATTATGCAACCATTCCTATTCACAGAGAGAGACACAGAGAGAGGGAGAGTGACAGAGACAGAGAGAGAGAGACAGAGAGTGAGAGAGAGAGAGATAGAGTGAGAGTGAGTGAGGATATGTGAGCCATCGTAACATATGCGTACGCCTACGTGTACTGTTCTGTATAATCACAGTCCACAGGTGTTATCCCTGGGTTAACATTCACCTTCTTCCCCCCCCCCCTCCCTTCTCTCTCTCTCTCTCTCTCTCTCAATATTTAACTATTTGTCTGGTCGTAGGGGGCAACCAATCGCTACTCAACCAACGGAGAGAGAGACCGCTTCAACAACACTTTGATATTTTTGTAATTCCACTATAAATAACGTAATCTCGTGTACCGTCGTCCGTCCATCGTGTCTCATTCATAAAACTTTGCAAAATTACTTATTAATCTAGAGACCTTGTCTTATCTTTTCAGTCATCCTTAATAAATATACAGAGATAAATTAACCCCTTCTTTACCAGCGACGTCTATTTAACTTTATTCTGGCTACTATTAAACTATTTTTTTTTTTCAGTTTCAAAAGGGCCTCCAGCAATTAACATGTTTCGAACTATCTCACTTAACCCATTTTACTACCATAGATCCTTCTAAAACTGCACAAAATCGTCTAGAAATAGCTAGAATAAAATGTATATAATGTCGCTGGTACAGAAAGGGTTAAGGCTTCACAGTTGTTATTGTGTCCTTGGAAGTGTGTTTCCTCCCTAAACCTCCATCAAGCTTAAACAAAATGTCCCCCACGACCCCCTTTCAAGATAAATTTTTACATGTTTCCATTATCTAAGTGTTTTTGGCGAGCGATAGCGAGCCTATATTCATTGATGTTTTTTTGTTTTGCTACATTCGTTGCTAGCCACCTGGAAAGCTCGCTATCGCTCGCCTAAAACACCTGGGTAACCTCGGCCACTAACAATAAATATAGGCTCGCTTCGATAGAAAGATGTCCCGGCCGAAGGACAAAAACTCGCTCCCGACTCCCCCAAACAGAATGGGTTAAGGCTCCACAGTGGGTATTGTGTCCTTAGAAGTGATCAAGTGGCCATAACAATGTAAATTCATGTAAATTGTCCTAAAATATTTTTCAGGTTCGAATCCTGGGAGGATCACATGCTTTCATTAATTTCATTCGGAGGTGTTTGGTGTTGAGAGTGAAATAAATAAATTAGATAATTATTCATCCAGTCTTGAAACAGAATTATCCCAGTTTGACGCTCTGCTTGCTACTCGCCAAGTTTGAAAATGATGTAACTATGGCTCTGTCTCGAGTCGGCCACCCCCAGAAAAAAAAAATATAAAGGAAAAAATGGGGAATGGGCCTGAGTACATACATACATACATACATACATAAAATATATTCATAAATACCAGAATATATGAAAAAAAGTGATAATCCCTCAATTATATACCAAATGTGTTAATAATACATGTTCATATATTAGTATTTCACTCTCAAAATGTTTAACCCTTTCTGTACCGGCGACGACTTTTTCATATTATTCTTGGTATATTTAGACGTGTTTGTGCAGTTTATGAAATGAATGAAATGGTCTAATAGTGGCCAGAATATAAATACAAAGACGTCACCGGTACAGAATGAATGAAATGGTCTAATAGTGGCCAGAATATAAATACAAAGACGTCGCCGGTACAGAATGAATGAAATCGTCTAATAGTGGCCAGAATATAAATACAAAGACGTCACCGGTACAGAATGAATGAAATGGTCTAATAGTGGCCAGAATATAAATACAAAGACGTCACCGGTACAGAATGAATGAAATGGTCTAATAGTGGCCAGAATATAAATACAAAGACGTCACCGGTACAGAATGAATGAAATGGTCTAATAGTGGCCAGAATATAAATACAAAGACGTCACCGGTACAGAATGAATGAAATGGTCTAATAGTGGCCAGAATATAAATACAAAGACGTCACCGGTACAGAATGAATGAAATCGTCTAATAGTGGCCAGAATATAAATACAAAGACGTCGCCGGTACAGAATGAATGAAATGATCTAATAGTGGCCAGAATATAAATACAAAGACGTCGCCGGTGCAGAATGAATGAAATCGTCTAATAGTGGCCAGAATATAAATACAAAGACGTCGCCGGTACAGAATGAATGAAATCGTCTAATAGTGGCCAGAATATAAATACAAAGACGTCGCCGGTACAGAATGAATGAAATCGTCTAATAGTGGTCAGAATATAAATACAAAGACGTCGCCGGTACAGAATGAATGAAATCGTCTAATAGTGGCCAGAATATAAATACAAAGATGTCGCCGGTACAGAATGAATGAAATGGTCTAATAGTGGCCAGAATATAAATACAAAGACGTCACCGGTACAGAATGAATGAAATCGTCTAATAGTGGCCAGAATATAAATACAAAGACGTCGCCAGTACAGAATGGGGAAATAGAACGAGTTTATGTAACATTCATAAAACTATAATATTAAGGGGGTAGTACTCGCTTTTCTGGACCCTCTTCTCCCTCATGTTTAGCATTTTAGTTTTGAGGTTTTAAGATGTTCGTTCCGTTAGTTTGGCGATTTTGAGACCTTTCGCCTCATTGTGTTGCCAATGTTAAGACCTTTCGTGCCCTTTAGGTGTCGATTTTTTCCTGACGAGCGATAACGAGCCTCTAATTTTAGAAGGAACCGGCCTTCGGCCGGGACACTTTTCTACCGGAAAATGTACAAATTTTATCTTGAAAGGGGGTATAGGGAGTGTTTTTCTAAGTTTGATGGAGGTCTAGCGAGGAAACTAAACAATACATTAGGCTAATAAATAAATATATAGACCAACAACCAAGCACTACCCCCTTAAGTGTAATATTAATATCCATTTCATAAACATCCTATATTTTTTATAATAAATCATAATGTATGTGTATCATAAATCATAATGTATGTGTATCATAAATCATAATGTATGTGTATCATAAACCATAATGTATGTGTATCATAAATCATAATGTATGTGTATCATAAATCATAATATATGTGTATCATAAATCATAATGTATGTGTATCATAAATCATAATGTATGTGTATCATAAATCATAATGTATGTGTATCATAAATCATAATGTATGTGTATCATAAATCATAATGTATGTGTATCATAAATCATAATGTATGTGTATCATAAATCATAATGTATGTGTATCATAAATCATAATGTATGTGTATCATAAATCATAATGTATGTGTATCATAAATCATAATGTATGTGTATCATAAATCATAATGTATGTGTATCATAAATCATAATGTATGTGTATCATAAATCATAATGTATGTGTATCATAAATCATAATGTATGTGTATCATAAATCATAATGTATGTGTATCATAAATCATAATGTATGTGTATCATAAATCATAATGTATGTGTATCATAAATCATAATGTGCTATACAGTATGTGTTCTTTGTTCAGTGTATTTTCAATCATCATTTCCATATATTTGTCTTTGCTGTTATTTTTGTCACAACCCTTTCAAGATCCGATTACCTATTTATTTTGTTTTCTGCCTATTATTAGACGATTGTATTCAGATTAGGAAGGGTGTAAGGAAGTCAGAGGGTTCATTGAGATAGTCTTTACCCTTATAATTCCCACAGATCCTTCCTAAACTGCCCAAAATCGTCTAATGATAGGCAGAACGAACCGTCCAAAATGCGTAAAATGCGTCAACATCTCCATAGGGTTAAGGGGAGATTTCCACTTGAGGGATTTTTTTTCTGGACCCCTCTCTCCCTCATGTTTAGCCCCATTGCTTTTGAGATTTTAAGACGTTCGCCCCATTAGTTTGTCGATTTTAAGAACTTTCACCCCATTTATGTCACTTTTAAGACCTTTCGTCCCATTTCGGTGTCGATTTTTTCCTAGCGAGCGATAGCGGGCCTGTAATTTAAGAGGAACCGGCCATCGGCCGGGACATTTTTCTACCGGAAAATGTACAAATTTATCTTGAAAGGGGGTCATGGGGGTGTAATTTCAAGCTTGATGGAAGTCTAGGAAACACACTAAAAACCTCCCCTTAAATTAATTAAGAGGACACTTGACTGCTTGTTTTGGCCTATAAATTAATTCATTCATAAATTCTTAGTTTCCTCGCTAGACATCCCTCAAACTTAGAAAAACATTCCCTAGACTCCCCCTCAAGATAAATGTGTACATTTTTCGGTAGAAAAATTTCCCGGCTGAGGGCCGGTTCCTATTACAATTACAGGCTCGTTATCGCTCGCCAGAAAAAATCGACACCTAAATGGCACGATAGGTCTTAACATTTATAACGAAATGGGACGAAAGGTCTAAAAATCGCCAAACAAATGGGCCGAACGTCTAAAAATCTAACAAATAATGGGACTAAACACGAAGGAGAAAGGGGACCAGAAAAACGACCGTCTCCCCATAACCCCTGCTGTACCGACGACGTCTTTTTAATTTGATTTTGGCTGTTATCATACAATTATAATATTCAGTTTAAAAAGGCCCTCCAGCACGTAACAGGCTTCCAACTATCTCGCTTAAGGGGAGGTTTCCACTTGAGGGATATTTTTTCGAACTTCCTTCTCCCTCATTTTAACGACATTAGCCTAACCTAACAACCTTACCTAACCTAACCTAGTATTATGTAATAGCCGCATATGGGGAGAAAATATATATTTTTTTTACAGTAGGTATAATTCCTTATAATGCATTTCCGCCGCTTTGGACATATATAGGAATTAAGTATGGTATATGACAACTCTAAAGTAGCCATAGCAATTTATGAGTACTGTATGCTGTGAAAGCGAAACTAGAATTAAACCCTTAATTCCTATATATGTCCAAAGCGGCGGAAATGCATTATAAGGAATTAGGTCCCCCTATAGCCTACCTACTGTAAAAAAAAAAAAAAAAAAAATCTCCCCATATGCGGCACCATAGCTAGGCTATTACATAATACTAGGTTAGGTTAGGTTAGGCTAATGTCGTTAATGTAGTTTATTATCATTATATTACGTCTTTTACCCAGTTCAGTTCAGTTCAGTTGGAATTCGGGAAGTTTAGCCTTAACGTCGGCACTTCCCTAAGAGGTTTTGTTATTTTTCTTTTTGTGACTTTGTGACGTGCTCATTTTGTCTAAAAATAAATATATCTCATTTTTCATCCCTTTTTCTGAAATCTTGTTTCTTCTCTCTTCAGTCTTGTTTCTTCTCTCGTCTTCCTTCATTCTTGTTTCTTCTTTCTTCATTCTTCTTATTTCAGTTCTTTCAATTTTTTCTCTCGTACTCTCCACATTTGATATATTGTCTGTTTCACTCTATCGCTTATTTCTTTGTTAAATAAAAGATGTCCGATGACTTGGTTTTCATTTTCAATATAAGGCTGTTGGAACCCTGGATCTTTTATTCTGCATGCTTTATAAAATGAACAGTGTAGTAGAAAATGTTTTAGGTCTTCTGTTCCTTCCTTACACATATCGCATTGTGTCTCTCCTCCCACATGCCTATTTCTATCTTTTAGATTTAAGTTATTTGTCCTACATCTGTAAAATATTATAGATGCCTGTGTGTTGTCATAAATATCTTCCTCGCTCTTAATCTCCTTTTTATAACTCCTATACACTTCTAGGCTACTCTTCTCTGCCAACTCCTCTCGCCATCTTCCCGAATCCCAGTCCAGAACTCTTTTTCTAATGTCGTCCTTCTTAATATTTGCTAAATTTGTTTCTCCTAACTTCAAATTCCCTACATACAATTTCCCTGATCTTCATAGTTGGTCGGGAAGCTATGCCTTTACAACGGCGCCTCCCTTTTGTCGCTGTGTACGTGAAACTAGAATTTTACCTGGCTTTAGGCCTAGACTAAGTAGGCCCTAATTATTATCAATTTATAAATCATCATTGGGTCCTGACAGCTTGATAGGGATAAGGTATATGGGTAAGAGTTGAACTGTATTAGCGGGCGTACCGTCCGCTTTATTTACATAGACGCAAGCTCGCAGCTAGGGTACATTCGCATCTAATTTCACTGCTGTTATTTGCCCCTGCTGGTAATAGGCTAGGCTATAAGACTATGGGTGCGATTATAGGCTACTATAGAGCATTTGACAAGTAGGCTACCACCGAGGATTTTAAAAATTTGTTTACTGTTTCCACACATCCAAAGTTGCGTTCGCGGGAGTAACGTCGATCGTTTGTTGACATAGCGCTGGAGGTGGTAAGATCCTGTTGTAGCGGGTGGAAGTTCACTGCCAGTTCCACCGTGGAACTGTTTTTCGGATGCCGCTGGAGGTGGTAACCGTGGTAAGATCCTGTGTAGCGGGTGGAACTGTTTTTCGGATGCCTAGGCCCCTATTTACTAAGAAACAATGAACAATATCTGGGCAAGATGTAGTGAGCGGGCATACCGCCATCTTTGTTTACATTACCGTCGTGGCGTCGGACCTTTCCCATCATGTTTCCGTTTATTTTAACCTAACCTAACCTAACCTAGTATTCATGTAGTAATGACAGGGGCAAATAACAGAAAATATAGCGTCGAAATAGACGGGAACGGTAAGTGCGACCGCGGCGACCGCCCTATGTAAACAATGACGACCGTACGCCCGAACTCTACATCCATCCCCAATATCTTTAACCTAACCTAACCTAGGCTATTAGTGGACTATTTAGGCCTATGAATGTAAAATTTAAAAATATAGGGTAGGTAATTGTTTAGTGTATGGCCTCCTAAAGAAAATGGATTTTTGAGCACAGACTAAACTAAATGTTCACTACTGTATTTACATAGCTGGTCATTCACCTAACCTAACCTGGGCATCCTGGGGGCTGCTGCCCCCAGACCCCCGCTGGTCTTGGGTTGAAAAGTGATAAAAAACACGGTAACATTCAAGACAGCTAGAGCCGCCTTATTTACCAAGTTTCTTTATATTTTTTCCAGGGAATATAGTGTTTAATTGTTGTTTATCATGGTTTGAGTGGAGGATTTGCATTAACTTACCCATTATTCATTAATCTGAAGATACTCCGTCAAATGGCGCCATTTATTGGGTGAATCGCGCTTTTACAGTAGGTAAGGAAAATTGTGGGGAGGCCATGCACGCTTCCATAATGTACAAATATTATATTAGATTAACCTAACCTAACCTAACCCTAATATAATATAATATAATATAATTCGTTTTTGTGAGTAACGTTCAAGCCATTTATTGGGTGAATCGCACTCACCGCATCTTTCAAAGCAAGAAGAAGAGGACCCAGGTCGAAGGATTCATTGGGTTCATTACATGAATTGGGATTCATGAATTGGGATTCAATTACATTCATTGGGATTCATTACATGGAAGAAATAAGGGAAAGAAGAGAGGGGAGCGTAGAGGAAATGGATGGAGAGTTGATGATGGACATAAATAGAGCGGCAGAAAGGAGTATAGGAAGAATAAGAAGATGTACAGGAAAAAGAAAACAAAAACCATGGTGGAATGGGGAAATAAAACAAGCAAGAAGTGAAAGAAGGGATGCGAACAGAGAAAGGAGAAGGATGATAGAGAGAAATAGGAGGGAAGGCGGAGAGAGGGAACGAGAAGAGAGACAAGCGGTACAAGTATACGAGGAGAAAAGGAAGAAGGTAAAAATACTAATACAAGAGGCAATGATAAAACACGAGAAAGAAGAAGTAGAAAAGATCAGAAGCAAGGGGAAAGAGGGCCAAAAGGAGTGGTATAGGATGTTAAGAGGTGAGACCGGTAGAGAGGAAGAAAGCGTGGAACTAATAGTGGGAGATAGAATAATAAAGAGAAGAAGAAATAAAGATTGAAATAAAGCGATACTGGGAGGAAATAGGGGGAGTAAATGAACAAGGGGAGGAGAGGGAATGGAACTTGGAAATGAGAGAGAGAAGGCTACCAGAACAGGATAAGATGGAAATGGAAAGGGAGCTCACAATAGAAGAAGTAAGGAGAGGGATCAAAGCACTAAAAAAGGGAAAGGCGACCGGCCCGGATGGGATACCTAATGAAATGTACATAGAGGGGGGGGAAGAAATGGCAAGAAGACTGAAGAAAATGTTTAATGAGGTAATGGGAAATGAGAGAGTACCAGAAAGATGGAATGAAGCGAGAGTAACGCTATTGCACAAGGGAGGGTACAAGAGTAAGAAGGAAATGAAAAGCTACAGGCCAGTGACAGTGACAAACACAATAGGGAAACTCTTCTGCGGGATATTGAAGGAAAGGATGAATAGAGCCATAGAGGGAAACGGGCTAATAAGTGATGAGCAGAATGGGTTCAGAAGAGATAGGAGGGGGACAGATAATATCTATATACTGAGCGAAGTGATGGGGAAAATGAAAAGAGAAAAAAAATGGGTTACTGTGCATTCCTGGATATAGAAAAAGCCTATGATAGAGTAAACAGGGAACTGCTATGGAAAATAATGGCAAGGAGTGGAATACCAGAAAAGTATATAAACATCATAACATCGATGTACCAAGGAACAAAAGCGAAGTACGCGCTAGGAAATATAGAAACGGGATGGGTAGAAAGCAAGAGGGGGGTAAGGCAGGGGTGCGTATTATCGCCGTTATTATTTGCTTTATATATGGAAGAAATGACACAGAGGATGAAAAGAGTTGGGGAGGGGATTCAGATAAACAAAGAAAGACTGGGGGTACTGCTGTTTGCTGACGACGTAGTTCTGATGGCAGAAACGGGAGGAGGGTTGCAGAGACTACTAGAGGAAGCAACGAGATTCGGGGAGGAACTTGAAGTAAGATTTAGTAAAGAAAAGAGCCAGGTGATGAAAATGAATGGAGAGCTTCAAGAAGAAAAGGAATGGACACTGGAAGGAAACAGAATGAAGAAGACAAGGGAGTATAAATATCTGGGGGTAACGATCACGGAGAAAGGGTTTGAGAAGGCGAAAAGTGAAAAGGTGGGACAAATGCAACAATGGAATGGAAGACTATGGAGCGCGACAAGGCTAAGAGCGAATAGCTATGAAATAGTGCGAGGGCTGTGGAAAGGATTGGGAGTACCTGCAATAATGTACGGCTTAGAGGCGGTAGAAACAACAGAGGCGGAAACGAAGAAATTAGAAACGATACAGAATAAAATCGGGAGGACAGGATTGGGGCAAATAAATACGTAGCTCAAGAAGCAATCCGAGGGGAGATGGGGTGGAGTACGTTTGAGGAAAGGATTGGGAAAGCGAAAGGGAAGTACAAAGTGAGACTAGAGGGGATGGAGGAAGATAGGTGGCCGGGGAAGGTATACAGATGGGCGAGTGAGCAAAGTAAATGGAACAGAGAGTGCAAAAAAAGATTGGGGAGGATAAATATAAAACAGGACCGGGTGGGGGGGGAATTTAGAAAAAGAAATGAGAGAGGGGAGTGGGTCATACTAGAGAATGGGAGGGGATGTGTCAGAGAGATAGAGAAGGGGATAAAGGAGGAGGGGAGAAGAAGATGGAGGGAGGGGGTAGAAAATAAAGCCACGCTGGCATATTATAGAGAGAAGGAAAAACCAGCTAGAGAACTGTACTATGATGGGGGATGGGGATCGAAACTCCTATTTAAAGCAAGAACAGGATCGCTAGAAACAAATGAGAGAACAAGGAGATGGAATGGAGTGGGACCGCACTGCAGTCAATGTGAAATGGGAGGGGATCCAATAGTGGAGGATGTAGAACACATAGTAACCGAGTGTACAAGATATAATGAGGAGAGAGAGGAGTTGGAGAGGTACATGAGGAATAGAGTTGGGGAGAGGGGGTGGGAGGAGATTAAGCAGAGGGAAGATAGAGGGGTGGGGGCGCTATTGGGGTTAACACAGGAGATGGAAACACAAGACATGGAGATGATGAAGAGGATATTGGAGAAAATGTGGAGGAAGAGAAATGAGTGAGGGGGGGGGGGGGGGAGCGGAGGTGAGGGGGAGAGGGGGGGGTTTATACAAACAAAACAAAAACTGTCTCTTAAACTATCCTTCTACTCTAAACTTTCCCTCCTACTAACGTTTCTGAGCCAGTACCGATACAAAGGTCAGCCCTGCGGATCTGCACGGTCTGCGGGCGGGTTCAAAAGAAGAAGAAGAAGAAGAAGAAGGATGCAATGCTTTGTTTACGTTCGGGACATTATTTTTGTGTTATTTTTTCGGTGTAATCGGGTTTTTTCAAGTGTCGATAACGAAATTCCTCCATGTGGACTACAGTATAATGAGAAAAATATGGCGAGTCTATTGGTCCCTATTTTTCCTAATAAATTATTTCTAATAAGGCGGCGAAAGAGGTCTTGAATGTTATCAAAAACACATATCTCTTACCTCATTATTCAAAGTTTTGTATTTGGTTTAATATACGCTTCCCAGGTCATTTGAATAGTTCTATTGCTTCTATATATCATATAATACACCATAGAATACGTTTTTAATAACTAGAAAAAGAGGACTTCGATTAAACAATTACGATAGGGTATTCTGCAGAACAACTAGGCCTACTCCTCGATTACGGGATTCCTGTCTCATGGATTTTTTTTTTTTTTTTTCGCTCTTACCTTACTCAGGGGACCTTAGTGATGTGCGGATAAGGGCTACTATTCTTATTTTAAAAGTCAATTTGATTTTCACTCCCCTATAACATTATCAGAGTTATTTTTGTACTGCCAGTCCAGGACACTATGTTTACATTCTAGCCTCCTTGGAGGCTCCTCCGAGTCCCCGATATTTAGTAGCCAATCAGAGTGGAGCTTCACCTACAAAAAGTCAGTACAGTACATTTTTATTGGTACAGTCTGGCCTGCCAATACGCGAGAATATGGGCGACACGCGAGGGCGCGGATTGGAAATTCGCGTACAGTATTAGCAATAGAGTATTATATGGGACTAAATCGATATGGGCGGCACTGACTCCAAGCTGTCTACTTTAGGCCTATTTATCTCTGTCAATTGCCACAAAAGGTACATATATGTATACATAAACATCCAAATCATAAGAAAATATAACAATAATAATAAACTCACCTTAAAATTAACAGTTTGTACTGTTGTTGTTGTTGTTGTTGTTGTTCCCGTTCCCCAGGCTGCCTGGCCGAACAGCCCCAAGGTCCCGAGCAAGGCCAAGGCCATAGAGCGCCCCCACAAAACCCTCCCTGCTTACCACTAACAAAGCCCGGGTGACCAAAGCCACTCTAAGGCAGGGAGCTGAGGAGGGCGCGGAAACGCCCGGGAAACCAAAGCCCCACCCAAGGCCCTGTGCCCCTCAGCAATTATGAAGGGAAAGTTGAGGGGCAAGGGAAAAATGTGACGCTTTGGCTCCCAATCTGCCAACTTTTAGGTTGTACTGTAGATATGAAGGGTGGGGGCTCCGAGGCAGGGCGAGTTCAGCTAATGTGCCCCAGCCCCGGCATCATCATCGTCCGACGAACTATCCCTGGCATCTAGCACTCTGTTGAGGGCCAGGCGCCTTTGCTCCACCTGAACCTCCCTCATGAAGCCACCCAAATCATCGTCGGGCATGTCAACCTGAGCAGCTGAGCCTGCCGAGGTCGAAGGTTGGGGTTCGTCATCATCTTCTTGTCGAGGTTCTTGGCGAGCAAGGAATCTTGTCATTAAAGTTTGTCTCCGCTTGTTGACTTCCTGATGATGTTTGTCAGAATAAAAGCGGAAAACACTGTCAACGCCCAGCAGAACTTCATGTGTTCTCACAGGGCACTGCTCCACCGACCGAAATCCTTCCTTGAGTTGGTCAACTTAAGCCAAGATTTCACTCAGTTTACCTACAGACAGATCCATGTTAGCAGGTGCAGGGGCTGGTTCAACGTCGTTGTTCGGTTGTCGTGCTTGATGTGCTTGATCTTCGGCATCAATCTGCTCAATTGTGTCACCTTGAGTCTGTTGTTCACCTGCCTCAATAACCTCACGAATCTCCTCGCTGTCACTGCCCCGAAACCAGCCACTGCGCGGGCCGCTTGAACTGCCTCAGCCTCTGCCTCGGTGACTGACTGGACTTTGTTGGCCTTGGGAGCACATAAATGTGGAGTAAGTTCTCGCCAGGCATGATTAATTGCGGCATCATTTATATCAGCCCATGCTAGAAGAAGAGTCGATTGCGTATTTGATGGTAAAAACACGCCAGAAGTGTGTCACGGTCATCTCTGCCTCTGCCTGGGGTGCCTCTGTTGCCGCTGCCTGGGGTGCCTCTGCCTGTGGTGCCTGGGGTGCCTCTGCTGCCGCTGCCTGGGGTACCTGCTCCTCATCAGATGATGATGCGAACTCCTGCTACATAGCCAAAATCTCTTCATTGCTCTCTGTCTTCTGGCGTAGATAATTGTAGAGTCGTGTCTGGTAAAAGAGCTTCACATTCGATATGACTTCTTGGTCCAGTGGCTGTATGAGAGATGTTGTTTTTGGTGGCATGAAAACAATCTGTACGTCGGGATGTAGAGTCTCTAAATAGTGTGGGTGGCAAGGGGCGTTGTCCATCAATAACAGGGCCTTGAAAGGTAGGCCTAGTTGTTGGCATTTGAGCCGGGCGTCAGGAACAACTTGCTTGACAAGCCAGTCAGACATAATGGCACTAGTCATCCACCCATTAGCACTCTTGTACCAATAAGTTCCAGTGTCATTCATGTCACGCAAGTTCTTGTAACATCTAGGGTGGGCAGCTGTGTTCACCACTACAGGCCGCATCTTGTGGCTGCCGGAAAGGTTCACAGTAAACATGACAGTGAACCTTGACTTATCTATCTTGCGGCCCCTTGCCTGTTTCACAGATTTGGCAAGATATGTAGATTTTGGCATACACTTGTATTGCAAGCCACTTTCATACACATTATAAATCTGATCCTTTGTGTAGCCACCATCCTCGATTATGGTCTTCAACACCCCAGGAAATGTGTTGGCTGCCACCACATCTGCAGACCCACGTTCTCCGGACACCTTGATGTTCCTTAGGTCCTTCCGTTTCATGAAGCCATGGAGCCAACCGTTGGATGCCTTAAAATGAAAATTCTGGCCAGACTTTGTCCTAGCACTTGCGGTGGTGTACAAGAGTTTAGCCTGCTGTTTGATATAGGCCTTATCCACCGGGACTTGCTCACGGTGTTTGCGGGCTAGGAATGCTGCCAGGTATCGCTCCATGACCACCATAGCCGGATTGTTGCTCCTGCAACGTTGATCCATCATGGCAGCACCATAGGACTTCACGATGGTGTTGATCTTTTCTCGGTTAGCCCAGATCGTTCTAACTGTCGATTCCGCTAAACCCATTGCTCGACCGATGGCTGAGTTTCCTTCTCTTTTTCCTTTTCTTTTGATGACCTCCAGCTTCATTTGGTGGGTGATAAGTTTGTTCTTGCGAGGGGGCATGATGATGGGGGCAAAAAACTATATCACTGCACACGAGTCGGACTGCTGTTGCGCGAGCGTGGACTGAGGGTAGACTGGCGTATCCCACAATGCCCTGCGTGCCCACATAACTGGCGTCCCTGCGCAGATGGATGTGCGGAATGGTGGGGGGCCTCGGGTATTAGCTGAACTCCCTGGAATTGCCCTTATATCGGCCCTGGATTCGCGTTTTAAAGGTACATCACGCGTTTTGAAAGTTTTGGGTATGATTCGACCCCCTCCTCGCGTATAAGGTGAATCGCGTATTAAAAGCTCGTAATGGCAGGCCAGACTGTACTTTCCTGTTATCGACAGCCAAAGCTGAAGATTGCAGAGTAAACACCATAGACTTTATCCCATCAATTTTGTTATAGTTTTAATACCCAATTAGCGGGGGTGTGGGGGCGGCAGCCCCCACCCATAATACTAGGATAGGTTAGGTAAGGTTGTTAGGTTAGGCTAATGTCTTTTTAAAGTTGGTAAATCTACAGTTATACTACCCCTCCCCCACTACCCCCCACCACCCCCCACCACCTCCCACCACCTCTCCCCTTCAAAACACGCCTTTTAGCGTATTTTTGGATGGTCCAGCAGATGCGGAAACTGGAAAAAAACATATTTTGATAAAAAATTATCACCAACCAGATAAGAGTTTTTCAGGTAGGCTAATTTGTTCTTGTTTTTCTTTTTTCTTTGATATACTGTACAGTGTTGTTTAATACCGAGGACCGTCGCATATTAGTATTTTTATCATTAGCCTAACCTAACCTACCTTAACCTAACCTAACCGAAAACTAACCTGTCTCGTGACCGGTCTAAACCCAGCTCACGTTCCCTGTTTATGGGTGCGCGACGGTCTAAACCCAGCTCACGTTCCCTGTTTATGGGTGCGCGAAGGTTTGTAATACTTCAATGTATCTATTACAAGTCAAATATACATTTCCGTGCATCATCAAACCATACTAAGTCTACTACTAATAATATTAACCCATTAGTACCAACAGAATAGCGACAAAATGGGGTAGTATAACTAGATTTATCTTAAAGTTGACTAAATCGAGTAAACTCTTAGATTGTTTGGGTATCTGAATTTCAATTAACAATGCAAATGCTAATAAAAAGTGCTTTCCGCACTTTCTAACAATAAAATACACACTTACAAAGCATTAAAATACATAAATGAAATAAATAAAACCTAAAATAACAGGAGTTGTAGTTATGCAGAATTACCCAATCCCTGGCAAATGTTATTTCTCCCATTATCCAACGATCTTAAAACACTCAGATGTAGCGTAAGTAATTTTCAGAGTAAATACATAATTTGTTTTGCCTTTGGATACAGGATGGGTTGAGAGGGGGATTTGGCCTTGCCCCCCTCACCCCCCACATGATTTATTGAAATCAGCATCTATTTTAACAGTAAGGAGCTTAATAGGATTTTCACTTCCGTCAATAGTGACTAGGGAGAGTTTTTTGTTTTAACAGTACTTTATATAGTGCACATAAAATGTATCTCCGGAGGTTGAAACACATTTTAATATGATCTTTGCAACATCCTTATTCTATAATAGCCTTCAAATATTGAGAAATAATTAGTGGTAGTTTCGGTAATAAGTACCAATTTCCCATATTGGCAATTCAATTAAAATTTAGGCCCCGGAATACAGTACTGTATATAGCCAATGTGTTGAGCCCCTAGACTTAGACAATCATCATCATATATATTGCCAGTAGGGGGCAAATAAACAACAGCAAACGTAACTAACGTCGAGCGTCATGTAAAAAAAGACGACGATCAGAAGAGGCGGTAAACTCCCGATTTTTGGCCCAAACACGCTTCTTTATTCTTGTCGAAAACCACATTAAGAACTTTATTAAATCATTTCTATTACTTTCTATTATAGACCAGAAAAGGGTGTAGGTTGTTGATGGATGCTTGGAAACCTAAATTAAATCTCTAATAAATACGTGGTGGTACCTGTCAAATGCGTGCCCCTTAAGTAAAATTCTACCCATATATGGTGAGTGATGACGGCAATAAGTCATATGGGGCGAGACCCTCAATCCATTATTGTATCCCACGGCCGGTAACAAAACAAGGGAAGGATGTAGTATCCGGGTGTACGATCGTCATGTGCTCGCGGTTACGTTCCCGTCTATTTTGACGGCTATTTGCCTCCTGCTGTCATTAGCCTATATATGATGATGCTCAGATGACAATAAGTCATGGGGGTTCCTCAACCTATTATTGTATCCCACGGCAGTTAAAATAGCCGGGAACATAATCGCGAGCGTGCGAGTAGTGTAAGCAAGGCGGGTGGTATGCCCGAATATTACATCCTTACCCAAAACAATTTACCCAACACCTGGCCGTGGTATACAATAATGGGTTGAGGGGGGCTTTGCCCCAGCCCATCACCACGTGACTAGAACCCAATCATCTCATCATCAGCTAGGAAAGGCATTAGAAAGCCACCTTTGGCGGGGCGATAGCTCCCCTATATCAACCCTTTTTGGGGTTGGGCACCTGACGGCCAAATAGGGTTTTCTGATGTTTTTTTTTTTTTTTTATAATCTTGGATTTTTTTTTAGGAAATGGTCTGAAATACTGATTAAAACATTTGGGAAGAATGTAGTATCCGGGCGTACGGTCATCAACTCGTCATGTTTACATAAGTCGATCGCTCACGGTTAAGTTCCCGTCTATTTTGACGGCTATTTTTTTCTGTTTTTTGCCCCCTACTAGCAATACAGTATATATGCTGATGACAATAAGTCATGGGAGAGGGGGGTCGGGGGCCCTCAACCTATTATTGTATCCCACGGCAGTCAAAATAGATGGGAACATGATCTCGAGCATCCACGTAGTGTAAACAAGGCGGGCGATACGCCCGAATACTACATCCTTGCCAAACGTTTTTGCAGTACTGTACTGTATTATTAGCGTAGGCTATCCATTTTATTATGTTCTCTCCACTAACCAACTTTACTCCTAAACTCGATTAATGTAATTAACAAACACATGTGGCACTCCGGGGATTCGAACCCAGGACGCTCACACCGAAAATCAACACACTTGTGCATTGCACCACGAAGACAAATTATTAGGCCAAATACTTAGGCCTAATCTGCTAACCCAACCTACCAAAAGTTTCAGAATGTACCGGGTATATCGTATTCTCTGTACAGGTACTGTATAGTAGATAATGTAGCTTCTATAATTTTTCCAACAGGTAGGCTATGCTAGGAGTTTAAGTTGACACTGGTTCATTTGGATCTTGTTGTGATGTCACTGGTTTAGATCCACAGGTTGATACTACTACTCAACTGGTTAAGTTGACATCGAAAAAATCACCAACTTGATTGTGGAAGAAGTTATTAAAGGTAAACTTTGAAAAGCATTATGCTTATATTCTACAGCCGATTTGTGTAACTCGGTAAATTTGTATTAGACTATATGAGTCTGATAAAAATAGGCTAGACAAATTATTTACTCTAGGTTATTTAAATTAGGCTAGACATAAATGATTTACTCTAGGTTATTTTGATAATTAACTGACATGCCTGAATTAGAAAACTCAGACTGTGAGAAATATCTAGGTGTGTTTGTTAGCAATGATTTGAAACCTAGAAAACAGTGTATAAGCGTTCGTAACAAGGCAAACAGGATTTTCGGCTTCATCTCTAGGAGTGTGAGTAACAGAACTGCAGATGTTATCTTAAAACTTTACTTGTCATTAGTGAGACCCCAATATGGATTATGCTGTTCAATTTTGGTGTCCTTACTACAGCATGGACATAGATTCCTTATAGAGAGTACAACGTAGAATTAAACAAAATATCCATAATATTAGAAATCTCCCATATGAAGGAAGGTTGAAGAAATTAGGCTTACATTCGTTAAAGAGACGCAGAGTTCGAGGGGATATGATAGGTGTTCAAGTGGGTTAGTGGGATTAATAAGGGGGACATGGTAACAGAGTTGTAGATAGTTGGAGTAGGCTACCGAGTGCTATAGTGGGACCAAGAACGATAGAGTTTTAAGATAAAATTATATAGGCATATGGACGAGATGGGTTGGGTGTGAAGGGGATCTGCTGTCGGGTGTGGGCCAATGGGCGCTCTGCAGACCCAGTTTTCTGACCTATGACCGTTTTGGTGAGGTCGGTCCCCAAGGTGTTAGTAAGCTGGGCCTATAATTAGGGTTGGGTGTGAGAGGGATCTGCCTTGTGTGGGCCAATCGGTTTTCTGCAGACTCACATGTCTTATGTCCTTATGTCTTATTTTAATCATCACCCTTACACACAAAGTTTTATACAATCACAAATCACAAGGCTATAACCATATATTTATTGTGCATTTACGTAAGACTCGATCCAGGCTCCAATCTGCAAGGCAGGTAGCATTATAATAAAGGACTGCTGTATTTATTACCCTTCCGTACTATTGCGGAGCTGTCCAATCTGCAAGGCAGGTAGTGTTAGAAAGGACCTCTGAGTTTAGTACCCTTCAGTACCCGACTGAGGTACGAAGCTGTACTAACCTGCTACTACTGAGTAATACATACTGACTGCGCATAGGTGCGGAGGTGTCCGTAAGCCCTGGCCCGAAGGATTCAATCAAGATATAGGCTATAACTAAACGAGTCAAGATAGAGAGGGAAGGGCAGTAGAGGAACAAATCGAGGAAGGCGAAGACACGCAGACATGCATTTCTCGCCAATTCACCAGTTCAGCCGGAGCACATGAGCTCCACATCAGAGCTCTTATAGGGAAGGGCCGAAGGATGAGGCAAGAACTGCTACACTGCAACACCAACCTGGTCCAATCAAGAAGTGATCAGGGTGAAGAATGAGCGATCAGGTCGAATTATATCTAGAATTGATTACTGTAATTCATTGTTCATTGGTCTACCAAATGTTTCTTTGAAGAAACTCCAGTCTGTTCTCAATAGGTGTGCTGACTAATATTTTCACTTCCACCCAGAACACCCACCACATATTATCTAATAGATCTACACTGGCTTCCCATCAAGGCCAGAATAGAGTTTAAAATGTGCTTACTGACATTTAAGGTGCTGAGGTTTGGTGAGCCTAAGTATTTGTTGGATCTTCTATTTCCAACACATTATGAGTCAAATGTGAATTTGCGTAGTGTCGATGACCCATATCGCCTTTATGAGCCCAGAGCCATTGGGGAACGTACTTTTGCTGCTAGATCCTTTTCTTATGTTGCCCCACGTCTATTCAATCGACTTCCAGTGTAACTTAAGCAGTTAAATTGTGTTGACGCTTATAAGAAACAACTGAAGTCGCACATATTTCTGAGGGCTTATGATATTGGGGAGCATAGAGTTACTGATGACTATGCTTTAATGTTTTTATTGTTTTTTTTTTTGTTTTTTTTTTAATGGAAAATTTTAAGTTAAGGCCGCGGTGAGCGCTCGTGAATCCACTTGGAGAATTGGCGCTTGAACAAATAAAATAAAATATAAGCATATTAAGGTAGAAAAAATCACATCGAGAAGCAAAATATGCATTACCAAAGGGAATCAAGTCAGTCCGGTCACAACAGCAACCGAAGAGACAAATCAGGTCAGGAGTCTGCTACCTAGCCAGGCCAGGGAGACATGAGATACAGGTTGCCCGAGGACACCGAATGAGACAGAATAAAAATAGAAGGGGAAAAACATAGAAAGAAAAATGGAAAAACTACTCAAAATTAGTCAAGCTGACGACGAAAGCTCGAGGGGAGATAGGAAGGGAAATGACTACAACCATCCCCCATCAAGCCCCAGTCGCCGGCCCCGAAGCCCCCCAACCGCGTCAAGGAGAGTAGTAACAGTGGGAAATAACTTGAATAAGTAATTAAACTGTTATAACTATGTGTAATGCCCTCGAAAATATCCCGCAACCCCAATAATGTACTACCCAAGTTGACGTCAGGTATAGTGTAAAATAGTCGTGGATGGGAAGTCCAATAAACTCATCACGTGAATCACCACGAGACTATCACCTGGTTCTTACAAATCGGACTAAGGTTACTATACTTTTGTACGTCCGTGGTAGTACAGTGGGTTAGCGCGCGGGCCTGGTTGACCTATGATGGTCATGGTCACTAACCAGGGTTCGAACCCCACCCAAGGCATCTCAAAACCTGTGGGTTTTTAGGAGGGTTAAACTCCCTTCAGAAGTTCGAGCCCCGCGCCAGGCACCAGGAAAGGTTGACCCTAAGTGGGCCTGAGGAGTTTTCAGGAGACCATAAATTCCCTTCACACCCAACATTTCATTGAGGCCAGTACGGGGATGAGTGTTTGTTCTTAATACCGCATTGTTGGGTGAACTGGTGCCAAACGTGTCCACTAAATTCGGGGGCATTGTCGGATAGAAGAGCAAGGAGAAGGCCGAATATAGGGAACACTTCTGTGGCAAGCAGTGTGGCGACGGTGGTAGCTGTGTTGTCTTTAACTGGGCAGGCTATTAAAAATTTTGAATATACATCAACAAATGTGACAATATAGCGGTTGCCAGCGTAAGAAGGAAACGGGCCCATGATGTCGAGGGATAGGACCTGGAACGGTTTGTTTGCAGAAATGGTACCAGCTGGGCCTGGGGTGCGTGATCTATCTTTCCCCAATAAACAAGGTTTGCAGGATTCTGTCACGCATTGTGCAATCTTGGAGGGGTTGGGGGTCCAGTACTGATCCGCGAAGATTTTTAACATTTTCTTTTGTCCAAGGTGTATGCCGTTTCCCTCGTGGATGGCAATCATGTAGTCGTGGGCAATGGTGGGGTCTAGGACTATGTGACCGGAGTCTGTGGCAAGTTGATCTCCCCAGCAAGTCAGTTTCCTGAAGACATTTAACAGTATCCAGGGTGGTCTGATTCTTGTTTTCCAAGATTGAATTAGTGAGGGTGCTGGGGGGGAATTATGTTGGTGGATGGGGGTAGATAAGAGCTCAGTGTTTTGTAAGGCGGCTAGGTTGGTGGGGGGGTCTTTCGGTACTGGCAAACGTGACAGGGCGTCTGCATTGGTGTGAAGTTTACCGGGATGATACTGTATTGTAAAATCGTAGTCCTCTAGTGTCTCCCTCCAGCGTACCAAGATGGCTGAGTTGGTTTCGCACTTACGCAACCATTGCAAAGATTGATGGTCGGTTATTATATCGAGTTTTGCGCCCAACACAAATGACCGGAAGTGGTTGAGTGCCCAAATGATCCCTAGGCACTCTCTCTTGGTGGCTGCATAATTCTGTTGGGCTTGGTTGAGTGTGGAGCTGGCATACGCTATCACATGTTCCTCTCCGTCTCTTACTTGAGCTAAAACTGCACCAATGGCGTACAGAGATACGTCGGTATAAAGACGGAAAGGTTTATGGTAATCAGGGAAAGCGACAATAGGGGCTTGGATTAGCTTTTGCTTCAAAGTGTTAAAAGCGAGGTCTCTTTCGGGTGTCCAGGTGAATGTGGTGTCCTTGTGGGTGAGTTGGTGGAGGGGTCTGGCTATTGCGGCAAAGTGGGGGACGAAACGTCTGTAGTATGTGGCTAAACCTAGAAAAGAACGTACTCCTTTAACAGTGGTGGGTGGGGGTTAGCTTTGTATGGCTTGAAGTTTCTTTGGGTCTGGTGCAATACCATGTTCAGATATTACGTGGCCGAGGAAATCTACCTTATTTCGTGCAATCTCGCACTTTGAGGGTTTCAATTTCAACCCGGCGGCTCGGATTCTTTGAAGAACTTGTTTCAACCTGAGGAGGTGTTCTTCCCAGGTTTGTGAGTACACAATAATATCGTCTAGATACACTAGGCAGGTTTCCCAGGTCAGGCCATGTAATACCGCTTCCATCAAACGGGAGAAAGTGGCGGGTCCGTTACAGAGGCCAAAAGGTAGGTCGTTAACTTCGTAGTGGTGGCCACCACTAGTGGAAAATGCTGTTTTTTCTTGGTCCTCTGCCTTGATAGGCACTTGCCAATACCCTGCTTGCAAGTCGAGGGTAGTGAACCATCTGGATCCGTATAGGGAGTCAAGGGAATCGTCTATCCTGGGTAATGGCGTAGCGTCCTTAATGGTTACGTCATTCAATCTCCTGTAATCGACGCAAAAACGGGTTGACCCATCTTTCTTTTTTACTAGGACAACAGGGGAAGACCAGGGGCTGATGGACGGGGTAGCAATTCCGGCCTCTAACATCTCTTGGACTTGGCGTTCCTCTTCCTGGCGTTGTATGGGATTTTTTCTACGGGATGGTTGTCTTATGGGGGGGCCTGTGGTGTTAATGATGTGTTGTTCCACATCGGTCTGTCCGATTTCAGTGGGTTGTTGGGCAAACACGTCACTGAACTCTAGCAATAGTTCGTACATGCTGTGTTTTTGGTGGTCGGATAATGTGTCAGGGAGAGGGGGCAATTTGAGGCTGGTAGGGGTGTCATTGGAATCTATGGGGAGGTCATCAAAAGTTTCGAGGTCTCCTATGATGAGGCCTTTTGGTAATGTCAGGGATTCTTCAGAGATATTTGCCACTAGAATGTGGTTGATGCGAGCGGAAATGATGGCGGGTTGTAAGAGGCAACGATTGGGGTTGGTGGACGTGGTAGTGGGGTAAAATATCATGTGAGTTTGGGGTATGGGTCGAAGGTTAACCCATTTTTGATGGCAGGGGGGAATTTGACATTTATTTTGTACTACAGCTGGGCTAATGATGGTGGGGGATCGACTGGTGAGCAGGTGCTCGGTACGCATAAGGGGGGGGGGAATCACTTTGGTGGGGGTCACGCGTGAGGGGGGGATTAACGGCGCGTGTGGGAGGATCAGAGTGGTGAGGGGTGAGTGATTTAGAAAACGGAATTTGTTGGTGGGACTGCGGAGGGTTGGTGGGGGAAGAGTTAGGTATAGAACATGGGTTATTGGTGGAGGACTGATGTACTGATTTGTGGTTGTTAACAGGACGAATTTGGGGAGTTTTGTCGGTGGCAGTCACGGTTTGTTTAGAGGTTATATGGGATTGGTGGGTTTGTCTGTCATGAGAGGGCGAGTCAAGTGTGGGGTTTTGAAGTTTTCTAGGGGTGTGAATTGTGTGGGGGTGGAAGGGAGCTACTGACGGAAAACTGTCACAAGGGAAATTTTGTTGGTTGTGGAATATCTGAGCATTTCTGGGGGCATGGGGAAAACATTGTTGGGTACATAGGTCGGCATTTTCCCTGGAAACGTGTACATAAATATTTGGTAGAATGGTTTTTACATACATCAGAGTCTGCCCTGGAAACATGGGAGGATTGATTCTGGACAGAGTTAGGAGAAATGGGGGGGTTACCGAGAGGGAGTTGCTTGGACTTGTCTTCTTTCGTTTGTTGAGGCATTTTTTCAACGAAATTAGTGATATTTTGAGAGAACTCGGGGCAAGGGGAGGGGTTAGGAGTTACCTTAGTGCTAGCCGCAACTTGGTAATCCTGACTCAGAGTTTGTTGAGGGTGGAGGTGTTTTTTCTTTTTGTGAATAGGCTTCTGCGTGATTGGTTTGTCAGAGGCTTTGGGTTGGATTTTTTTTTTTTAATGAGATCAGCCTCTGGCCGCAGTCAACCTGGGCCTGGAGTTTTTGAAGGAGGTCAAGTCCAAGGAAACCATCGTAATGTTTACAGTGGGAGGAAAATACTGTGAACGGGTGATAACAACGAGCATGGGGGGCAGAAGTAGTTACTGACAGGGGCAAAGTGTCTCCTAGGAGATTTAAGTAGGTATCAGCAGCTGAGATTAGTTCTGATTTGGTAGGTAACAAGGGGCCAAATAGTCGGTGGTGTTGATTATAATAAGACTTGAACAAACATGACTTGGCAGCTTCCATGTCGATTAACAAGCGGACAGGATTGTCCTTGATTTTGGCCATGTAATAAATGGGGGCAGTGCGATCAGTTATGGCGTCCCCCGCCGAGGCCATCGTGGGCGGCGGGTACTTTAAAAATCCTGGGAGTCGGTATCTACCTCCTCCAGGGTTTCCTCGGTATTGTCTGAGGTCATTATAGGGGCTATTTCTCCGGTGTGCATTTCCTCCATTTCTTCCTCTTGTCCCAACTCCTCTTCATTTACAGAAATGCGAGGAGTAAAGGGGCGAGGTTTGGCAGAGTCACGAATTTGATGGAGGGCACACTGAGCACTACAGGCAGGGAAATCATAGGGGTTGATAATTACTAATGTAGGGTTTTTACTTTGGTAGGTGTTGTAGGTTCTGTTCCGGTTGAAGATTCTGCGTGGCTGGGTAGATTGGAACCGGGGCCTACTGGGTTGGGGCTTGCCGGAAGGGTAGGTCGGTCTGTTGTGGAAGGATGAGGAGGGGTAGGCATTCTTGGAGTTGAAGGTTTGAGCCTTGGGGTTTTGGTGGTTGGGGTGCTGCGGGTGCGTGGGAAACTTCTTTATTACAGCGATTTGGGTAGGTGTTTCTGTGCGCACGGCCAAAATACGTCGGATCGTGATGAGATCTTTTTGATATCCGACGAAATCGTGCACACGGAAATTATCTTTTACTGCTGAGGGCAATATTGATACAAGGTTGACCAGAATCTGCTGCTCTTGCTGGATTCTGGTCAATGTGGGGAAAGACACTTTTATATGTTGGGCGATCTTATTCACTGTGGCATCTAGATCGCCTTCGAATTTAGTGTCTTGAATACGGGTGTGGGCCACGAAAACGCCCAACGAAGGCTTAACCTCTGAAGTGCGCATGGGGGTAATTGGAAACGTCCCCCTGTGCTGACGTATTTGAGGTGTTTCCGTCACTAAAATATTCATTGTGCCATTAATAGCATTAATACTTATCCATATGCGCCTATTATGGGTTGATTATAAAGGTATTAACCTGAAACAACAATAAAACGAGTGAAAACAGCGTTTGGATGGTCAAAATCGGAGATATAGCCCGCGAGTTGTATAATGTATGGGTGAGGCAATCTGCTTTCCCGCCAATTTCCCCCAAGGCCACTGAGACACAGTCGATCGATACTCTCTCTCTCTCTCTTGCACTCGCTTGCTATCAGTGATGACCACACCCTCCAATCGGATTTCTAATGTTAGCACGAAAATATACCTCAGAATAAGGGAATAACAGGGAAAATAGGTGATAACTGAAGGAGAGGAGGAAAGTGGGGAAGGAGGGGAGGTAGAGGACTGAGATTTTGCATGGCCCAGAGGCCAAAAAAAAAAAAAAAAAAAAAAAAAAAAAAAAAATAACAAAATATTTTTTTTTCGATGTCAAAAGTTGATTTTTTTTTTCTCTGACTCTTAAGAGTCTCCCCGCAGTGCGCCGGGGGAACTCTTAAGAGTCTCCCCGCAGCTCCCGGGTTAATGGCTTCTATCACTATTGGGCGAAATTCGTCCCATGTGAGAGCAGGGTGCACTTGGTAGGCAACCAGGGAAACGGCTTTTCCCAGGTGCGTTAATGTCACGGCTATCTTTTCTGCATCCGTGGTATAAACTAGGTCAAGTACGGGTTTCACTATGTCCATGAACGTTTCGATCTCGTAAGTTTCCCCATCATAATGTGGGATGGGGATGTGAGAACGGTGCGCCATGATGTTATCGTGTTCTGGCTGTTCCAAACTTGCAATGCAATGCAACCTTTTATCCGAATCAAGAACCACCGCTGCCGCCAATGTTATGCCCTGTTTTTCTACAGGATTAACTTGGGTAATGTGAGTTCTAACTGACTGGGTATAGAAGGCTGCATGCACAAAGCAAGGTATGAGGAATAGAGAACACAAAATAAACACACGGTAACAAGACACACGATCACTTTTATTGATGAACACACTTCTATAGTTTCCTTGATGATGATTAATATGAAGCATAAGAAGGTATGAATACTCGTACAAGACAAATGATAGAATTGAACAACTAGCATTAAGTGGATCTGGATGGAGCCTAGTCTCCCACTTCCAACGTTCAGGTATTAATCTTCTGATCACTGGCTTTATTCACAAGTTGATATACTGGAGACCATAAATGTTACTTATAGATTCATATTCACTATTAGATTTATCACTGGTAGCTCTGATGCACAAGTAGTAGTTCACAGACTAGATTAGACACGCGTATTTTAGAGCACGGGAATTCTAGTAACCTCAGGGGGGTACTGATCTAAGTTTTATATTCTTGTATCAGAAATACATAGAACGCAAATCAGTGGGCGAACATTCAGATATCATTAGGGTTTCACTTCTATGTAATAATATCTGGATATATGGGTAATTACGAGAGTTAATATCGCCTGTTAATTAATAAACACTGATACGCTTAGCACTTCCTAATGGAATGGTTATATGTGAATTATACTGGGGCAAAGATATAGCCACTTCATAGAAATATTAATAAGTGAGTCTCTAAATAGCACTGTAACACTGTAGTGCTGATAGAGTGAATCTTGGGTCGTATTTGATTGGTCTGGTCCTGGTTATCTAGCGTCCGTGAGGTTGGGGGCTAGCGACTGGTTCCGCGGCCGTCCAGATGGTCCATATGTAGAAGTTCTCAAGACGGATCTCTTGGCGATCGTTGCTGGCTACACTCTTATATCCCCACTGGTTTATGTGAATGTTATAAGGTGCACGTAGATTTCCTTTACGTGGCCAGATTCTTCTATCTGTGATGAAATGCTGGGTGTGAAGGGAATTTATGGTCTCCTGAAAACTCCCCAGGCCCACTTAGGGTCAACCTTTCCTGGTGCCTGGCACGGGGCTCGAACCTCTGAAGGGAGTTTAACCCTCCTAAAAACCCACAGGTTTTAAGATGCCTTGGGTGGGCTCCGAACCCTGGTTAGTGACCATGACCATCATAGGTCAACCAGGCCCGCGCGCTAACCCACTGTACTACCACGGACCTACAAAAGTATAGTAACCTTAGTCCGATTTGTAAGAACCAGGTGATAGTCTCGTGGTGATTCACGTGATGAGTTTATTGGACTTCCCATCCACGACTATTTTACACTATACCTGACGTCAACTCGGGTAGTACATTATTGGGGTTGCGGGATATTTTCGAGGGCATTACACTATGAAATATGAAAAATAACTTCATACAAGTATAATAATAATATTAGTCAACTATACGTGACTGAGGAAGCAATTACTCTGCAACTGAACTTTCACTATTGGATTTGTACCCGGATGATAAGTAGCGCATAAACTCAGGTCTGAATAAGTGTTCAAGTTTTACGTCTACAGTAGGTGTACAGTAGGCTATGTCTTTATAACCGGATCGATAAACATGTATATATTTCCACGTCGAAGAATACAGGAGCCTGAATTCGAGGAAGTATATAAATAATTTTTTGCACGATAAAATGTGTAGGCCTACTGTGCTCCCGAATCAGAGCAATGGATAATAAATAAATAAGGGGAGAATGGAAAATCTTCTAAGTTTACGTTAACACTGTGAACCTTGACATACCTAAGTCTAAACCCTCACTGTAGGCTAATCATCGTTACCATTACGAACAAGAAAAACACTTAAAGGATTTCTTAGAGAGTAGAACACTGGGAGAAAGAGTTTGGAGCACACTGGTAGAGGCACGGTTGTCTTGGTTTTTGCGCCTATAGGGACATAAATAAGCCATATTTCGTTTACATTATTTATGTTACTGTATTTCTCTCCAGTCAAGTACCTCTAAGTAAGCGCCTTAATGATATTAACACTTCAACTGAATATATGATTGTTCTTTAGCACTATGGCAAACAATTCTTATCCACTGCTACCATAAACATAATCTTCTGGATATATCACTCACTCACAGTCTGTTATAATATTTAATAATTAACATAAATTCAACAAATAAGTAGTAATATTACCAATTAATGCAAATCACTAGCAGTCAATAACAATGAACCACTACTATTACCAATCATATAAATACCAATCTCACTACTAATCAAGTCACTATTCAATACTAAATAGTACCAATCAATAATATTGTTAATCAGTACCAATACCAATCACTACCAATACTAATCATTACTATACCCTGTTCCAAGTAAGTAGACAAAACATCTTGAAAATTAACTCCTATAACTCACACACGACTAGAGTAATCGAGCTAATATTTCTACAATTTGAAGAGGGTCTGCCGGGGAATAGATGTGTAAATCAACAGCCCATTTGCTCTAGCCATTTTTGAGTTACAGAGGTCAGGGTTCACGATATCTGGACTACTTATTTGGAACAGGGTATAACAAATCACTATCAATATTAATCACTACCGATTCTAATCATTAAAAGTAATATCAATCACTTAATTTCAATATAATACAAACTCTACTTATCAAACAATATCAATCACTTGCAATATAAAACTACAACCATTTATAATTATTACTTTCAATATCAATCACTACCAATGCCAATCACTACTAACATCGGTCAGAATTTTAGTTTCGGGCCTCCACCAAACTGTTCATGTTTTGGTGGTGTAATGGTTAGAGTGTTTAAACATCTGTGTGTGATAACCCAGGTTCGAATCCCGGTGGATCACATATATGTTTTCATTAATTTAATTGGAGGTGTTTGGTGTGGTGATATTAATAAAATATAGATTATTCCCATTATTTTGAGTTATATCTGTTCTTCCTCATCAAACCATGCGCCAAATTGCTCGCAATTCACTTAGATTCTTTAGGATAGGTTATAATAGGACGAAGCAAAGTGATATCCGAAAGAAATTAATATTAAAATCGATTTTTATTTTTATTTTTTGTTAAACCTAATTGAAGGTCCGAACCCAAAAAATTACCGTACACTCAACAGGACTACCCAATCATTCACTCCCAATCTGGAAATAGTATCCATACGGGTTAACCAGCACAACAGGAGTGTTAGGAACGCCCTGAACCGACTCACTGTTGTAGATATATGGCCCAACCGGACCCTTCGCATTGTTGATAATAGGAAAGTCTTCCCCGGGAATGTCCACGTTTTCTGTCACCGGTTTGTTGTCTGGTACGATGGGATACTGAGGTGGTGGGGCTGTGGTAGTGGTTGTTGTGGTGGTAGTTGTTGTTGTTGTGGTAGTGGTGGGTTTAGGAGGAGCTGTGATGGGTATGATGGCGTTGTTACACTCGCTAATGTACTGGTCAAGGTTGCGGTTCTTGCATTTGTTGACGTATGCCACCCTGAAAAATGAGGTTGTTAAAATCAAAGTATAATTATAATATCATTAAATTACAACAGTAATAATAATAATAATAATGATAATCTAAAGTTATTTGGTTGTAAAATACCATACCTATTCCCAAATGGTATAAATATTAGCTCGATTACTCTAGTTCTTTTTGAGTTATGAGACGTTGGGGTGTGGATTTCTGGCCTACCTATAATGAACAGGGTATAATATAATCCAGAATATGAAGGAAACACCGTGAGGGGAGCATTCATTAGATGATTGTATGCAGTTTAAAGGTGAATTCCAGGGATGAAACCTATTCAAACTACAATTTCCATTGGGATCTGCTTGGTTTTAGGTATATGATACTGAAGAACTTTCATCAATTTGTTTTAACAACATAGAAATATAGCTTATCTAAGTTATTTTATGTGGCGCGAACTGGCGTGTTTACCATGACGTCATTTTGTGCAATGGCGGGAACTCTGGACATGGGAAATGGGTGAATCTGTGGGTTTTTTTATTTGAGAAACTCTTAATTTGTATGTATGTTTACAGCTCAACATTTGGGTTCACCACTGTCTGGTCAAGGGACCGCGATATATAATTTGAACAGAAAACTATATTATCATTACGAAATAGGCCTTACAACCGAGCTCCCTCAACTTTGGACCAGGCTAAACATTCATAAACACTGCATGTATGTTTATTGCTGGCGAGCTGGGATTATTTCTTGATGTGCACCACATCATCAGGACGTTGGTCGATCTTTTGCAGAGCTTGAGTATTGAATTGAAAGGTATTAATTACGAAAAACAGACCTCACTGTTCAGGACCGCATATCTTGTTTACAAACGGCATCTCTACACAATGGAGTCACTCCAGCTGGCTGAAAATGCCAATTCGTCACCAACGACTATATATATTAGTATTTTGTTCTGGAGTTTAATGGAATTATATCGATATTGCCCATATACATATTACAGTATATTCATGCCAAGTTATGACCCTGCATTAATCTCTGTTTTTTCGTTCATCCCTGTAGTTCACCTTTAACCTCTGAAGTGCGCATGGGGGTAATTGGAAACGTCCCCCTGTGCTGACGTATTTGAGGTGTTTCCGTCACTAAAATATTCATTGTGCCATTAATAGCATTAATACTTATCCATATGCGCCTATTATGGGTTGATTATAAAGGTATTAACCTGAAACAACAATAAAACGAGTGAAAACAGCGTTTGGATGGTCAAAATCGGAGATATAGCCCGCGAGTTGTATAATGTATGGGTGAGGCAATCTGCTTTCCCGCCAATTTCCCCCAAGGCCACTGAGACACAGTCGATCGATACTCTCTCTCTCTCTTGCACTCGCTTGCTATCAGTGATGACCACACCCTCCAATCGGATTTCTAATGTTAGCACGAAAATATACCTCAGAATAAGGGAATAACAGGGAAAATAGGTGATAACTGAAGGAGAGGAGGAAAGTGGGGAAGGAGGGGAGGTAGAGGACTGAGATTTTGCATGGCCCAGGGGCCAAAAAATAAAAAAAAATAAATGTTTTTTTTTTTTTTTTTTTTTCGATGTCAAAAGTTGATTTTTTTTTTCTCTGACTCTTAAGAGCCTCCCCACAGTGCGCCGGGGGAACTCTTAAGAGTCTCCCCGCAGCTCCCGGGTTAAGGGGGCAGTGCTTGTTTTTATGTTTTGTCTATATATTTATTTATTTATTTATTTTTGAGTTTCCTCGCTAGACCTCCGTAAAGCTTAGAAAAAAATAAAATAAACCCCATTTCAAGATAAATGGGTACATTTTTCGGTAGAAAAATGTCCCGCCCGAAGGACGGCTCCTTCTAAAATTAGAGGCTCGCTTTCGCCAGAAAAAATCGACACCTAAAGGGCACGAAAGGACTTAATATTGATAAAATAATTAGGCGAAAGGTCTCAAAATTGCCAAACTAACGGAACTAACGTCTTAAAATCTCAAAACTAATATGCTAAACATGAGGGAGAAGGGGGTCCATAAAAAGCGACTAGTACCCCCTTAAGAAGGTCCTGTGCTATTAACCCCTTCTGTACCGGCAACGTCTTTTGAATTTTTTCTAGCTATATTTAGACGATTTTGCGCAGTTTAAGAAGGATCTGGGGTAGTAAAAAGGATTAAGTGAGATAGGTCGAAGCCTGTTAGTTACTGGAGTCCCTGTTTTAATTTAATAAAATCGTCTAATGGCAGCCAAAATACCATCTAATGAAAAGGACGTCACCGGTACTGTAGGGGTTAAGAGGGTTTATTGAGATCGTATTTACCAACTTGAGTCGTATAAGGTAGATTATATACTAAAGCAAATCGTCTAATAGTAACCCGCCTGAAAACAGAAAATATACACGTAATTGCATCTGCAAAGGGTTGACCTCTCATACAGACCGTTCCCTTTCCAGAAGACCCTTCCTAATCTGACTAAAATCGTGTAAGTCATTGCATCTGGAAAGGGTTGACCTCTCATACAGACCAGGCCAGCAGACCGTTATTCTGGCAATCATTAGACGATTTTATACAGTTTATGAAGTACATGTAACCTCTCTGATACAGACCAGGCCAGCAGACCGTTTCCCTTGCCCTTGATCCGTTCAGTATCCCGGATGATCTTCTTGATACAAGCCAGATCATCCTTCAGGTTGTCGTCCAACAAAGCTGCGGGGAAAGGGTTAAGTCAGGGACATGAGCAACAAACCGATTATCATTTTATACTGCATTATACTAAGATATTAATCATCAGGCTGTGCATGGGAATTCTCATCTTGATTTCACAATCCAGGTGGTGTAATCAGCTTTTGTAGCAGTGAACCACTGCTTCCTATCTTCAGAACATTCCTGTGCTAGGTATGCTTCCAGCCAGGGCCCCACTGGGGTAAATAAAATAGCAAAACATTTGTGGAACTGCCAGCCGGGTGAGGGACTGCTCTGGGTCTGCTCCTTCAGTGCTAAGGGTTATAATCCACTTAGTGGAAATGGCATTGTGGAGTGGGTTAGTGGGGGCATGTCTGGGAACTAGGAGGCAGTTTCTGCCATGGCCATCCCTTTTGGGGTGCTTCCTTTGGAAGCGGGGCGTCAGATTGATGATGATGTGGTGTAATCGTGAGAGTAAGAGTAACATCAGGTGCTTAAATAGCCATTCGTTCTCTGCTCAGCCTTAGTGGCTAACGATAAACAATTGGGGTAGTGGAGGCTGTGGTTCGATCCCACGTCTCAGCATGAGAGAAGAATATATAACTGATGTCGCTCTCTCATCATCACCAGACTTGTGAATTATGCACACTGATAATGTAAGACGCGTGAAATAAGAATACAACATACTTGGCTTTCTCCGGCTATATGCCACGGGAATACCTGTTAGCCTACCTGTGTACAAACCAAAACAAGTGGGTGTACACGATTGATTGATTGATTGATTATATTTATTTGGACTAAAAAGTACTACAGGGTTACAAATTAGTATTGGGTGACAGACCGGGCTCTTTGACGAAAACAATTGGTTTTATAAAAGTTCTTCATAGATCACTTAAATCAGTAGATCTGCAAGACTGAATATAGTGAATAGCATGTACCTGTATATTACCTTAATAATATATTACAATATATACAAAACAATATAGATCCTATATTCCAAGAATCCTATAATCTAAAACTCAGAAAAACTAAATATAAAAATCTTAAAGTATAAAACTCCTAAAATCTAAAAAAATACATAAGTCTAAATTATATGAAACTAAAATGCCTAGTTAATCATACTGGTTGTTCAATTGTTCATTAAGTAAGATCAAAGAAACACTGTCGCTATAAGAAGGGGAGGTCTAGGGAGGAAACTAAAACAATAATATATAAATAAACTCTATACCCCCTTAACCCGAGGAGCGCGCCATTGATGTTTTTTAAAAGACTCCGTATGCAAAAAATAAAAAAAATAAAATAAATTCTGTTAGTATTTGTTATATTTACCATATAAAGTAATATTTCTGTTCCATGTGTGCATATTTTACTTATATGATGAACATATGAACAGTGAAGGCCAGAAAATAGGTGTAAACAGCAAATATCTAGAGAAAAATGTATATGTGTGGCGGGAGATGGTGAAAGGAGGAGAGAGTACAATATAGGTCTGCTTCCTGGACCAGCTAGAGGCAAACTGAGCTTCCCAGCTGTCATCCACGCATGTGAAGGGTAGGAGGGAGCGTGGAAGACAGTGACTCAAAATATTTCGTGCAGGGAAAAGGAGGAATGACGAAAATAAGAGGAATAATATAAACACATGTAGGGGAGAGGAAGGAGGTACTGAAGAGTGATTATACTACCTAATCACATATTGCTTCCATTTGAGTGCCTGTGAGGCATTTTGGGGGTATATTTTCATGGGCTTGCTTCCGTGAGGCCTATCGTGTATGCTATACAGACACTTCCATGAGGCCTATCGTGCTTCAGAGGTTAACCTATGTAGAACCATCGAGCCACCCACCAGTACAAGGAATACCACAGACGTTCGCCCCACCAAACTCGTCAGCACACCAGTACCGGGAGTTGAGTTGGAAGAGTCCGTAGTCCTTGCTGCCGTCCCAGTTGTAGTGGTTGATGGCCCCGGTGTTGAAAGTCGACTCGTACTGGGCCACACATACCCCTGGGGGAAGAATAATATAATAACTCATACTGACCTACACATACCCCTGGGGGAGAATAATATAATAACTCGTACTGGGTCACACATACCCCTGGGGGAAGAATAATATAATAACTCATACTGGGCCACACATTCCCCTGGGGGAAGAATAATATAATAACTCGTACTGGGCCACACATTCCCCTGGGGGAAGAATTATATAATGACTCATACTGGGCCACACATTCCCCTGGGGGAAGAATAATATAATAACTCATACTGGGTCACACATTCCCCTGGGGGAAGAATAATATAATGACTCGTACTGGGCCACACATTCCCCTGGGGGAAGAATAATATAATGACACGTACTGGGCCACACATTCCCCTGGGGGAAGAATAATATAATAACTCGTACTGGGCCACACATTCCCCTGGGGGAAGAATAATATAATGACTCGTACTGGGTCACACATTCCCCTGGGGGAAGAATGATATATTGACTCGTACTGGGCCACACATTCTCCTGGGGGAAGAATAATATAATGACTCGTACTGGGCCACACATTCCCCTGGGGGAAGAATAATATATTGACTCGTACTGGGCCACACATTCCCCTGGGGGAAGTATAATGACTCGTACTGGGCCACACATTCCCCTGGGGGAAGAATAATATAATGACTCATACTGGGCCACACATTCCCCTGGGGGTGACCTGAGGAAGCTATCTGCAAAAAATCGTCAATAAAGTTCTCCTCCTCATATGGTGTATATATTCACCAATACAAAGACTCGATAGGTGCATAAAGTTAACTGGACCATTGAAGACTGAACTGTGAACAAGTGTGTATTAATTGATTATATCGTCAGTCATGAACACAATATATACTGTATAGACAGACAGACATTTGGATATATACATATAGAGAGATGAATGTTAAGGCTCTCAGCCTATGCCCGAGAGGAAGTAAGTTGGAATATAGAAAAAAAAAAAAAAAAAAAAAAAAAAAAACAGACAGACAGACAGAGATAGATAGATAGATAGATATAATTATAGATATATATATATATATATATATATATATATATATATATATATATATATATATATAATATTTTTTTTTTTTTTTTTTTTTTTTTTTTTTTTTATATATATATATATATTTCTATCGGAGATAGATAGAGATATAGATACTTACAGTGTTTAACTCGTTCCTTCGGCATTCCATATACTTTTTCAAGCACTGCTGCCAGCTCACACTTCTCGAAGATTTTGCCAATAGTTACCCCAACACCCCATAGTAACAGAAGTGGCAACACTGTCCTGCAAGTAAGAAATATATAAGAATTAGATTACTATCAATATACTCAATGATATTTTATATACAACGGTAAATCATATACAGTATATATATATATACAAAGTTAAATCATTATCAATGATGGAGGTCTAGGGAGCAAACTCCACACCTAACCTCCAAAGCCAGGAAAGTTATGGACAGAAACCTCACCCACAGGTAAGTATGTAATGTATGTATGGGCAAAGAATACAGACTACATTATATATTTTGAGTTAATAAAGTCTTAATAATTACGTAATATAAGTATGTTATATAAGTATATGCAAAGAATACACACTACATTATATATTTTGATTTTATGAAGTCTTAAGTACGTAATATGTGTATGTTATGTAAGTAATGTAAGTATGTTATGTAAGCATTGCTAAGAATGCCTCTAAAAAACTGGGACTCCTGTACAGAGTTCGAGAATTCTTCACTGACGAGCAGTTGGCCATGATATATAAAAGTCATGTGCGTTCTCAGATGGATTACTGTTCACCTCTGTGGGGTGGAAGTGGAGTGGTTGCATTGAGGCAGTTGGACAAAATTCAAAATAAAGCTATTAGATTAATCACTAACCCTGCAATCACACAGGACCTTCCTACATTATCCATACGAAGAAACGTTGCATCCCTTGCATTATTCTACAGATATTTTCACAGCAATTGTTCCGAGGAACTTGCTTCAATTGTGCCGCCTCTCCACATCTTTCCGCGTAGAACTAGGGCAGCTGAGAGCGCCCATGAATTTACACTTTCTCCTCCACAATGCAGAACTTCTGCTTATCAGAATTAATTTATCCCCAGAACTCTTTGGAATTCACTTCCTTCGAATTGCTTTCCACAAACTTACAATCTGCAAATGTTTAAATCCAGTTGTTACAAACATTTTATGAATGGAGGATGCCTTTAGGCACATGGACCTTTTTGTTTTATCTGTGTTTTTCCTTCCTCCGTTCATTGTCTCTTTAAAAAAAAAAAAAAAAAAAAAAAAATGAGCGAGAGTGATGGAATGATACAATACCCCCAAACACCTGTCGATCCTATGTAAATGTGTGTGTTCTGTATACTGTATAAATTATGACAAGTGTTGTACAGGTGGGTGAGTAATTAGGCCTGCAGGTGTATCTGTGGGTGTGACTGTGTGTGTTCTGTATATATGGCAAGTCCTGTACAGTGTACAGGTGTGGTTAATTAGGCCTGCAGGTGTACTGTAGGTGTGTGTGTGTGTTCTTTATATATGGCAAGTGTTGTAGAGGTGGGTGGGTAGTTAGGCCTGTAAGTGTAGCGTGTGTGTGTGTGTGTGTGACTATGTATGTGTGTGTGTGTGTGACTATACAGTATATGTGTGTGTCTATGTGTGTATAACTATGTTTATGTGTGTGTGTGTGTGATTATGGGTGTGTGTGTGTGTCTATGTGGTATAACTACAGTATGTGTATGTGTGAGTGACTATATGTGTGCATAACTGTGTGTGTGTATGACTGTGTGTTTATAACTGTGTGTGTGTGAATATGTGAGTGTATAACGGTGTTTGTGTGTGCTACTATGTATCTGTATAACTGTGTGTGAGTGTGTGTGACTATGTGTGTATAACTGTGTGTGCGTGTGTATCTTTTTAACTGTGTGTGTATAACTGTGTGTGTGTGTGTGATTCTTTATGCAATTAAGACTATCTGGCTTGCATGTTGTACAACCAAATGCCTCTCCTTAAAAGAAAACCAAATAACAAATCGGTTTCATCGCGTGCAGTTATCTCGCAGCAATCTACATAGGCGAGCCAAGCAAGTACAGCCAGCCACTCAGAAACCCACGGCGCAACGTCAAGGTCAATTGTTGTTTATCTATCTATCTATTGCCGGACGCCGTGATTCTCGAAGGGATGGCCACGAACGAATCACCCTCATGCATCTCTGTCCCCAGTCCGTCCAGCACCGCTTTCACGCATATATTTCATAATTCCGGTTTCTCCTGTAGTATAGGCTCGCTTTCGCTCGGAAAGAAAAATTCGACACCTAAATGGCAAGAAAAGGTGTTAACATTAATAGAAAGGGGTGGAAGGCCTTAAAACCACCAAACTAATGGGGTGAACGTCTTAAAATGTCAAAACTAATGGGGTTAAACATGTGGGAGAAGAGGGTCTAGAAAACAACCCTGTCAAGTGAAAGTCTCCCCTTAAAGTTCCAGTTGAGGAAGTACGTGGAATTACTTTATTCTGGCTACCCTACCATTAGACGATATTATTCAATTATTTATAAAGGATCTCCAGCAATTAACCGGCTTCGAACTTTCTCACTTAACCCTTTTTACTACCCCAAATGCTTTTCACCCTGCACAAAATCGTCTACATACTATATAGCTAGAATAAAAACAAAAACACGTCGCCGGTACAAAAGGGGTTAATTGAGATAGTCTTATCATTCCCACAGATCCTTCTTAAAATGCACAAAATCATCAAATGATAACCAGAATAAACTGTCTATATATATATATATATATATATATATATATATATATATATATATATATATATATATATATATATACTAACAACATCGGCACACATTTATCCTTGCGATTAACCCTATCTGGTACAGGGGTGGAACAGCCGCTGTAAAGGGTTATCCCTCAGTATACGCTACAGTCGCTTATAAAACTTCGCGGACCTCACCTTAATTTAATTGTGGATGTATATCTCTGGAAACTAATTTATCAGCATAGTTTTCTATACATAAACTACAAAATGGTATATACTAGTCATCAAAAGCAAGATCCATTCAAAATGCAATCCAGATAGTTATAATTGCATAAACAAAAATATAAAAAAAACATAGGGGGTCCACGAATTATTGGGAGTGACTGTACCTTCACCTGACCTGTTTCACTCCATTGGTTTGGAGATTTTAAAACGTTTCACCTCATAAGTTTGGCGATCATAAGACACTTCACTCCATTCAGATGTCGAATTATTGTGAGTGAGCAATAGCGAGCCTACAATTTGGGAGAAGCCGGGCTTTGGTCGGGACATTTTTCTACCAAAAATAATTATAGGCCTACTGTACATATATATTTATTTATTTATTTTTATTTATTTAATTTTTGTTTTGTTTTAGTTTGAAGGGGGTCTGGAGAGGCGTCTAGGGGGTAAACTAGAAATATATTGTTCTAAAAAGCAAAACCAAAAAACCCTCAATAATAGTGAAACAGACCATCATAATAACCCACACGACGTTGCACCAGAAAGAATTGGAAGTCAAGCTAAAATATGCGGAAGCGAGAGAGAGCAAACAGTTAACGGAAGATAGAGAGTAAGGTTAGGTGAGGTTGTTGTGACGAATATAGTAATGTGGACTACTGTATTGTATATACTGGTTAGTTCACCTTAGTTCATTGACCCCACACATACACATACACATACACATACACACACACACAGTCACACACACACACACAGTCACACAGTCACACACACACACACACAGTAAGGTTAGGTGAGGTTGTTGTGACGAATATAGTAATGTGGACTACTGTACTGTATATACTGGTTAGTTCACCTTAGTTCATTGACCCCACACAGTCACACACACACACATACACACACACACAGTCACACACACACACACACACACACAGTAAGGTTAGGTGAGGTTGTTGTGACGAATATAGTAATGTGGACTACTGTACTGTATATACTGGTTAGTTCACCTTAGTTCATTGACCCCACACAGTCACATACACATACACATACACACACACACACAGTCACACACACACACAGTAAGGTTAGGTGAGGTTGTTGTGACGAATATAGTAATGTGGACTACTGTACTGTATATACTGGTTAGTTCACCTTAGTTCATTGACCCCACACAGTCACATACACATACACATACACACACACACACAGTCACACACACACACACACACACACACAGTAAGGTTAGGTGAGGTTGTTGTGACGAATATAGTAATGTGGACTACTGTACTGTATATACTGGTTAGTTCACCTTAGTTCATTGACCCCACACAGTCACATACACATACACACACACACACACACAGTAAGGTTAGGCGAGGTTGTTGTGACTAATATATTAATGTTGGACTATATACTGGTTAGTTCACCTTAGTTCAATGATCTTATACAGTCACATACACACACAGTAATACAAACAGTCACACACATACAGTCACACACATACAGTAAGGTTAGGTGAGGTTGTTGTGACTAATATAGTAATGTTGGACAATATACTGGTTAGTTCACCTTAGTTTAATTATCTTATACAGTCACATACACACACAGTAATACAAACAGTACACACAGTCAGACACACATAATGTGTGTTACTATGACTGTGTATGTGTGTGTGACTGTATAAGGTCGATGAACTAAGGTGAACTAACCAGTATAGTCAACATTACTATATTCGTCACAACAACCTCGCCTAACCTTACTCTCTATCTCCTCTTAACTGTTTGCTCTCCTTCTCTTCCGCATATTTTACGTTGACTTTCAATTCTGTTCTATTGTTAAAGTCACCCTTTTCTTCTTATTTCCCGAACCCTCTGTCTACCTTATTTCTGATTAATTTGAATCGATTCCCATATTTCTTCACACACACACACACACACACACACACAAACAACAGGATCACACTCAGGGCCACTCAACATACGGTACCTTCTATAAACAGACACTTGGATATTATAAGTGGTGAGAATACGATTACATAATTAGACATCTCTCTCTCTATAAATATATATTATATATATATATATATATATATATATATATATATATTATATATATATATATATATATATATACAGTATATATCAGTATATATATATATATATATATATATATATATATATATATATATATATATATATGGTGGAAGAGAGAATGAGAAGAGCAGAGGAGTGAGAGAGGCGCCATTATGAATGTACCTTTACCTAACAATACGTATACAGGTATTTGTCTATCCTGTCATGCCTGTCATCACCACCACCTTCAATGACGCTACAATTACACCCTATTCTCAACCATCACCAACATTCTCTCTCTCTCTCTCTCTCTCTCTGCTATATCTACTAGAATAATTAAGCCCTGGCCACCTCGTTTAGATCATAAGGTATGTGTGGCCAATATCTCTCTCTCTCTCTCTCTCTCTCTCTCTCTAGCTATCTATCTATGTATCTCTCTTGCTATCTCTACTAGGATTAAGTCCTGGCCACCTCACAGGGATTGTAATAGCTGTGTGGCCAGTGTATATATGTAAATCTATGGAAATATCTCCATTCTCCTTTGTGACATAGTCTCACAAAATTTTAGTCATTCAGTAATTATTATGTTCTATCCAACAACCAACTCTACTCCTAAAATCGATTAATGAAATATTACAAACACATGTGGCAGTCCGTGGATTCGAACCCAGGACGCTCACACCGAATATCAACACCTTATGCATTGCACCACGAAGGCAGTTAAAGAATGGTGGACACTGCCTATGATTTATTATGCAACTTCGAATCCTGCATATCAATCTATGCATGTACACACATCCCAACTGCAACTCACGTAGGCTATGCATATGTGAATGGAAAGATCAATTAATGGGGCCTTAACCACTAGGGAAGGCCTCTCGATAAATTACTCCTTAACCAATATCAATTATTATGTTCTATCCAACAACCAACTCTACTCCTAAAATCGATTAATGAAATATTACAAACATATGTGGCAGTCCGTGGATTCGAACCCAGGACGCTCACACCGAATATCAACACCTTATGCATTGCACCACGAAGGCAGTTAAAGAATGGTGGACACTGCCTACGATTTATTATGCAACTTCGAATCCTGCATACCAATCTAAGCATGTACACACATCCCAACTGCAACTCACGTAGGCTATGCATATGTGAATGGAAAGAGCAATTAATGGGGCCTTAACCACTAGGGAAGGCCTCTCGATAAATTATTCCTGAACCAATATCAATTATTATGTTCTATCCAACAACCAACTCTACTCCTAAAATCGATTAATGAAATATTACAAACACGTGGCAGTCTGTGGATTCGAACCCAGGACGTTCACACCGAATATCAAAACCTTATGCATTGCACCACGAAGGCAGTTAAAGAATGGTGGACACTGCCTACGATTTATTATGCAACTTCGAATCCTGCATATCAATCTAAGCATGTACACACATCCCAACTGCAACTCACGTAGGCTATGCATATGTGAATGGAAAGAGCAATTAATGGGGCCTTAACCACTAGGGAAGGCCTCTCGATAAATTACTCCTGAACCAATATCAATTATTATGTTCTATCCAACAACCAACTCTACTCCTAAAATCGATTAATGAAATATTACAAACACATGTGGCAGTCCGTGGATTCGAACCCAGGACGCTCACACCGAATATCAACACCTTATGCATTGCACCACGAAGTAAGCAGTTTATCATAATATAATGTTTTTAACATAGGACGATTTTTTTAGAGCTTAACAAGAACTTAAATCAATCAAATGGATAATATTTATCATACATCATTTTTAGATTTCATGTTATTGTGATTATCATTGAGCATTATTTTCCGTTTTGCAGGTTAATTTATCTACAGATTGTTTCTACAATTATGGTTGCTAACTTCTATTTGACTAAGCTTAACACTCCTTGTAGCTTGTACTCCTTTGTACCATCAATCAATCAATCAATCAATGGTGGCATACGCCGTGACAGCGCGTGGCCGCACTCACCCTCCGACTCCACTACTGGGGATCCTCCCAGGCAAGACTCCAGGCATCTGCCGGGCCCATATCAAGTATCCTATCACAAGATTGGTGGACTTGCCTCAGCCATGAGTTCCATGGTGTTCCCCTAGGCCTCCTCCACTCAGGGTTGTGTTCTGTAGAGACCAACTGGTGAACAGGGTCAGCATCAGGAAGGTCAACCACTTGCCCATAATATAGCCACAGTTGGTGTTCACGGACCAGACAACTATAGTCCATTCATTATAGGTAAGCCAGATATTGTGACTCCTAATCTCTGTAACGCAAAAAGGGCTGGAGCAAATGGCCTGTACATGTCCACACCCATTCTCCGGCACCAAATGGTAAAAATATTTGCTCGATTACTCTAGTTGGTTTTGAGTTATAGAGGTTAGTGGTCAAAGAAATTGGCCTACTTATAATTAATAGACTATAATATGCCTTGAATCAGTTTCACGGCTACACTGGTTTGAGTCATAATCATTCCAGCACCAACGAAAAAATATATGATGAGCATAGACTAAACAAACATATGATGAGCATAGACTAAACAAACACATGATGAGCATAGACTAAACAAACATATGATGAGCATAGACTAAACAAACACATGATGAGCATAGACTAAACAAACATATGAGCATAGACTAAACAAACACATGATGAGCATAGACTAAACAAACACATGATTAGCATAGACTAAACAAACATATGATGAGCATAGCTAAACAAACACATGATGAGCATAAACTAAACAAACATATGATAGATGAGTATAGACTAAACAAACATATGATGAGCATAGACTAAACAAACATATGATGAGCATAGACTAAACAAACACATGATGAGCATAGACTAAACAAACACATGATGAGCATAGACTAAAGTTCTAAACAAACATATGATGAGCATAGACTAAACAAACACATGATGAGCATAGCCTAAGCAAACATATGATGAGCATAGACTAAACAAACACATGATGAGCATAGACTAAACAAACACATGATGAGCATAGACTAAACAAACATATGATGAACATAGACTAAACAAACACATAATGAGCATAGACTAAACAAACATATGATGAGCATAGACTAAACAAACACATGATGAGCGTAGACTAAACAAACATATGATGAGCATAGACTAAACAAACACATGATGAGCATAGACTAAACAAACATAAGATGAGCATAGACTAAACAAACACATGATGAGCATAGACTAAACAAACATATGATGAGCATAGACTAAACAAACACAAGATGAGCATAGACTAAACAAACATATGATGAGCATAGACTAAACAAACACATGATGAGCATAGACTAAACAAACATATGATGAGCATAGACTAAACAAACATATGATGAGCATAGACTAAACAAACACATGATGAGCATAGACTAAACAAACACATGCTGAGCATAGACTAAACAAACACATGATGAGCATAGACTAAACAAACATATGATGAGCAATTGAGCATAGACTAATCAAACACATGATGAGCATAGACTAAACAAACATATGATGAACATAGACTAAACAAACACATGATGAGCATAGACTAAACAAACACATGATGAGCATAGACTAAACAAACACATGATGAGCATAGACTAAACAAACATATGATGAGCATAGAGTAAACAAACACATGATGAGCATAGACTAAACAAACATATGATGAGCATAGACTAAACAAACACATGATGAGCATAGACTAAACAAACACATGATGAGCATAGACTAAAAAAATATATGATGAGCATAGACTAAACAAACACATGATGAGCATAGACTAAAGAAACATATGATGAGCATAGACTAAACAAACACATGATGAGCATAGACTAAACAAACACATGATGAGCATAGACTAAACAAACACATGATGAGCATAGACTAAACAAACATATGATGAGCATAGACTAAACAAACACATGATGAGCATAGACTAAACAAACACATGATGAGCATAGACTAAACAAACACATGATGAGCATAGAATAAACAAACACATGATGAGCATAGACTAAACAAACACATGATGAGCATAGACTAAACAAACACATAATGAGCATAGACTAAACAAACACATGATGAGCATAGACTAAACAAACATATGATGAGCAATTGAGCATAGACTAAACAAACACATTATGAGCATAGACTAAACAAACATATGATGAGCATAGACTAAACAAACACATGATGAGCATAGACTAAACAAACACATGATGAGCATAGACTAAACAAACACATGATGAGCATAGACTAAACAAACATATGATGAGCATAGAGTAAACAAACACATGATGAGCATAAACTAAACAAACATGATGAGCATAGACTAAACAAACACATGATGAGCATAGACTAAACAAACACATGATGAGCATAGACTAAACAAATATATGATGAGCATAGACTAAGCAAACACATGATGAGCACAGACTAAACAAACATATGATGAGCATAGACTAAACAAACACATGATGAGTATAGACTAAACAAACACATGATGAGCATAGACTAAACAAACACATGATGAGCATAGACAAAACAAACATATGATGAGCATAGACTAAACAAACACATGATGAGCATAGACTAAACAAACACATGATGAGCATAGACTAAACAAACACATGATGAGCATAGACTAAACAAACACATAATGAGCATAGACTAAACAAACACATGATGAGCATAGACTAAGCAAACATATGATGAGCATAGACTAAACAAACACATGATGAGCATTATGCAAACATATGATGAGCATAGACTAAACAAACACATGATGAGCATAGACTAAACAAACACATGATGAGCATAGACTACACAAACACATGATGAGCATAGACTAAACAAACATATGATGAGCATAGACTAAACAAACACAAGATGAGGATAGACTAAACAAACATATGATGAGCATAGACTAAACAAACACATGATGAGCATAAACTAAACAAACACATGATGAGCATAGACTAAACAAACATATGATGAGCATAGACTAAACAAATACATGATGATCATAGACTAAACAAACACATGATGAGCATAGACTAAACAAACATATGATGAACATAGACTAAACAAACACATGATGAGCATAGACTAAACAAACATATGATGATCATAGACTAAAGAAACACATGATGAGCATAGACTAAACAAACACATGATGAGCATAGCCTAAACAAACATATGATGAGCATAGACTAAACAAACACATGATGAGCATAGACTAAACAAACACATGATGAGCATAGACTAAACAAACACATGATGAGCATTGACTAAACAAACATATGATGAGCATAGACAAAACAAACACATGATGAGCATAGACTAAACAAACACATGATGAGCATAGACTAAACAAACACATGATGAGCATAGACTAAACAAACACATGATGAGCATAGACTAAACAAACACATGCTGAGCATAGACTAAACAAACACATGATGAACATAGACTAAACAAACACATGATGAGCATAGACTAAACAAACATATAATGAGAATAGACTAAACAAACACATGATGAGCATAGACTAAACAAACACATGATGAGCATAGACTAAACAAACACATGATGAGCATAGACTAAACAAACATATGATGAGCATAGACTAAACAAACACATGATGAGCATAGACTAAACAAACACATGATGAGCATAGACTAAACAAACACATGATGAGCATAGACTAAACAAACACATGATAAGCATAGACTAAACAAACACATGATGAGCATTGACTAAACAAACACATGATGAGCATAGACTAAACAAACATATGATGAGCATAGACTAAACAAACACATGATGAGCATAGACTAAACAAACACTTGATGAGCATAGACTAAACAAACACATGATGAGCATAGACTAAACAAACACATAATGAGCATAGGCTAAACAAACACATGATGAGCATAGACTAAGCAAACATATGATGAGCATAGACTAAACAAACACATGATGAGCATAGATTAAACAAACATATGATGAGCATAGACTAAACAAACACATGATGAGCATAGACTAAACAAACACATGATGAGCATAGACTAAAGAAACACATGATGAGCATAGACAAACACATGATGAGCATAGACTAAACAAACATATGATGAGCATAGACTAAACAAACACATGATGAGCATAGACTAAACAAACACATGATGAGCATAGACTAAACAAACATATGATGAGCATAGACTAAACAAACACATGATGAGCATAGACTAAACAAACATATGATGAGCATAGACTAAACAAACACATGATGAGCATAGACTAAACAAACACATGATGAGCATAGCCTAAACGAACACATGATGAGCATAGCCTAAACAAACATATGATGAGCATAGACTAAACAAACACATGATGAGCATAGACTAAACAAACACATGATGAGCATAGACTAAACAAACACATGATGAGCATAGACTAAACAAACATATGAGGAGCATAGACTAAACAAACACATGATGAGCATACACTAAACAAACACATGATGAGCATAGACTAAACAAACACATGCTGAGCATAGACTAAACAAACACATGATGAGCATAGACTAAACAAACACATGATGAGCATAGACTAAACAAACACATGATGAGCATAGACTAAACAAACACATAATGAGCATAGACTAAACAAACACATGATGAGCATAGACTAAACAAACACATGATAAGCATAGACTAAACAAACACATGATGAGCATTGACTAAACAAACACATGATGAGCATAGACTAAACAAACACATGATGAGGATAGACTAAACAAACACATGATGAGCATAGACTAAACAAACACATGATGAGCATAGACTAAACAAACACATGATGAGCATAGACTAAACAAACACATGATGAGCATAGACTAAACAAACACATGATGAGCATAGACTAAACAAACACATGATGAGCATAGACTAAACAAACACATGATGAGCATAGACTAAACAAACACATGATAAGCATAGACTAAACAAACACATGATGAGCATTGACTAAACAAACACATGATGAGCATAGACTAAACAAACACATGATGAGGATAGACTAAACAAACACATGATGAGCATAGACTAAACAAACACATGATGAGCATAGACTAAACAAACATATGATGAGCATAGACTAAACAAACACATGATGAGCATAGACTAAACAAACACATGATGAGCATAGACTAAACAAACTCATGATGAGCATAGACAAACAAACACATGATGAGGATAGACTAAACAAACACATGATGAGCATAGACTAAACAAACACATGATGAGCATAGACTAAACAAACATGATGAGCATAGACTAAACAAACACATGATGAGCATAGACTAAACAAACACATGATGAGCATAGACTAAACAAACACATGATGAGCATAGACTAAACAAACACATGATGAGCATAGACTAAACAAACACATGATGAGCAGTGTAATCAAACAATACTACCTGTGGCCAACTGTACAATACCTACAGTGTAATCAAACAATGCTACCTGTGGCCAACTGTACAATACCTACAGTGTAATCAAACAATACTACCTGTGGCCAACTGTACAATACCTACAGTGTAATCAAACAATGCTACCTGTGGCCAACTGCACAATACCTACAGTGTAATCAAACAATACTACCTGTGGCCAACTGTACAATACCTACAGTGTAATCAAACAATACTACCTGTGGCCAACTGTACAATACCTACAGTGTAATCAAACAATACTACCTGTGGCCAACTGTACAATACCTACAGTGTAATCAAACAATGCTACCTGTGGCCAACTGCACAATACCTACAGTGTAATCAAACAATACTACCTGTGGCCAACTGTACAATACCTACAGTGTAATCAAACAATACTACCTGTGGCCAACTGCACAATACCTACAGTGTAATCAAACAATACTATCTGTGGCCAACTGTACAATACCTACAGTGTAATCAAACAATACTGCCTGTGGCCAACTGCACAATACCTACAGTGTAATCAAACAATACTACCTGTGGCCAACTGCACAATACCTACAGTGTAATCAAACAATACTTAAACCTTGTGACCAATTTCATATCATTTAGCTTAGCAACTATTAAATTATTACAATCCCCAGAGGAAGAACACCATGAAACCTAAACCTTATACAAATGCAAAATATATATATATATATATCCCATTCAGTACCAGAGACGTCCTTTGTATCATATTCTGGCAACTGTTAGACGAGTTTATTCAGTTTAAAAATGGTGTCCAGCAAGTAACAGGCTTCGAACTATTTCAACCAACCCTGTTAACTACCACAGATTCTTGCTAAGCTGCATAATATCGTCTAAATATAGATAGAAACATATATAATACACGTTGCTGGTACTCATAGGGTTATATATATATATACCGTATATATATATAAGTTAGTACTGACCTCATGGTAGTGAAGTTAGAAGCAGCACTAAACGTCTTGCCCCCGTCACACCAGCCTCACAAATGAACCACTAACACCACAACTACTATTTTTTGTACCCTCTTTTTTTTTGTGAGGTGGCTCGGACCTGTTTTATGACTGTAGGCAGGATAATGAAGGTGGAGAAGGACTGGTGTAGTGGTCAGGGGCGGTAATAATGTTTACACGAGGATATTTTAGGCTATCAATTTAGTACGGTAGGCCAGTTTATAACTGGGCTAACATTTCCCTGAGTATATTGTGCCCTAGATCAGATACAACCCCTAGGATTAATCCCTTTAGTACCGGTGATGTCCTTTTCATCATGTTTTGGTAACTATTAGATTATTTTATTCAGCTTAAGAAGGACCTCTAACAATGAAAAGGTCACATACTATCACAATTCATCCTTGTATATACCACAGAACCTTCCTAATCTAAATGCAATCGTCTAATAGTTGCCAAAAATTATGAAAAGGACGTCTGGGGTACTGAAGGGGTTAATATGATTGACTCAACTACTCTTTTATTAATTTAATGACAAACCTGGAAGGTCTTTATCACAGATTTTGATGTGAAGAGACCTTAATTGTCCGGAAGTAAAACATCTGAGGTGAAGCCATTGATTTCGGGGACTGATGAATGATTGGTGCTTCTGAATGTTTGTGTGCTTACTTTTTGTGGGCGAACTATTATGTATTCTTCTGTCACCTCTTTTTCCTTTCTCGAGTATCTTGCTGATCCTCTCTAGCCCCCTTGTGGGAGTAAGGGCTGGCTACTGACTGACTGACTGACTCTTTTATTCATGTATTTCTTAAAATAAGACTTCAGAGGCTATCGACCTTTCTGGATTACTAAGCCAGCACACTGTAACTCATGAATAGCGTCAGGACTGGAGGCCCTTTTCGAGAACTCCAGTTCCTTGTTATTTATTCACATACAGTCGTGAGAATATAATTATGAACAGCACAAGGTTACACGCTGCCGTAGTTTGCGTCGACAGGACCACCTGTGACACCAGCTCTTCACATGACGAAAACTAATCAACAACCAGGCTCAACCCCCCCCCCCCCCCCCCGAACAGACAATGTTGGAAATGGCAGACGTTACCTATACCAGCGATGAACCTCCTCCAACGCGCCACTGTCGACCTGGCCCAGGCCAGTCTCTTCAGCAGCTAAATCAGAAAAAAACATCAGGCAGTTCCAGTTAAGCCTGGAAACCTTTTTCTCTGACTAAAAATCCCTTCCATCCAACTTTCTCCTTGCCCTATCACAACTTCCCCCTAACCCCCTTTCACTACTATTTTTTCGTTCGTTCGTTCATTAGCTTAATTACAGTATTGGTTGTAATGCCCTATAGTATACCCCCTCCAAGGCCATAATACACCAGTAGGTCAGGGGTTAAGGGGTAAATGTTGAGTAAAGAGGGTGTATAAGGAACTGATTTGTGTGGGCCAGTCTGTAGCAGATTTTGTGTAATTATGTTCTAGTGAATATCAAGCCCGAGCAACTTGACCTAGCGATTCATTCGTGACAAACGCCTAATGTGCATGGCCACCCTTCTTGGGAATTGCGCCGTCTGGGCAAAAAAAAAAAAAAAAAAAAATCTAGTCTGTTGATTAATTAGGATAGGTTAGGACGTAGGTTATGCTAATCAATCAATGGTGGCATACGCCGTGACAGTGCGTAGCCGCACTCACCTTCCGACTCCACTCCGGGGGATCCCCCCCGGCTAGACTCTAGGCAGGCGAACCTCATACCCATATAGTCGAAAATGGCCATCACGAACCATGCAGCTAATATATCTTGTGTTAGTTTCTCGGAGTAGGTAGGTAGGGAGGAAGGAAGGTAGGGAAGGAGGAAGGGGAGACAAGGGGAAGAAGATGAGAGAGGAGGGGGTAGGTAGGGAGGAAGGGGTAGGTAGGGTGTATAATAGTATAGCCCTCATTATAACCTCAGGAGTGGCACCGGTATCCACTATATAACCTGAGCCACTTCCTGGTGTAGTAACATTCAGTCTTCTACTGTACTTCTCACTTCTCAGCTTGTTCTTCCTCTGTCCAATTACTCTTCTTTCCTATTTTACTCCAGCCATCTGGTCTGGTGTAGTAATGGTCAAGGACTATACTCTTATATTTATCACACATAAGTAAACCATTTGACTCATCCTCAGATTAGAACTTCTGCTTATCAAAATTAATTTATCCCCAGAACTACACTCTCTGGAATTGCCGACTTGCGTGTTTCGTTCTATAAGGAAGTTGGAGCTGTAGACGGCGATATTTAACATAATTTACAGCTAAAATACGGTCGTAGCACATATATAAATACATAAAACCCAATTCAACATACCATTTATCCATCAGAAACCTACATTATTATTGCATTTCTGCTTAATACCGATGTACACGGCTCCAACTTCCTTATAGCCTGAAACTCTCAAGTGGCCAATTGACTTCCTTGGAGCTGCTTTCCACAAACTTACAACCTACAACGGTTTAAGGGCGGTGATTGTTTTTATCTTTCTCTCCTTTTCTCTCTTTCCCTGGCTTGTATCCATTCGGCCCCATTCAGCCAAACTTTTTAAGACTTTTATCCCCATCCAGGTGTCGATTTCTTCCTGGCGATCGATAGCGAGCCAGCATTGTATGGAGAAATCCGACTTCGCCGGACACATTTTTCGATAGAAAAATGTACAAATTTAGCTTGCTGTCAAAACAAAAAAAATATATATGCTGGCTCGCTACCGCTCGCCAGGAAAATATTGACACCTGGATGGGGTAAAGTCTTAAAACAGTATGCTGAATGGGGCCGAATGAATAAAAGCCTAAGAGAGAGGGAGAGAAATATTAAAAAAGCGAGGTGGGCTCCCTTAAATTCAGTTGTTACAAACATTATGTGAATGAAGGCTGCTTTTAGGCATATTGCTATTTTTGTGTGTTGTCTTTTGTTTTTCCTTCCTCCATCCATTCTCTCTCTCTCTCTCTCTCTCTCTCTCTCTCTCTCTCTCTCAAAAAAAAAAAAAAAAAAAAGGACCTGCAAGAGTCAAGGGGTTAATAATATTTAAGTATATGTTGAATTCCTTTGATTCCGAGATATCATTCCTTATCTGCTTAAATCGTCTAATGGTGGCCAGAATATTTGATTAAGGGGAGATTTTTCTGGACCCCCTTCTCCCTCATGTTTAGCCCAATTAACTTTGCGATTTTAGGACGTTTGCCCCATTAGTTTGGTGATTTTAAGAACTTTCTCCCCATTTCCTTGTCGGCCTTTGGCCAGGACATATTATTATTGAAAAATGTACAAATTTATCTCGAAGGTAGACTAGGGGGGGGTTTTTCACAGCTTGCTGGAGGTCTACGGAGCAAACTTTAGAAATGAAAAAAAAAAATGAAAAACAAAAATAATAACTACTCTTAACACTGTCGTGGACATTAGTTCTAGGCAGAGAGCAAGCTATCTCGAGAAGTCGCTAGATCTGTTGTTGCTTGAATTTCTATGTGTTTTGTACTCTTCCTGTATCTGTCTTGTGTTTCCAAGTATTTCCTTTTCCTTCTTCCTCTCCCTTACCCCCCTCCCCCTCCCCCCCACCTCTTTCCTTCCTCTCCTTCCTAGCCTTACCCCCTTCCCCCTCCCCCCCACCCCTTTCCTTCCTCTCCTTCCTAGCCTTACCCCCCTCCCCCTCACCCATTTCCTTCCTCCCCTCCCTAACCTTACCCCCCTCCCCCTCTCACCCATTTCCTTCCTCTCCTCCGCTCCCTAGCCTTACCCCTCTCCTCCCCTCACCCCTTTCCTTCCTCCCCTTCCAAGTCTTACCCCCTCCCTCCTCCTCCCCTCACCCCTTTCCTTCCTCCCCTTCCAAGCCTTACCCCCCTCCCTCCTCCTCCCCTCACCCCTTTCCTTCCTCCCCTTCCAAGCCTTACCCCCCTCCCTCCCTCACCCCTTTCCTTCCTCCCCTTCCAACCCTTACCCCCCTCCCCCTCCTCCCCTCACCCCTTTCCTTCCTCCCCTTCCAAGCCTTACCCCCTCCCTCCTCCTCCCCTCACCCCTTTCCTTCCTCCCATTCCAAGCCTTACCCCCCTCCCTCCTCCTCCCCTCACCCCTTTCCTTCCTCCCCTTCCAAGCCTTACCCCCCTCCCTTCCTCACCCCTTTCCTTCCTCCCCTTCCAAGCCTTACCCCGTCCCCTCCCCTTCCCTGACGCCTTTCCTTCCTGCCATCCCTAGCCTTACCACCCTCCCTCCTTCTCGCCCCCCTTTCCACCCTACCCCCCTCCCCCTCCCTAGCCTTACCCCCTCCCTCCTTCTCCCCCCCCTTCCCCTACCTTACCCCCCTCCCCCTCCCTCTCCTCCCCACACCCCTTTCCACCCTCCCCTCCCTCCTCCTTTCCTCACCCCTTTCCTTCTTCCCCTTCCTAGCCTTACCCCCTCCCCACTTATACCACTCCTTTCCACCCTCCCCTCCCTCCTTTTTCCACCCCCTCCCTAACCTTACCCCCCTCCGCCTCCCTCCCTCACCCCTTTCCACCCTCCCTTCCCTAGCCTTAACCCCCCCCCCCCCCCCTTCCTTCCTTCCCCTCCCAGCCTTACCCCCTCCCTCCTTCTCCCACCCCTTTCCTTCCTAGCCTTACCCCCCTCCCCCCTTTCCTTCCTTCCTCCCCTTCCAAGCCTTACCCCACTACCTCCTCCTTCCCTCACCCCTTTCCTTCCTCCCCTTCCAAGCCTTACCCCCTGCCCCCCTCACCCCTTTCCTACCTCCCCTTCCAAGCCTTACCCCCTCCTTCCCTCACCCTTTTCCTTCCTCCCCTTCCAAGCCTTATCCCCTGCCCCCCTCACCCCTTTCCTACCTCCCCTTCCAAGCCTTACCCCCCTCCCCTCACCCCTTTCCTTCCTCCCCTTCTTGCAGTCTGGAACTATGCCCGATCAGTGGAAGCTAGCCAACGTAACACCGATATTCAAAAAAGGCAGCAAATCCCTATCCAGTAACTATCGTCCAATTAGCTTAACCTCAGTTGTATGTAAAATGCTAGAAACTGTCATACGAGACAGACTCGTAAATCACTTAGAGGAAAATAACATACTTAAAGATACTCAACACGGCTTTCGTAAAAAACGTTCCTGTTTAACAAACCTCTTAGACTTCTTCCACGATATCCTCAACCTCTACGATGAGAGTAAAGCTGTAGATATTATATACCTTGATTTTCAAAAGGCCTTTGACAAAGTTCCCCACAAACGTTTACTGCTAAAACTAAAAGCGCATGGAATACAAGACGGTGTGTTGAAATGGATAGAAAATTGGCTCAGCGACAGAAAGCAAAGAGTAGTCATAAACGGTAAGGCATCAAAATGGACCAATGTAAGTAGCGGGGTACCCCAGGGATCGGTACTAGGACCAATTCTCTTTCTAATTTACATCAACGACATAGATGAGGGTCTCACCTGTACAATCTCAAAATTTGCTGACGATACAAAATTGCAAATAGCGTACTCTCGAAAGAACAAGTTGACGATATGCAACACAATCTAGATAAATTGTCATGTTGGGCCCAAATTTGGCAAATGAGTTTCAATGCGGATAAATGTAAAGTACTACATATCGGATACCTAAATGAGAAAGCAAACTATTCGATGAATGGCACTCAGCTTAAGAATGTAAACAGAGAAACCGATCTGGGAGTAACAATATCGAGTAACCTAAAACCGAGTCAACAATGTTCAGAAGTTGTTAAGAAGGCAAACAATAATTGGCTTTATAGGCAGGTCATTTGAGCATAAATCCAAAGAAGTTATCCTAACCCTTTACAATTCCTTAGTCCGCCCTCTTCTGGAATACTGCGTTCAATCCTGGTGCCCTTATTACCAAAAAGATATAAACAAGCTAGAACGAGTTCAACGTAGAGTTACCAAAATGATACCTAGCCTAAAGAACAAACCATACGAAGAGCGTCTTAGAGAATTAAATCTATTTCCTTTAACCCAGCGCAGATTAAGAGGCGACTTAATTCAAGTGTTCAAAATCATCAAAAGCATCGACAATATGAACTGTAGTAAGTACTTCACTATCGACCAATCTAATTACACGCCGGGGAAACGGTTGCAAAATTATTGGTAAATCTTTTAACTCGCACGAATCTAAGAATTTCTTCTTCTTCAATCGAGTTGTCAACTTGTGGAATGGGCTTCCCCGAAACGTTATAGACTGCATCACCGTTGATTCATTTAAACTCCGCCTAGACAAATATCTCGCATCAAACCCGCGACTGACTGCGTTTGTAAATGAATAACTTTATTTTATCCCCCCCTCAGTTACTAACCCATCTGTCCCCTACTAACTTCCTAATCCTGCCACGGACATTAGTTCCAGGCAGTAATTCCCTTTCCAATGTTCCCTTACCCACTCTAAACCACTGTTTGGACACTTGATCCTCAGTGTTTTGGAGGACAAGCAACCTAGAAGGGTCACTGGATCTGTTGTTGCTTGATTTCCTTTGTACTTCCTTTGTACTCCTTCCAAGCCTTACCCCCCTCCCTCCTCCTTCCCTCACCCCTTTCCTTCCTCCCCTTCCAAGCCTTACCCCCCTGCCCCCCTCACCCCTTTCCTTCCTCCCCTTCCAAGCCTTACCCCTCCTCCCCCCTCTCCTTCCTCCCCTTCCAAGCCTTAACCCCCTCCCCCCCCTCACCCCTTTCCTTCCTCCCCTTCCAAGCCTTACCCCCCCCCCCCCCCTTCCCTCACCCCTTTCCTTTCTCCCCTTCCAAGCCTTACCCCCCTCCCTCCTCCTTCCCTTCCTACCCTTCCAAGCCTTACCCCCCTCAGCCCTTTCCTTCCTCCCCTTCCAAGCCTTACCCACTCCCTCCTCCTTCCCTCTCCCTTTTCCTTGCTACCCTTCCAAGCCTTACCTCCCTCCCCCCCTCACCCCTTTCCTTCCTCCCCTTCCAAGCCTTACCCCCCTCCCTCCTCCTTCCCTCAGTCCTTTCCTTCCTCCCTTTCCAAGCCTTACCCCCCTCCCTCCTCCTTCCCTCACTCCTTTCCTTCCTCCCCTTCCAAGCCTTACCCCCCTCCCCCTCCTTCCCTCACCCCTTTTCTTCCTCCCCTTCCAAGCCTTACCCCTCCCTCCTCCTTCCCTCACCCCTTTCCTTCCAAGCCTTACCCCCCTCCCCCCATTTCTTCCTCCCCTTCCAAGCCTTACCCCCTCCCTCCTTCTCCCACCCCTTTCCACCTTACCCCATGCTTATACCTTTCTCTTTCCTTCCCTCCTTCCTTGTCCTTTCTAACCCCCTTCCCATGCATCCCTCTCTCTAGCTCTCGCTCTCGCTCTCTTTCCCTCTCTCTACTAATGAATAAGATTGGTTTTACACAAGCTTCCACTTTCTCTCTCTCTCTCTCTCTCTCTCTCTCTCTCCTAATGAATAAGATTGGTTTTACACACGCTTCCATTTGACAATTTGTGTTTAGCCTAAATAATGACCCCTGTGAGTCGAATGTAGTGAAAAACTGCTTGTATTAGAGGGTAAGGATACAGGAAGAAGGGAGAGAAGGAAGTGTAAGGAATGCGGATACCATATCAGTAGAATGACCACCTACCACACCTACACAAATTTACATGATAGTACACTTCCATTTAAGATCACAGCATACATACACTATACCATATTCCAAGTAAGTAGGCAAAAACTCCTGAACATTAACCTCTATAGCTCACTAACGACTAGAGTAGTAGAGCTAAAATGTCTACCATCTTAAAAGGGTCAGCCAAGGAATAGGTGTGGAAATTTCACAGCCCATTTGCTCCAGCCCTTTTTGAGTTACAGAAGTTAGGGGTCACGATTTCTGAATTACCTACTTGGAACAGGGCATCGTGTAATTCCATTGAAAGATTGCAGCAGACATACACTACTGGTACAGGAATTACTGGCAATACAGCAGTAACTTCCTATATTAAACGACGACTTTTTTATATTATGTATGCCACTATATTATGCTGGTCCAAGATAGGAGGGGAGGGAAGGCGGGGAGGAAGGTAAGGAAGGTAAGGAGGGAGGTAAGGAAGGTAGGGAGGGGAGGGAGGTAAAGAACGTAGGGAGGGGAGGGAGGTAAGGAAGGTAGGGAGGGAGGAAGGTAAGGAAGATAGGGAGGGAGGTAAGGAAGGTAGGGAGGGAGGAAGGTAAGGAAGGTAGGGAGAAAGGTAAGGAAGGTAGCGAGGGAGGGAGGAAGGTAAGGAAGATAGGGAGGGAGGTAAGGAAGGTAGGGAGGGAGGAAGGTAAGGAAGGTAGCGAGGGAGGGAGGAAGGTAAGGAAGATAGGGAGGGAGGTAAGGAAGGTAGGGAGGGAGGAAGGTAAGGAAGGTAGGGAGACAGGTAGGGAAGGTAGCGAGAGAGGAAGAAAGGGAGGGAGGAAGGTAAGGAAGGTAGGGAGGGAGGACGGTAAGGAAGGTAGGGAGGGAGCTAAGGAAGGTAGGGAGGGAGGAAGGTACGGAAGGTAGGGAGGGAGCTAAGGAAGGTAGCGAGAGAGGAAGAAAGGGAGGGAGGGAGGTAAGGAAGGTAGGGAGGGAGGAAGGTAAGGAAGGTAGGGAGGGAGGTAAGGAAGGTAGCGAGAGAGGAAGAAAGGTAGGGAGGGGAGGAAAGTAAGGAAGGTAGGGAGGGAGGTAAGGAAGGTAGGAAGGGAGGGAGGTAAGGAAGGTAGGGAGGGAGATAAGGAAGGTAGCGAGAGAGGAAGAAAGGGAGGGAAGGCGGGGAGGAAGGCAAGAAAGGTAGGTAGGGAGGGAGGAAGGGGAGACAAGGGGAAGAAGAAGAGAGAGGAGGGGGTAGGTAGATAGGAAGGGGTAGGTAGAAAGGAAGGAAAAGGAGGAAGGGGTGACAAAGGGAGGGTGAAGACAGAGAAGGTGGTAGGTAGGGAGGAATAGGTAGGTTGTGAAATATATAGGGAAGCAAGGAGAAGTAGAAGAGAGAAGATGATTTAGGGAGGGGTAGATAGGTAGGAGGGAAGGAAGGAGTCGGTAGAGAGAGATATGTCGGGAAGCAGGGGGGTGGGGGGGGGAGAGAAAAGGATGGAAGGAAAGACGGTAGGTAGGGAGGAAGACAGATTTAGAAAGCAGGGGGGAGGGGGGGGGGGAGAAGAGAAATGCTGTAGGAAGGGGTAGGGAAGTAACTAGGTAGGGAGGGAGTAAGGAGAGAGATAGATGTGTAGGAAAGCAGAGGGGGGGGGGGGGAAAGAGATCGAGATGGTGTAGGAAGTTGTAGGTTGGTAGGTAGGAAGGAAGGGGTATGTAGGGAGGTAGGTAGGTAGGAAAGTACGTAGGTAGAGAGGGAGGGCGTGAGAAAGATATAACCCTCCCCATAAAAACAAACCAAAGAGCAAGAGAGAGAGAGATCAATGTAACTATGGGCGAGTTCCAGGGAAGATCAAACAGTCCCTCAAAAAAACACCAGCCAACTTTTACTCTGGCTAAATTTGTAATATCACCATCCCACCAATTAACTTACAAATAAACCTAATTAATGAAATCAATGACATTAATTAATACATGTGGTGCTCCCATTTAGTCGAATCCAGGATGCTCACACAGCAATCCAGAGCACTAACCATTACGCTATCAAGACAATTAGCTAGATGATTGCATGACCCGTGTTTATTCGGAGGGGCTCGCTCTGTGCTGTATTAATGTTTGTCAGATGTTGAATAAGGTGGGCAAGTGTAGGAACATGTTTGTATCTCTCACTCGGAACGAATAAATTAAGTTTTAGATATTTCTGATACCAAGTACTGATCAAAATAAATTAAGTTTTAGATATTTCTAATACCAAGTACTGATCAAAATAAATTAAGTTTTAGATATTTCTGATGCCAAGTACTAATCAAAATACAATTGGTGCCGAGACTTGACTTATTTGGCCGACTGTACCCGAGCAGGCCTTTGTTAGCAGTGTAAACAACAATCGATAGGTGAAATATTAATCGCTTCTCTGTAGGGGAGAATTAACTTAAGGTGTTTTTTTCGGGACCCCTTCTCTATAAATTATGGGATTTTAAGACGTGCGCCCCATTATTGTTGCGCTTTTAAGACATTTCACCCCATTTATAAGACATTTCGTGCCATTTTCCTGGAAAGCGATAGCGAGCCTGTAATGTAACGGCCGAAGCATTCTTCTACCGAAAAATGTACGCATTTATCTTTAATAGGGGTTTTGGATTTTTTTTTTTTTTTTTTTTTTTTTTTTTAATAAGCTTTATGGAGGTCTAGGGAGCTTATTGTGAACCTACCCTTAAGCCGGAGTCACAGGAATGGTTTGTTCTTCAGATAGCCAAAATATAATATAAATGGCATGCGTGATTATGTGTGCCTCTCAAAATTTGCGTCATGGAGAACAAAACAAATATTCGATTATTGTTTTATTCGCTGTTCGAGTATACTGTATAATACCATGTGTTTATGTCTTCCTAATATAATATATATATATATATATATATTTGAGATGGTTCGGCCATATGGAACGTATGGAAAGCGAGAGAATGACTAAGAGGGTGTATGAGAGCGAGGTGGAGGGACAGAGGGGGAGAGGTAGACCGAATATGAGGTGGAAGGATGGAGTGAGGAAGTACATGAACGAAGGTGGTGCTGGTTGGGGGGAGGGGCGTCGACTGACTGGGGACAGAGGTGCATGGGGGCGGTTCGTTCGTGGCCACCCCTTCGGGGATCACGGCGTCAGGCAATAGATAGATATATATATATATATATATATATATATATATATATATATATATATATATAGAAGGTACCGTATGTTGAGTGGCCCTGAGTGTGATCCTGTTGGTTGTGTGTGTGTGTGAAGAAATATGGGAATATATATATATATATATATATATTATTAGTCAAGCCTGCGACTACCCATAGTCTACTGTAGAAAAGGAAAATAAGTGATCTTTCGAGAGAGAGAGAGAGAGAGAGAATGAGAGTGAGGGGAGAGGGAGTAGGTAGATTAATGAACAACTTTAGGAAAATTATAGTGTGTAAGCTAGCATACGAAGGGAGAGAGAGAGAGTGTGTGTGAGAGTGAGAGCGATTGTGTGTGTGTATGTGAGTGTAATAGAGGTAGCCAATGAGGTGTAACATTAGGCAGCAGTAAATAAGGTGGAGGGGGTACTGCGACTCTCCAGGTACTGTACTATATGGCATCACGGGTTCCTATTATGCAACCATTCCTATTCACAGAGAGAGACACAGAGAGAGGGAGAGTGACAGAGACAGAGAGAGAGAGAGAGACAGAGAGTGAGAGAGACAGAGATAGAGTGAGAGAGACAGAGATAGAGTGAGAGTGAGTGAGGATATGTGAGCCATCGTAACATATGCGTACGCCTACGTGTACTGTTCTGTATAATCACAGTCCACAGGTGTTATCCCTAGGTTAACATTCACCTTCTTCCCCCCCCCCCTCCCTTCTCTCTCTCTCTCTCTCTATCTATCTCTCACTCTCACTCTCACTCTCACTCTCTCTCAATATTTAACTATTTGTCTGGTCGTAGGGGGCAACCAATCGCTACTCAACCAACGGAGAGAGAGAGACCGCTTCAACAACACTTTGACATATTTGTAATTCCACTATAAATAACGTAATCTCGTGTACCGTCGTCCGTCCATCGTGTCTCATTCATAAGAGTTTGCAATCACTTATTAATCTAGAGACCTTTTCTTATCTTTTCAGTCATCCTTAATAAATATACAGAGATATATTAACCCCTTCTTTACCGGCGACGTCTATTTAACTTTATTCTGGCTACTATTAAACGATTTTTTCAGTTTCAAAAGGGCCTCCAGCAATTAACATGTTTCGAACTATCTCACTTAACCCATTTTACTACCATAGATCCTTCTAAAACTGCACAAAAATCGTCTAGAAATAGCTAGAATAAAATGTATATAATGTCGCTGGTACAGAAAGGGTTAAGGCTTCACAGTTGTTATTGTGTCCTTGGAAGTGTGTTTCCTCCCTAAACCTCCATCAAGCTTAAACAAAATACCCCCCATTCAAGATAAATTTGTACATGTTTCCATTATCTAAGTGTTTTTGGCGAGCGATAGCGAGCCTATATTCATTGATATTTATTTGTGTGCTACATTCATTGCTAGCTACCTGGAAGGCTCGCTATCGCTCGCCTAAAACACCTGGCTGGCTAACCTCGGCCACTAACAATAAATATAGGCTCGCTTCGATAGAAAAATGTCCCGGCCGAAGGACAAAAACTCGCTCCCGACTCCCCCAAACAGAAGGGGTTAAGGCTCCACAGTTGGTATTGTGTCCTTGGAAGTGATCAAGTGGCCACAGCAATGTAAATTCATGTAAATTGTCCTAAAATATTTTTCAGGTTAGAATCCCGGGAGGATCACATGCTTTCATTAACTTCATTCGGAGGTGTTTGGTGTTGAGAGTGATATTAATAAACTAGATTATTCATTAAACTGGCTCGGGATGTCCCTCTCACAGGGAATAGGTCCGCTTGGGGGCATTCTGTGTATGGCCACCCTCGTAAGGTGAGTAAGGCGTCCGGCAATAGATAGATAGATAGATTATTCATCCAGTCTTGAAACAAAATTATCCCAATTTGACACTGCTATTCTCGCCCAGTTTTAAAATTATGTAACTATGGCTGTCTCGAGTCGGCCACCCCCAGAACAACAAATAAAGATAAAAAACGGGGAATGGGCCTGAGTACATACATACATACATACATACATACATACATAAAACATTCATAAATACCAGAATATGTGAAAAAAGTTATAATCCCTCAATTTGATATCAAATATGTGTAAATAATACATGTTCATATATTAGTATTTCACTCTCAAAATGTTAAACCACTTCTGTACCGGCGACGTCTTTTTTATATTATTCTTGCTATATTTAGACATGTTTGTGCAGTTTATATTATTCTTGCTATATTTAGACGTGTTTGTGCAGTTTATATTATTCTTGCTATATTTAGACGTGTTTGTGCAGTTTATATTCTTGGTATATTTAGACGTGTTTGTGCAGTTTATATTATTCTTGCTATATTTAGACGTGTTTGTGCAGTTTATATTATTCTTGCTATATTTAGACGTGTTTGTGCAGTTTATATTATTCTTGCTATATTTAGACGTGTTTGTGCAGTTTATATTATTCTTGGTATATTTAGACGTGTTTGTGCAGTTTATATTATTCTTGCTATATTTAGACGTGTTTGTGCAGTTTATATTATTCTTGCTATATTTAGACGTGTTTGTGCAGTTTATATTATTCTTGGTATATTTAGACGTGTTTGTGCAGTTTATATTATTCTTGCTATATTTAGACGTGTTTGTGCAGTTTATATTATTCTTGCTATATTTAGACGTGTTTGTGCAGTTTATATTATTCTTGGTATATTTAGACGTGTTTGTGCAGTTTATATTATTCTTGCTATATTTAGACGTGTTTGTGCAGTTTATATTATTCTTGCTATATTTAGACGTGTTTGTGCAGTTTATATTATTCTTGCTATATTTAGACGTTTGTGCAGTTTATATTATTCTTGCTATATTTAGACGTGTTTGTGCAGTTTATATTATTCTTGCTATATTTAGACGTGTTTGTGCAGTTTATATTATTCTTGCTATATTTAGACGTGTTTGTGCAGTTTATATTATTCTTGCTATATTTAGACGTGTTTGTGCAGTTTATATTATTCTTGCTATATTTAGACGTGTTTGTGCAGTTTATGAAATGAATGAAATCGTCTAATAGTGGCCAGAATATAAATACAAAGACGTCGCCGGTACAGAATGAATGAAATGGTCTAATAATGGCCAGAATATAAATACAAAGACGTCGCCGGTACAGAATGGGGAAATAGAACGAGTTTATGTAACATTCATAAAACTATAATATTAAGGGGGTAGTACTCGCTTTTTCTGGACCCTCTTCTCCCTCATGTTTAGCATTTTAGTTTTGAGGTTTTAAGATGTTCGTTCCGTTAGTTTGGCGATTTTGAGACCTTTCGCCTCATTGTTTTGTCAATGTTAAGACCTTTCGTGCCCTTTAGGTGTCGATTTTTTCCTGACGAGCGATAACGAGCCTCTAATTTTAGAAGGAACCGGCCTTCGGCCGGGACACTTTTCTACCGGAAAATGTACACATTTGATCTTGAAAAGGGGTATAGGGAGTGTTTTTCTAAGTTTGATGGAGGTCTAGCGAGGAAACTAAACAATACATTAGGCTAATAAATAAATATATAGACCAACAACCAAGCACTACCCCCTTAAGTGTAATATTAATATCCATTTCATAAACATCCTATATTTTTTATAATAAATCATAATGTATGTGTATCATAAATCATAATGTATGTGTATCATAAATCATAATGTATGTGTATCATAAATCATAATGTATGTGTATCATAAATCATAATGTATGTGTATCATAAATCATAATATATGTGTATCATAAATCATAATGTATGTGTATCATAAATCATAATGTATGTGTATCATAAATCATAATGTATGTGTATCATAATATATGTGTATCATAAATCATAATGTATGTGTATCATAAATCATAATGTATATGTATCATAAATCATAATGTATGTGTATCATAAATCATAATGTATGTGTATCATAAATCATAATGTATGTGTATCATAAATCATAATGTATGTGTATCATAAATCATAATGTATGTGTATCATAAATCATAATGTATGTGTATCATAAATCATAATGTATGTGTATCATAAATCATAATGTATGTGTATCATAAATCATAATGTATGTGTATCATAAATCATAATGTATGTGTATCATAAATCATAATATATGTGTATCATAAATCATAATGTATGTGTATCATAAATCATAATGTATGTGTATCATAAATCATAATATATGTGTATCATAAATCATAATGTATGTGTATCATAAATCATAATGTATGTGTATCATAATATATGTGTATCATAAATCATAATGTATGTGTATCATAAATCATAATGTATGTGTATCATAAATCATAATGTATGTGTATCATAAATCATAATGTATGTGTATCATAAATCATAATGTATGTGTATCATAAATCATAATGTATGTGTATCATAAATCATAATGTATGTGTATCATAAATCATAATGTATGTGTATCATAAATCATAATGTATGTGTATCATAAATCATAATGTATGTGTATCATAAATCATAATGTATGTGTATCATAAATCATAATGTATGTGTATCATAAATCATAATGTGCTATACAGTATGTGTTCTTTGTTCAGTGTATTTCAATCATCATTTCCATATATTTGTCTTTGCTGTTATTTTTGTCACAACCCTTTCAAGATCCGATTACCTATTTATTTTGTTTTCTGCCTATTATTAGACGATTGTATTCAGATTAGGAAGGGTGTAAGGAAGTCAGAGGGTTCATTGAGATAGTCTTTACCCTTATAATTCCCACAGATCCTTCCTAAACTGCCCAAAATCGTCTAATGATAGGCAGAACGAACCGTCCAAAATGCGTAAAATGCGTCAACATCTCCATAGGGTTAAGGGGAGATTTCCACTTGAGGGATTTTTTTTCTGGACCCCTCTCTCCCTCATGTTTAGCCCCATTGCTTTTGAGATTTTAAGACGTTCGCCCCATTAGTTTGTCGATTTTAAGAACTTTCACCCCATTTATGTCACTTTTAAGACCTTTCGTCCCATTTCGGTGTCGATTTTTTCCTGGCGAGTGATAGCGGGCCTGTAATTTAAGAGGAACCGGCCATCGGCCGGGACATTTTTCTACCGGAAAATGTACAAATTTATCTTGAAAGGGGGTCATGGGGGTGTAATTTCAAGCTTGATGGAAGTCTAGGAAACACACTAAAAACCTCCCCTTAAATTAATTAAGAGGACACTTGACTGCTTTTTTTGGCCTATAAATTAATTCATTCATAAATTCTTAGTTTCCTCGCTAGACATCCCTCAAACTTAGAAAAACATTCCCTAGACTCCCCCTCAAGATAAATGTGTACATTTTTCGGTAGAAAAATGTCCCGGCTGAGGGCCGGTTCCTATTACAATTACAGGCTCGCTATCGCTCGCCAGGAAAAAATAGACACCTAAATAGCACGATAGGTCTTAACATTTATAACGAAATGGGACGAAAGGTCTTAAAATCGCCAAACAAATGGGCCGAACGTCTAAAAATCTAACAAATAATGGGACTAAACACGAAGGAGAAAGGGGACCAGAAAAACGACCCATATCCCCTTAACCCCTGCTGTACCGACGACGTCTAATATTCAGTTTAAAAAGGCCCTCCAGCACTTATAACAGGCTTCCAACTATCTCGCTTAACCATTCATACGACCTGTACAGATCCTTCTTAAACTGCACAAAATTGTCTAAATATAGTTAGAATAAAACAATATTTAGACGTCGACGGTACTGAAGGGGTTAATAAAAAGGAAACTACCTAATATCAACTAAATATCAATAAAAAAACGAAAATTTATCATCGAAAATTGCTGGCAAATTGGTTCGTGTGACACCCCCTTTAAGGGAGCTCACCTCGCTTTTTGTATCTTTCTCTCCCTCTCTCTTTGGCTTGTAACCGTTCGGCCCCATTCACCCTACTGCTTTAAGATGTTTACCCCCATCCAGGTGTCAATATTTTCCTGGCGAGCGGTAGCGAGCCATCATATACAGTATATATTTTTTTTTTTGACAGCAAGCTAAATTTGTAAATTTTTCGATAGAAAAATATCTCTGGCGAAGCCGGATTTCTCCATACAATGCTGGCTCGCTATCGCTCGCCAGGAAGAAATTGACACCCGGATGGGGATAAACGTCTTAAAACAGTTGGCTGAAGAATGGGGCCGAATGGATACAAGCTAGGGAAAGAGAGAAAAGGAAAGAAAGATAACAAATAAAGCCGGTGACCCCCCCTTAAGAATAGCTGTTGTTGTTATTCTTGTTCTACTGGTTCTTGTTCGGAGGGAGAGGAGGGTGGGGGGGGGGGATCTTGAATATGTATTGTGATTTGTTGTACTAAGCTGAAAATTGGCAGGTATGTAGATATGTATGCTACTACTACTACTACTACTACTACTACTACTACTACTACTATTATTAGTATCAGTATTAATATTATTACTATTATTATTATCATTAAATTAATTATTATTAGGCTATTATTATTGTTATTGTTATTATTATTATTATTATTATTATTATTATTATCATTACATTTATTAGTATTAGGCTATTATTATTGTTATTGTTATTGTTATTGTTATTATTATTATTATATCATATACGATTATACATTATTCATCTATATAATCTGGTAATTAAATTATTATCGGGCGTGAATTTACCCTCGTTTCCTAGCTTAGTTATTTGAACTCGATTTCCAAACTGAATTGAAATGAGCTGCTAGTTGAATTGAAATGAGCTGCTAGTTGAATTGAAATGAGCTGCTAGTTGAATTGAAATGAGCTGCTAGTTGAATTGAAATGAGCTGCTAGTTGAATTTTACAGTGGGCATATATCTGCAATTATTAAGGGGAGATGAGCCGTTTTCCTGGTCCTCCTTCTTCCTCATGCTTAGCCCCATTATTTTTCAGATTATAAGACGTTCGATCCATTAGTTTGGCGATTTTAAGACCAGAAGCCCTATTTCTTTGTCAATATTAAGACTTTTCGTGTTATTTAGGTGTCGATTTTTTTCATGGCGAGCGATAGCGAGATGTTCTTCAATGGGAACTGGCCTTCGGGATATTTTTCTTGAAGGAGGGTCCTGTGGAGTTATTTTTTTAAAGCTTGATGGAGGTCTAGGGAGGAAACTAAACAATATTTATAACACGATGTATAAATGAGCCAATGAATACGGCCAACCCCCCCCCCCCCCCCCCCTTCAAACAAGCTATCAATATACAGCAGAGATGAAGTACTCTAGTATTCTGCCACTGAAGGGCGCGACAACATTGGCTGGGGATCACATTTATCGCTTGGTTAATGTGAACTGAGTATAGTCATATTTTCACAATAAGGTTATATATATACAGTATATATATATATATATTTATATATATATATATATATATATATATATATATATATATATATATATATATATATATATATATATATATATACATATCTATATCTCTCTCACACTCTCTATCTCACACACACACACACCATTGCACCATATCCTCAGAACCTTTCCCACTTGCCCTAGACCCCCCCTCCCCCCCTCTTTCAGCGCTGCCCAAGTAACAACATCAACAACATTCAGTCGCTTCAGCCCCTTCATACTAAATACGGTAAGGACGAGGCAACAGGTATACAAGGGACTTACAGTGTGCTGGCTTAATAATCCAGAAGGGTTGATAGCCTCTGAAGTCCTATTTTAACTAAGTATGTATACAGTCATGTGAGCGTATTTACAGACAGTTTTGTGGACCCCTTTCTCCCTCACGTTTAGTCCCATTAGTGTTGAGTTTTTAAGACATTTGTCCCATTAGTTTTGTTATGAACGGTATTTATATACAGTACCGGTATGTATTATTATTTATTTATTTATTTGTATTTATATATTATCATTATTATTATTGTTTTTTTTGGGGGGCGATCTTTAGACCTTTCGTGCCATTAAGGTGTCTATTTTTTCTTGACAAGCGATAGCGAACTTGTAATTTAGGAGGAATCGGGGAGGGGGGTTTGGGGGTATTTTGTTAAAGCCTGGTGGAGGTCTTGGGAGGAAACTAAAAATAATAAATACATACATAAATAAATAAATAAATAAATGGACAAATAAATACACATAAATACAAATCTCCCCTTAATTCCTTCAGTACCGGCGACGTCTTTCTAACTATATTTTGGCTACTATTAGACTATTTCATTCTGTTGAAAAAGGGCCTCCAGCAATTAACAGGCTTAGAACTACCTCATTTAACCCCTTTACACTACCACAGATCCTTCTTAAGCTGCACAAATTCGTCTAAATATAGCTAGAATAAAAACAAAAATAACAACTCTCAAACCACAAAATGAACCTCCAAAATGTAAACAATACGTACACAAATCAATGAGAAGATTCGATTATGTTCGGGATAGTTTCGAACCTTGTGTCGTAGAGTGCATGTGAGGAGGAGGAGGCTTCAATAACCACCATGTTCATTACCGGTGACATCCTTTTCATTATGCTCTGCCAATTATTAAACGTTTATATTTTCATTATGCTCTGCCAACTATTAAACGTTTATATTTTCATTATGCTCTGCCAACTATTAAACGTTTATATTTTCATTATGCTCTGCCAACTATTAAACGTTTATATTTTAATTATGCTCTGCCAACTATTAAACGTTTATATTTTCATTATGCTCTGCCAACTATTAAACGTTTATATTTTCATTATGCTCTGCCAACTATTAAACGTTTATATTCGAACTATCTCACCGATCCATCTTAAACTGCAGAACATCTTCTAAATGTAGCTAGAATAAAATACCTAAGACGTCGCCGGTACTGAAGGGGTTATTAACAGCTTACTCACAGAATGTTCTCAGTATATGCAAGTCGTAGTTTTTTGGTTTACTTATTTTCCCGTGCGGCCAATATTACCGGAGGGACGGGTGGATGGGGGGAGAGTTGGGAGAGTTTTTGCTTAAGGGAGCCCACCTCGCTTTTTCTTCTGTTTCTCTCCCTCTCTCTTTGGCTTGTATTCATTCGGCCCCATTCAGCCTACTGTTTTAAGACGTTTACCCCATCCAGGTGTCAATATTTTCCTGGCGAGCGGTAGCGAGCCAGCATATAAATATTGTTGTGTTGACAGCAATCTAAATTTGTACATTTTTCGATAGAAAAATTTCTCCGGCGAAGCCGGATTTCTCCATACAATGTTGGCTCGCTATCGCTCTCCAGGAAGAAATTGACACCTGGATGGGGATAAACGTCTTAAAACAGTTGGCTGAATGGGGCCGAATCGATACAAGCCAGGGAAAGAGAGAAAAGGAGAGAAAGATAAAAAAAAAACGGTGACCCCTCTTAACCATATTGCTTTCTCACCCTATACTCGTCCAGAAGGGGGCACGCACAATATGAACCACCTTGCCACGCCCGTACGGTCTGTGTGTTCCGCGTATCTTTGCAACGCGGGGTACAGTGGCCCAAATAAGTCATGGCGCGGCACCGAGTATATATTTCGATCAATAATTGGTGTCAGCAATATCTAACCATAGTGAGATATGCAAACATGTTCCTGTTTTTACACACCTTATTCAACATCTGACAGACATTAATACAGCACACAGCAAAACGTAATGCCAACGGAGACATGACTTATTTGGCCAACCGTACAGTTGCTCGCGTGATTTCAGTCCCCTTCCTGGATTTTAAAAGAATAATAAATACATTAAAAACTCTACCAAAATATGAACCATCCCCTCTTAACACCAATAACACCCCATGCAAATTATATTAATGAAAACATGTGATTCTTTCAGGATTCGAACCCAGGAAATCACACACAAAACCTACAAGTTATAATTATCCATTACACCATCAAGACAGTTAAAAAAGTGAAAATGGTATGAACTGGCAAGATTATTTGACTATAAATATGTTCCTTGACCATATGGACGAACTGCTGCATGACACAATACTCTCATAATTAAGCCATATTATTCTTCCTTTCATACATAATATCATATATAGTGGGTCCAAGCTTATGTGGGCAACTGTGCAACTCTATCATTGCACAAGCTTGCGTAATAGTCTTTTAATGTAGCTTATCATTTTTGTATTTTGTTCGCCTCTTAAATTACCATCCATGATTACTTTCTCGACACACCTGCGACATCATTATAGTATATTATTCCCTCCTTCAACAAGAGTTTATTGTTTAATATAATCACATATTTTTTTGTTTATACCTAGTATTTGATCAATAGGCGTTGCAACATATTTCCTGGCGCCGATATGCTCTCTCTCTCTCTCTCTATCTACCTCTTTCTTTCTTTTTTTTCTCTCTCTCTCTCTCTCTCTCTCTCTCTCTCTCTCTCTCTACCTCTTTCTTTATCTCTCTTTTGTTTTCTCTCTCTCTCTTACACACACAACATACACCCATACGTACTTATACACTATCTAAAGCCTATTTGAATGATGAGCCATAGGGAGGAGTGCACTAGCTGTTATCTCTCTCTCTCTCTCTCTACCTCTTTCTTTATCTCTCTTTTGTTCTCTCTCTCTCTCTCTTACACACACAACATACACCCATACGTACTTATACACTATCTAAGGCCTATTTGAATGATGAGCCATAGGGAGGAGTGCACTAGCTGTTATCTCTCTCTCTCTCTCATATCATCACCCTTCCTACCCCACCTTGCAGACCCCATTATGACGCATCACAGCTCCCCCTTTTGCCTATAACCTTCCAATAATTCTTCCTCTCTTTTATCTGACTCATCTTCAATCACAATTTCACATCTCGGCAAGCAACCCCCCCCCCCCTCCCCCCGTCTCTCTCTCTCTCTCTCTCTTGGTGTTCTGTCTTTCTATCACATACGTATCTCCCCCCTCCTCTCTCTCTAGCTATCTTGTGTCTCTCTATCTCTTTTCTCTTTTACACCCCCCCCCCCTCTCTCTCTCTTTCTCACTATGTCCCTATATTGGTGTTCTGTCTTTCCATCTCTTACGTACCTTCCCCCCCCCCCCCCGCCCCTCTCTCTCTCTCACTGTGTTTTTATCTTGTCGTCTCTCCATCTCTTTTACATCCCCCCCCCCCCTCTCTCTCTCTCAGTGTATATCTTGTTCTATCTTTCCATCGCTTCTACGTAGCCTACCCCCCCCCCCCCTCCGTCTCTCCCCCTTTTCTTATTTCCTTCTCACTTTATCTCCCGGTCTCTCCCCTTTCCCCCAATCGGCCCCCCTTTTCCCCAATCGGCCTCCTTTCCCCCAATCAGCCCCCTTTTCTCCAATCGGCCCCCTTTTCTCCAATCGGCCTCCTTTTCCCCAATCGGCCCCCTTTTCCCCAATCGGCCCCCTTTCCCCCAATCAGTCCCCTTTTCCCCAATCGGCCCCCTTTCCCCCAATCCGCCCCCTTTTTCTTCCCACCGTATTATGATTATTGTGTCGGAGTTCTCTAAACCTTAATTCCTGTCTCACCATGCGCGCCTTCTAGATATTCAGGTTTGGCTTTCTTTCTGTTTGTGCTCACTCTCCTTATAGCTTTAATTATGTGCTCCTTGCTTCATTCTTCTTCTTATAGCTTTAATTATGTGCTCCTTGCTTCATTCTTCTTCTTATAGCTTTAATTATGTGCTCCTTGCTTCATTCTTCTTCTTATAGCTTTAATTATGTGCTCCTTGCTTCATTCTTCTTCTTATAGCTTTAAGTATGTGCTCCTTGCTTCATTCTTCTTCTTATAGCTTTAATTATGTGCTCCTTGCTTCATTCTTCTTCTTATAGCTTTAATTATGTGCTCCTTGCTTCATTCTTCTTCTTATAGCTTTAATTATGTGCTCCTTGTTTCATTCTTCTTCTTGTCTGTATTTCATTTTCATTTTTCGTGGTTATCGTTTTCTCTGTTTTAAGGGGATAGTGGCCGGTTTTTTGGTCTATTAATTCATGTATTCATATGTTTTTTTAGTTCCCTCGCTAGACCTCCATCAAGCTTAGAAAAATACCCCCTAGACCCCCCTTCAAAATAAATTTGTAAATGTTTCGGTAAAAACAATGTCAGGCTCGCTAGGCCCCCTATCGCTCGCCAGGAAAAAATCGACACCTAAATGGCACGAAGGTCTTAAAATTGCCAACGTGAAATGGGGCGAAAGGTATTAAAATCGCCAAACTAATGGGCCGAACGAGGGAGAAAGGGGTCCAAATAAAGCGCCCATCTCCCCTTAACAATCCTTCTGTCTTCTTTTTTAATATCTTATAATAATAATAATAATAATAATAATAAATGATAATGCTATCACTCCAGGTTTCTTTGACTTTCTACCTCATATCTTAATTTATTCATATTGTTATCAGAGCTTGTAATACTCTCTCTCTCTCTCCACCAATCGCCTTTCCTTCTTCCTTTCTCCCTCCCCTTTCTCTAGACAATTACCCCCTTTCCCTCCCTCCCTCCTCCCCCCTTCTTAAGACTGCGTTGTTAGTTAAACAAATCAATAACGACGTACCTTTCACTTTTGCACCTCCTCCAATTCAATCTGCAGTCATAATATATAGCTCCTATATAGGGTACATAATATATAAAACACCCATTTACATATACCCCACAGTAACATATGCATCTACAGAATACCCAAAATTAAACTTACAGAAATGAAAATCTAAATATTCGTGTCGCCCCCCCCCCCCCCCCCTGTTCTGCATATTGATTTTTGTTGAGTGGAGGTGGTGGTGGTAAATAATGGATGATAGACTCACAAGGGAAGTGACTGTTTCTCTCCCTCACACCCACTAGTAAATACCAAACCGCGGCATGATCAGCTAAGGCGACGGCATATGTGTGAAATTTAGTGCATCTTTCTACGTACCACACCGCATGTTTAGGGTAAGCTAGCATAATATCCTGTATGACGTGCTGTTATTATCTATTTATTCATATGTAGTTTTTTTTAGCACGATTGTCTATTTATGTTTTGAACTTCGAGACAAAGAACTTTGCCTTGTTGGGTATTTTACCCATTGCCAAATTCCATCTACCAGAAAATGTGTTATAAAATGTGTTATAAATTATTACGCAATTTCAATGCACTTGTCAGTCATAGAAAAACAAATCACACTGGAAGTAAATAAAACGAGTGATTTACGAATAAATTAAATTATGTATTGTTTATGAAGATTTGAACCTCATTATACGTTGAATATTAACATATTTTGCGATAACCCACCGAAAACTAAGCGCGGCTGGAAAAAATACCGTAGTCTGTCGTAGAATAATAAACTAACCTCCGCCGTTTTCTGTCATCTCCAAGGAAGCATCAGACGCCAAAAACAATATGGCTGCCCGTGTTTGTTTTTATTGATATAGGGAATTTTTATGGCCATCGGAGGAAGTTGATAAAGGCCAGAACAGCTAGAACAGGCACAGGTAAGCTATAAACCCAAACACAGGGCGGAGGCGGGCACAAAATGGCGAGGAAGGGAGAAGATGTGCCCCTTGGCGTTTTGGAGTTGTATAATGGAGCGGGAAACCTTGAGTCATATAGGACGCTCATGGCCTTATTACACCTCTGAGGAGTAAAATCGTCTGGCGGTGGCTCTCCCGGGGTTGTCTGAGGTCCACTGGGGTATATTTGTGAGGAATTTGAAGCTGGCAAGGTATATACAACTCGTGAAGGCATATCCAAAAATCGGTCCCTTTAATCGAATGAGGCCGCCCGTAATTTAAATAGGCTAATTAATGAGGTGATTATCGGGCGTGTTCCCGTGACTGCCGAAGCTTGTTCACCAGGATTGACAAGCTTTTATTATGACAGGAGTACTAAAGGATTTTATGTGTAGGCTAGCCTATATAACATAGGAGGTGATTGGGTAGCCTATTAGGGTCACAGGAACAGGCTGAGTTTGTCCCTACCCTAACCCAGTAACTCCAGTTGGTTACCAGGCCTGGTTAAGCTAGCCTAAGTTGCTTAACCTAGCCCTAGCGTTCATAGTGGCTTTAGGCCTAGACTAAGTAGGCCCTAATTATTATCAATTTATAAATCATCATTGGGTCCTGACAGCTTGATAGGGATAAGGTATTTGGGTAAGAGTTGAACTGTATTAGCGGGCGTACCGTCCGCTTTATTTAAATAGACGCAAGCTCGCAGCTAGGGTACATTCGCATCTAATTTCACTGCTGTTATTTGCCCCTGCTGGTAATAGGCTAGGCTATAAGACTATGGGTGCGATTGTAGGCTACTATAGGGGCATGCATTTGACAAGTAGGCTACCACCAAGGATTTAAAAAATTTGTTTACTGTTTCCACACATCCAAAGTTGCGTTCGCGGGAGTAACGTCGATCGTTTATTGACATAGCGCTGGAGGTGGTAAGATCCTGTGTAGCGGGTGGAAGTTCACTGCCAGTTCCACCGTGGAACTGTTTTTCGGATGCCGCTGGAGGTGGTAAGATCCTGTGTAGCGGGTGGAACTGTTTTTCGGATGCCTATTTACTAAGAAACAATGAACAATATCTGGGTAGGATGTAGTGAGCGGGCGTACCGCCATCTTTGTTCACATTACGCGTCGTGGCGTCGGACCTTTCCCATCATGTTCCCGTCTATTTTAACCTAACCTAACCTAACCTAGTATTCATGTAGTAATGACAGGGGGCAAATAGCAGAAAATATAGCGGCGAAATAGACGGGAACGTAAGTGCGACCGCGGCGATCGCCCTATGTAAACAATAACGACCGTACGCCCGAACTCTACATCCATCCCCAATATCTTTAACCTAACCTAACCTAACCTAGTATATTAGTGGACTATTTAGGCCTATGAATGTAAAATTTAAAAATATAGGTTAGGTAATTGTTTAGTGTATGGCCTCCTCCTAAAGAAAATGGATTTTTGAGCACAGACTAAACCAAATGTTCACTACTGTATTTACATAGCTGGTCATTAACCTAACCTAAGGTAACCTGGGCATCCTGGGGGCTGCTGCCCCCAGACCCCCGCTGGTCTTGGGTTGAAAAGTGATAAAAAACACGGTAACATTCAAGACAGCTAGAGCCGCCTTATTTACCAAGTTTCTTTATATTTTTTCCAGGGAATATAGTGTTTAATTGTTGTTTATCATGGTTTGAGTGGAGGATTTGCATTAACTTACCCATTATTCATTAATCTGAAGATACTCCGTCAAATGGCGCCATTTATTGGGTGAATCGCGCTTTTACAGTAGGTAAGGAAAATTGTGGGGAGGCCATGCACGCAGCACGCTTCCAAAATGTACAAATATTAGATTAGATTAACCTAACCTAACCTAACCCTAATATAATATAATATAATATAATATAATTTTGTTTTTGTGAGTAACGTTCAAGCCATTTATTGGGTGAATTGCACTCACCGCATCTTTCAAAACAAGAAGAAGAGGACCCAGGTCGAAGGATTCATTGGGTGCAATGCTTTGTTTACGTTCGGGACATTATTTTTGTGTTATTTTTCGGTGTAATCGGGTTTTTTCAAGTGTCGATAACGAAATTCCTCCATGCGGACTATAATGAGAAAAATATGGCGAGTCTATTGGTCCCTATTTTCCCTAATAAATTATTTCTAATAAGGCGGCGAAAGAGGTCTTGAATGTTATCAAAAACACATATCTCTTACCTCATTATTCAAAGTTTTGTATTTGGTTTAATATACGCTTCCCAGGTCATTTGAACAGTTCTATTGCTTCTATATATCATATAATACACCATAAAATACGTTTTTAATAACTAGAAAAAGAGGACTTCGATTAAACAATTACGATAAGGTATTCTGCAGAACAACTAGGCCTACTCCTCGATTACGGGATTCCTGTCTCATGGATTTTTGTTTTTCGCTCTTACCTTACTCAGGGGACCTTAGTGATGTGCGGATAAGGGCTACTATTCTTATTTTGTCAATTTGATTTTCACTCCCCTATAACATTATCAGAGTTATTTTTGTACTGCCAGTCCAGGACACTATGTTTACATTCTAGCCTCCTTGGAGGCTCCTCCGAGTCTTCCCCGATATTTAGTAACAGGGCCTTGAAAGGTAGGCCTAGTTGTTGGCATTTGAGGCGGGCGTCAGGAACAAATTGCTTGACAAGCCAGTCAGACATAATGGCACTAGTCATCCACCCATTAGCACTCTTGTACCAATAAGTTCCAGTGTCATTCATGTCACGCAGGTTCTTGTAACATCTAGGGTGGGCAGCTGGGTGCACCACTACAGGCCGCATCTTGTGGCTGCCGGAAAGGTTCACAGTAAACATGACAGTGAACCTTGACTTGTCTATCTTGCGGCCCCTTGCCTGTTTCACAGATTTGGCAAGATATGTAGATTTTGGCATACACTTGTATTGCAAGCCACTTTCATCCACATTATAAATCTGATCCTTTGTGTAGCCACCATCCTCGATTATGGTCTTGAACACCCCAGGAAATGTGTTGGCTGCCACCACATCTGCAGACCCACGTTCTCCGGACACCTTGATGTTCCTTAGGTCCTTCCGTTTCATGAAGCCATGGAGCCAACCGTTGGATGCCTTAAAATGAAAATTCTGGCCAGACTTTGTCCTAGCACTTGCGGTGGTGTAGAAGAGTTTAGCCTGCTGTTTGATATAGGCCTTATCCACCGGGACTTGCTCACGGTGTTTGCGGGCTAGGAATGCTGCCAGGTATCGCTCCATGACCACCATAGCCGGATTGTTGCTTCTGCAACGTTGGTCCATCATGGCAGCACCATAGGACTTCACGATGGTGTTGATCTTTTCTCGGTTAGCCCAGATCGTTCTAACTGTCGATTCCGCTAAACCCATTGCTCGACCGATGGCTGAGTTTCCTTCTCCTTTTCCTTTTCTTTTGATGACCTCCAGCTTCATTTGGTGGGTGATAAGTTTGTTCTTGCAAGGGGGCATGATGATGGGGGCAAAAAACTATATCACTGCACACGAGTCGGACTGCAGTTGCGCGAGCGTGGACTGAGGGTAGACTGGCGTATCCCACAATGCCCTGCGTACCCACATAACTGGCGTCCCTGCGCAGATGGATGCGCGGAATGGTGGGGGGCCTCGGGTATTAGCTGAACTCCCCGGAATTGCCCTTATATTGGCCCCGGATTCGCGTTTTAAAGGTACATCACGCGTTTTGAAAGTTTTGGGTATGATTCGACCCCCTCCTCGCGTATAAGGTGAATCGCGTATTAAAAGCTCGCGTAATGGCAGGCCAGACTGTACTTTCCTGTTATCGACAGCCAAAGCTGAAGATTGCAGAGTAAACACCATAGACTTTATCCCATCAATTTTGTTATAGTTTTAATACCCAATTAGCGGGAGTGTGGGGGCGGCAGTCCCCACCCATAATACTAGGATAGGTTAGGTAAGGTTGTTAGGTTAGGCTAATGTCTTTTTAAAGTTGGTAAATCTACAGTTATACTACCCCTCCCCCACTACCCCCCACCACCTCTCCCCTTCAAAACACGCCTTTTAGCGTATTTTTGGATGGTCCAGCAGACGCGGAAACTGGAAAAAAACATATTTTGATAAAAAAAATATCACCAACCAGATACGAGTTTTTCAGGTAGGCTAATTTGTTCTTGTTTTTCTTTTTTCTTTGATATACTGTACAGTGTTGTTTAATACCGAGGACCGTCGCATTTTAGTATTTTTATCATTAGCCTAACCTAACCTAACCGAAAACTAACCTGTCTCGTGACCGGTCTAAACCCAGCTCACGTTCCCTGTTTATGGGTGCGACGGTCTAAACCCAGCTCACGTTCCCTGTTTATGGGTGCGCGAAGGTTTATAATACTTCAATGTATCTATTACAAGTCAAATATACATTTCTGTGCATCATCAAACCATACTAAGTCTACTACTAATAATATTAACCCATTAGTACCAACAGAATAGCGACAAAATAGGGGTAGTATAACTGTAGATTTATCTTAAAGTTGACTAAATTGAGTAAACTCTTAGATTGTTTGGGTATCTGAATTTCCCTAAGATTGACCTCGCAATCTACCAAGATTGGAAGCCAAAGCGTCACATTTTTCCCTTGCCCCTCAACTTTCTCTTCATAATTGCTGAGGGGCACATGGCCCTGGGTGGGGCTTTGGTTTCCCGGGCGTTTCCGCACCCTCCTCAGCTCCCCGCCATGAAGTGGCTTCGGTCACCCAGGCTTTATTGTGGTCGGCAAGGAGGGTTCTGTGGGGCGCTCGGTTATGGCCTTGGCCTTGCTCGGGGCCTTGGGGCTGTTCGGCCAGGCAGCTTGGGGAACAACAACCTAACCTAACCTAACCTAACCTAACCTAGTATTCATGTAGTACTAGGTTAGGTTAGGTTAATGTTTTATGTTGTTGTTGTTCCCCAAGCTGCCTGGCCGAACAGCCCCAAGGCCCCGAACAAGGCCAAGGCCATAACCGAGCGCCCCCACAGAATCCTCCCTGCCGACCACAATAAAGCCCGGGTGACCGAAGCCACTCCATGGCGGGGAGCTGAGGAGGGTGCGGAAACACCCGGGAAACCAAAGCCCCACCCAGGGCCCTGTGCCCCTAAGCAATTATGAAGAGAAAGTTGAAGGGCAAAGGAAAAATGTGACGCTTTGGCTTCCAATCTTGGTAGATTGGGAGGTCAATCCACGGAAGAGACGCCGTCACTTGAGATCTAGAAAATATGTAAGTACAAGGAACAGTCAGAGTAAGCTATGGGTATGGCAGAGATCGCTCAGTTCTCACTCTGATAGACCAGCCCATCACCACATGACTAGAACCCAATCCTCTCAGCATCAGCTAGGAAAGGACCTAGAAAGCCGCCTTTGGCGGGGGGATAGCTCCCCTATTTCAACCCCTTTCGGGGTTGGGCACCCGCCCAAGTTAATGTTTTATAATTATTTATGCTGTATGTCGGTAGTGGTACACCCACTACTCCTAATCTTACCGAAAGTGGGGTTCCCCGCACTAGTTTCGGGGGGGAGGGGTGGCCGGGCCATCCAAGCCTCGGACACCCTCCATCCATCCCCGCAAGCCCAGCCATCTTTCGAGTCTAGGTAAATGCTCAATTGCTCATTTAATTTGATTTTCTCAAGGATAATGATAATGTCTTATGTTTTCTGTATTTTTCTTTATTGTGGGATGTATAATTACATGTATGTGTGTACAAACAAAGCAAATAAAGGATTTTTTTTATTTTAATACCACAAATTTTCCGAGGGTTTTTATAAAAGAAATTGTTCATTTGCATCAATATATAGAGTTTGTAATTAATTAGAAATCTCGGTAAAACCTATTTTCCCCATTAGGCCTATCGATCGATGTTGAGACACGCTCCCTGATAGTGATTTGAAAAGACATTAGCCTAACCTAACCACCTAACCTAACCTAGTATTATGGGTGGGGGCTGCCGCCCCCACACCCCCGCTGGTTGAGTACTAATCCCTTAATAAAACAAATAAATAATTGGCTGTCGATTATACGAAGGTGAAAGAAGAGTCGATGAAGTCTACGGTGTTTACTCTGCAATCTTCAGTTTGATTGTACATTAATAACGGGAAAGTACCGTATTGACAACTTACCTTGTTACGAAAATTATATTTTAGTACCATACTTTTATATTAGGGCTTTCCGAGGGTTTAACACATTTTCATATGATCTTTAGAGCTATCGATGACTGAAAGTACCGTATTGACAACCTTGTTACGAAAAAGACATTTTAGTACCATACTTTTTATTAGGTTTTGCCGAGGGTTAAAACAAATTTTCTTATGATCTTTAGAGCATATAGATTCATTATTTATCTTCAAATATATCAACAAAATTTGTGGTATTAAAATAACATTAAACCCAAATAAATTACGGAAATCACAAAAAATTAGGCCATCACTGATGAAATGTCGACCATATTCATTTTTCCCCATAAGGTTAGTTAATCCAATTTTGCGAATTCCACTTTTGCGGCCTGCAATGTCGACCAATTTCTCGCAAAATTGGGGTAAGCACTGTATACTGTAGCAGAGTGGTCTTGCCAGTGGACTGGTAATCCAATGGAACCGGGTTCAAATCCCAATATGTCAATGGGAAGATATTATTGGGATGGAATTTGTGCTGTACAGTACCTAGTTTCAGTGCATTACCACAGGACACCGAAATCCCCCCCCCAAAAAAAAACTCATTGTTCCCTGATTAAATAGCAGTGTATGACTACAGTATTCCCATATTCAAAATATGCTACAGGGGGGCAACTTGACCTAGCGATTCGTGACAAACGCCTAATGTTTATGACCATCCCTTCTCGGGCATTACGGCGTCTGGTAAAAAAATAAAAAATAAAATAAAACAATTTGTACAGAGTATGGTACTGCATAAAGTAATCAATCTTCAGTCTAGTTGTGATTCCAGTGTAAAATACCTGTAGTCTCAAATTGTAGCTAGAATATAAACTTGTGGAGGTCAAAAGTCAGTGGTGTGAAATTGTGAACCCATTACCCACCTGGACCATAATCCCCCTGAATTGACCGTTAACTCTTAACCCCCTATCACCATTACGTAATTTTCATCATATTCTGGTAACTATTAAACGATTTTCTTTAATTTGAAATCTACCTATATGACTCAAATGAGAATATGCAATCTAAATAAACCCTCTTAATAGCATAGGTCCTTCCTAAACTGCATTAAGTAATATAATTTTAGCTAGAATAAATGGTAAAAAGGCGTCATGGTGCTGAAGGAGTTAACCACCTCAATCTACCTTGTTGTTGTTCCCTAAGCTGCCTGGCCGAACAGCCCCGAGTCTCTAAGGAAGGCCATGGCCACGGTTGGGCTTTCCCATAGTGCTCTCAAGGCGTGTAGATTGTGTTGTTGGCGTAAGTGATTGTGTGAAATGCAGTCTTCTATGATGTGTTTAATGGTATGGGGTGCTGTGTTACATCCCGGGCAGATGTCGACGACGGAGTCATCAGTCTCTTCTGATAGCTCAGAAGAGCTGGATGGTGTCCGCATCTCAGCCTGGCCAGGTGGACTGTCCTCGCGAGGAAGGGAGGATTCAGAAGGATGGATTTTGGGAGGTCGTGCCTGCAGCTGCGTGTTGTTCTATGAGTGATTGGATGGAACGGCGAGAGATATGAGTATGGATGTGCTTCTGGAAGCTGGTTTGGGGTGGGCAGAGAGGGAGAGAAGACAGTATTTATGTGTGATACCGTGTGCTGGGTGTTGTTTTGATACTTCTTGGTGTCTGTGGGTGTGTTGCCATGTAGTGTAGTTGTTGTTGTTGTTGTTTTTCCCCAAGCTGCCTGGCCGAACAGCCCCAAGGCCCCGAGCAAGGCCAAGGCCACAACCGAGCGCCCCCACAGACCCCCCCCACGCCGACCACAATAAAGCCTGGGTGACCGAAGCCACTCCATGGCGGGGGGCTGAGGAGGGTGCGGAAACGCCCGGGAAACCAAAGCCCCACCCAGGGCCCTGTGCCCCTCAGCAATTATGAAGAGAAAGTTGAGGGGCAAAGGAAAGATGTGACGCTTTGGCTTCCAATCTTGGTAGATTAGGAGGTCAATCCACGCAACAGACGCCGTCACTTGAGATCTAGAAAATATATAAGTAAAAGGAACAGTCAGAGTAAGCTATGGGTATGGCAGAGATCGCTCAGTTCTCACTCTGATAGACCAGCCCATCACCACATGACTAGAACCCAATCCTCTCCGCATCAGCTAGGAAAGGTCCTAGAAAGCCGCCTTTGGCGGGGGGATAGCTCCCCTATTTCAACCCCTTTCGGGGTTGGGCACCCGCCATGTAGTGTAGTAAGTGGTGTTGGTTTGTGGAGGCTGCTGCCAGGAATTGAGTGCCTCTTGGTGTCTGTGGGTGTGTTACCATGTAGTGTAGTAAGTGGTGTTGGTTCGTGGAGGCTGCTGCCAGGAATTGAGTGCCTCTCATGTCCAGATGGTCTTTGACTTTGAGGACTTTGGTTTCTTGATGTAGGTGATCTGTAGGTGTAGTAGCTGTGCAGCCTGTGATGATTTTTAGGGCTTTATTTTGAATAGTCTGTAAGGTCTTATGATATGTTTCGGCCTTGTTGTGCCTTGTTAACCCCTTTAGTACTGAGTTGTCCTTATCATTATAATTTGGATATTATTAGACAATTTTATCCAGCTTAGGGAGGACGTGTAGCAATTAAAAGGCTTCAAACTATCTCGATTATCCATTTTAAATACCACGGCTTCCTCCTAAGCTGCATAAAATTGTCTAAATATTGCTGTAATAACACAAAATGTATCCTCATTAAGGAAAGGGTTAACCATTATTTCTGTGCACAGGAAGTGATGGTGTGAGTGTGGTGAAGACGAGTGATGAGGAGAGACTGACAACACCAGCAACATGCCTAGTCCAGGTAGAGACAACCAACATACTACTGTATTTACGGTACAGGTCTCCCTTGATTTACGATTGGGTTACGTTCCTGAAATCCCGTTCTTAAATAGAAAAATTGTATAGCAAACCCTAAAATTAATGGGGTAAATGGGCATGCGTTCTCGGACCAGCTAAAACCCAAACCCAAACACCTAAAAATCTATAATAATATCGTAAATTGGGGCATCGGATAGTGAGGGAGACCTGTATTGTACAATAATTTATGTTTGAATGAAAACAAAGTTGATAGAATAATTACACACACCAACTACACTATGATTATATAACCTTCTGTATTGCTATTAAGTCACAGGGTGTCAAACGAAAGACGAGTGCATTATTTTAAGTCTTTATTATTGCCTACAGTAGGCTATATGTAAAGATAAAATTATGGTTTATAGTTAAAATTGTGTCTTAGGAACTGATAAATTGGTCAAAACAATGCTGTTTAATGTTAATTTTATTATATTCCTTCTCATATTCATTCAAGACTTCAAACAAAATTGCTCCAGTTTGACACTGCTATTGACTGTGTATATACTGTACAGGTAGTACAATTGAAAACTAACCTTTTTTCACTATTAGGTCCAGGTCGACCGAGCCGCAACCCTCGTACTTGTACCTGGTGCTCGGAGGTGAAGTCTCAGCTCAAGTATGTCTTCCCCACCAGCTCAGGCAAGCGGGAGTTCTGCTCAGAGATGTGCCTGTCAGAGTACAGAAAGGCTCTCATGAAGGTATGGTGATAACTTTTGTTTATTATTCAATTGAGTTGTAGATCATTTCAATATGCTTGCCTTTACTTGTTTAGTGAATACTTGGTAATAGCAGTAAATAGGATTAAAGGCAAGTTGAGAATAATTTATTATATTTTGCACACAGGTTAATTTGATTTACAGTACAGCATACATCCCTTGGAGGATAGGGTCTTTTGACCTGTTCTGGAGTAGAATGCGAAACTAATATTTAATTCCCTTCGTTGTCTAAATGCGTGTTGCAAGAGGCCACTATAATGAATTGGTGCTAGGAAAGGTATCCAAATCCGATCTTAAAAAATATCATACTAATGCCTCACGAAAACTCCAAACGACTAGTGCACTGCCTCTACTCTTCTGAACAGTGATGCTACACCCTGCGGAACTGTTATGAGGAGACTTAGGCTGAGCCATATTATCTTGTATGTACTGTACAGTACAGTGGTCCCTTGTGTTTTATTACCTGTGGGGCTACACTACTAGCATTAATTATAAGAAAAATGCAAGTTAGAGTGATAATCGGCCTACATTCTTGTTTTATTATTGAGATATTTAATAAGAATGCCCTTCTGTTCCAACAGCAAGGTGCATGTGCGAACTGTGAGAATGTGATCCGTTCCACCCCAGTGAAGGTGGATGCATCATTGGGTGGCGTAACTTGTGTCGGCCGCCGCAGAGAGGTGTGCAGCAACGAGTGCCTTAAAGCATGGATAAAGAAGGAGAAGGACCGCGAGCAACGACAGCAACAAGCACAGCAGCAGGCGGAAGTAGAGGAGGAGGTGGGTTTGGGGTGACTGGTGGCCGAGTGGATAAGACCACTGTGTTTCAGTCTGATGAAGGTTGGACTGTACAGTAGTGTGACTGGATCCAGTCATCCTCAGGCTGGCCGAGTTTGTGCTGTTGACTCTCACATGTGAATGCCTAGTTTATTATTTATTATAATGTAAAACTTACAAAATATACAAACCAAAAGAGGGATACCACAATATAAAGACAAAAGAACTTATCAAAATCACTATGTGGAAATATCGATTTAGCCAAATATAATTTTGAAATAAAAGAACTCCAAACCACCACCTAGAATGTACATCACTAAACAAAACAACCAAATACCATACCACTGTTCACTACTATTGCTATCTTCTGTTTCACCTGTACCTTGTCCCTACAATCAACCCACTAATCATGACTGATGTAGTGCTTAGTGTCTTAGAGTGCCACTCAAGGGGCCGAGATTGTCTCCACCTCAAGGTGTGAATATGAATAGGTTTTCCAAGTTATTGCTATAGACGGGTAGTGCTTAGTACATCTTTAACAATTTCCCTTTTTTGTTTTCTTTTTATATTTAGGTTGGTTTGGCTTCCTCCTTAGCTACCTCTACTCCGCCCTCCTCCATGTCTCCGGTCTCGGGCAACGGCATCTCCCCACTGGACAAAGGTCTCCACCACACCGTTCCGGGAGGCACGGACGCCCCCGCCGGTAGGAAAGGTAGATTCGAGGCTGTTTGCTTGTATGACAGAGAGAAAGAGAGGTTATGTCAAAGGGAAGGATCAGCTGGTTTTGATGGTAAGGACTTGAAGGTTTGGTCTGGTCTTTCGCTTTGAGTGCTTGAGAGTGTTTGGAAGTGTGGGAAGTATTATATTTGTGGGGTATTTCTTATGCTTTATTATTGCCCTAATGCACTTATATGGTAACATTAGTAATGTTAGAGCTAAAATTATAATTATATATGAAACCCATGGAACCAAAAACACCTATGAATGGTATACTGCAGAATATCTTTCAGTATGGTGCGGCCATCTGGTGGCCCAGGCATAACCATGTAAAACTTGGAACTGCCTTCAAACGATAGAAGTGGAATTGGCGGAGAGTTGACTAGGAAAATTTAATTTTGTATAACAATCTGTGCAAGGGAGTTCCCTCGAATACCGTACCTTTAATTGATAAGTGGAGTGACATTTTGAAAGCTGAATGACTGAATGGCTGGAGTGAATGATACGGATAACAGCCGCTAGCAGTCTCCCCTGTACTACGCTTGTTATATGTACTTTTGTCAAATCCCTGCTTGAGAATCCATAAGTACAGCAAAATCTTGTGACAACAAATTATGCAAAATTCCACATATCTAGATAATGGGCACTTCTTGGGTAACTTACTCTTGCCTCCATCAATCATATGATTACTTCCTTTTTGTATTAGATGATTTTGTTCAGCTTAAGATTGGCCTCTAGGATTATTAAGAGTAAAATGCCTTCTTAGATTCAAAGGTCCTCAAACTTAGCAAAATCATCTAATAGTGGCTAGCAGAAGTAATGTGATCAAATTGAAAGGATTAAGAAAGTCGTAAAATTGTCCATTATCTTATACTTTCCTTTCATTATTTGTCATTTAATTTATTAATTCATTTTTAATGTGAAGGTTTTGCCCCCCCCCCCCCCTGCTTGAGAATGTTGCGAGTTAGCTGTTCGATTGTGCATGTTAGTGAGGAAGGGACCCAGTTGGTGTACATGTAGTCGCTTTGTTATTTATTCTACTCTTCAGATTGATTTTTTAAGAGATATTTCAATTTATGGCATGAAGTCTTTTTCTTGAGCATGCTGGCTTTATCTGTAATTACTTCTTTATCATCTGATAGCGGTAAAGATATGACAGTTGTTTTAACTTTTATCAGTTTTTAAATGGGTCATGCAATCTCACATATAAACAAATCTGATACCGGTAATCAATTTCAAGTAGACTACTACTAAAGTATTACATAGTAATTGATAAATTATCGTCCATTAACTTTCTCATTGTAAAATATATGCTGTTCTCGCTTCTCAATATATATCAGTACCCATTTCATGTTAAAACATGTTTAGAGTATTTGTATTCAATCCTGAATGGAGACACCATCTGGTGAATCAATTATTTGTCCTGATAATTACCTTAATCAATTATTTTATGTAATTGATAATTAATTTAATTACATAAAAAAATGGATTAACAAAAAAGTAATTATCAGGAAAAATAATCCATTCACCAAATGGTGACAAAATAAAAACAAGCATTTGTTATAGGTTTTTCGTGAATGGAGAACGCCATTAAGTGAATGGATTATTTTTCCTGAAACTTTATTTTTATTACTCCATTCGTTTACCCGGTCCATAAATGTGAAAACTGCCAATAGTCCATAATTTTTATAATTTATCTCAATTATAAAATTACCGAGTCCAGAAGATGCAGAGAAAAAGCAAGAGTGAAATATATAGCCTACAGTATAAGTTTAATTTTTATGATATATAATATGAGGATAGTGTACTCTGATGACTGAAAACTGTCAATTGAAGTCTGTGTGTGTGAGAATTGGGTTGCCTGGCTGGAATGATTGCCAGTCTTCGGCATTAGAACCAGCTGATCTTTTAACTATTAGGACCTACTTTAGATTATAATATTCTTTTTGTTTTGCTTGTAGAATGTAATCTCTTGAGCTATTTATGCATATCTTTTCATGAAATCTATATACTATACTTGATGTTGACATTTATATATTTTTCTTCACAGCTTTGTATCTTATTTTCTTGTAGATTAGCCTTAATAAGTAAATTTTATGTTGATTCTCAATGTAGTGTTTATTTCTACATCCTTTTCAATTTGCCTAATGTAGCCTCTGTTGAGCTATTGTGTAGCGATTGTTTAAGTCGGTATCACATGAGCGGTTTTTCCCTCAACATTTATCTTCAACACTGGTCTGGCAGCTTATGAGGTCAACATTTATACTATTTCGGTGACCTAAATTCATCTACCATCAGTCTAGTTTCCGATACCAGTGTAAAATATTCCAGAAATGTTGCCAGAAAAATGTTGATCATGGAATGTTGACTATAAAAGCTCTTGTATGAAACCGGCATTAGTTTCAGAGTACAGCGTTGTGCCTTTCATAGCAGCGGACTATTTTTGTGCATTCATTAGTCTGGAAAAGACACTTATTAAATTACAGTATATGGATAAAGATAATGCTGAAGTTTTGAAAACATTAAGGAAAAAAGTTATCAGATTGAGGACATATTTTTGGGTACCAAATGAAGGGAATGACTAAGTCTCATCGAAATTCATTAATACTTTCTCAATATATAGTATGATTAGTCAGACAGACCCACAAACACATAGATTATACATATACAGTATATAATGGAAGGAACATAATGAGGCATAATTTATAATGACCCAAGGAATATAGCACCTAAAGCAGGCTGGGAAATTAGGTATAGCCCGGCTAGCCCGGATATGTTGCCGGGCAAGTGCTTTTTAATGTTGGTCTGCCCGGCGGTTGCCCGGGGGACAAGTCGAATTTTTTGCCTTTTAACCCTTGAACAATGCTAAAATAATTATAAAAACAAACATACACACTTTCCATAAATATAAATAAAGTATAAGAGACAGGCAGATGTATCTACTATTTCCACTTTCAACGACCATTGGTTACTGGTAACGTAACGGCTGGTTTTCGATTCACGTTAATTTCACGTCACTATTCTCTCTATCTCCTCTCCTCTCCTCTCCTCCTCCTCCTTCTCCTCCTCCCCCCCGTAGGCCTACATAATATTATAACCGTTGGACGGTTGGATAGAGAAGAGGTACTTCCGAATAGGCGGCTCGCTCGCCGCTCTTTATCAATAACATTAGTGTTTCAATTGTCGCCAGGGAAGCACGTGTTTAGTGAGAAAATGTACTATAATGAGTGTGTCTAAGAAACAACAGGCTTCCTTGACAAGATTCTTAACACTAAAACAACCACCATCAACAAGTACAACTAGGTAAAACCGTTGTTTTAAAATAGTTTGTTAGCTTTTTGTATCTAGCCTAGTCAGTCTGTCAGACGATAGATTTCTCTTATTGACTCGCCTCTTAAGTGAAAATTGTTGGTAAGCTACTGCACCTATGTTTTCTACCTAAGATATTTACTTAATGTTACAAAAATGTGTTTATAAACAATCTTAAGGATTTAGTTACACAATTTTTAATACAAAAATATATATATGATACTCTGCAGTCTCTGTTCTCCTACTGTACAATGTAAAGTATGCCTATACTAGGCCTAAATAAAACTATATTTATTGCCAGACAACTTGATCCCTGAGGGGATGGGTACAAACTAAGCTCCAGCATAGAGGCAACGTTCAGTTCGTTCGATTTTGTATCTTGTTTCGTGGGAGGGTTGGTAATTGATAATGTCTAACCGCGAATTATTATTTGTGTATGGGGGTTCAAGTGAAATGTGTGTTATCATAGTCATACTGTTGGAATGGCTGTGGTGGTGAATTTAGTTTGTAACCAGTGTAATCAATTCGATCATGCTGATCAGGGTCTTGTATTCACGTTCTAAATACAACACTGGTCTACTTCACCCTTAATGTCTGCCATTGCAGACATTGGTTGGGAGGCCATGGGCTTAAGTAATAAGTACCGGGTGTCGAATGTCGATTAAAGATGACTTTATCACTCACTTTCTGGACATATTTCTATTTCTATATACAAAAAAAAAAAAAAAAAAAAAATCAGCCATATTTATTATCATAAACTAAAGCTAGTCCTTTGCATTCATTAGAGATGTGAACCATGAATTTTGCAATATAATATCTACACTAACACACACACACACACACACACACATACAGACAGACAGATAAATAAATAGATAGATATTAGATAGATAGTTATTTATTTAGTTCAGATTTCAGAATGAGTTTTCTGCAGAGGTTTACCTTACTTAATATTCAACATGAGTATGATTTCATAAATTTTCTATAATATAACTGTACACTGACAGCTTATTACTTACTGGTACCGTATTAGTTATTTTTGACATATTAATTAGATAACTAATCATCTGATGGTATTGCATTGTTTGTAACTTTGTCACTGTCTTTATATGCTAACTTGTGAAATCTATTTTTTTGCTATGTGCAACCTTTGTATTCCCCTAAGAAAAAAAATCTATTGAATAAAACAAAACAAAATAACTAAAAAAACATTATATACTGTATATACAGTATATAGCATAATTTGTATTAATTCAACAAATTTCATATTCAGGGCAAGTACAAAAATATCAGGGCAAGTAAGGAATATATCAGGGCAAGTAAATTTCTGAATTCACTAGCCCGGGGCAACTAGATCTGGAACACTAATTTCCCAGCCTGACCTAAAGATAATTTCATTCCGTGCAATAATATAGAGATATTGGCATATCAATGTATAGGGGTCAAGAGCTTCACCCTTCACCACCCCACACCTTTCCATTTTTTGTGTAAAGTCAGCGACTAACATTAGTACGTTGAATATTGTGATTATCAAACAAAAACTTCACTGGGTGGTATTTGGAGGGGGTCCAAAAAGGAGAGAGTAGGGAGTGGGAACATTATCCAATGTTAACCAAAAGTTAGTGGGATCTGTTTGTGATCCTGCGATGTGATGATGATTTGTTGTGCCTCAATGAGCTGTCCAGCAATCACCTTTCTCTGAGAGGTCATTTTCCTTTGTCGCTCCAAGGTTATACAATAGATTGCCCTTATCCATGAGACAGCTGACTTCCGTCGAATCTTTTAAGGGGCAGCTCAAGACCTTACTCTTCACAAGAAGCTATGTTCTTGCAAGACGTGCCATGACAGATGGTTACAGTGATTAGTTCCTGCCACTGCTACTTGTGCAGCTTTGTGCTGCACATGGGATTAAAGGTTGTAGATATAAATATTATTTTACAGTACAGGTATTTGAATGATAACATTGTGCAGTAATGTTTTTGAGCGCTAATGAATTGCCTTTGGGAAGAATCGGCGCTTTCGAGAAATAAGTAACCTGAATATTATTATTACCAAATAAAGGAACTACCGGTAACCAAGTCTTGTAGAAACCATTAATTCGTTTGACATATTTTGCAAACAGACAGGCACACACACATACAGACATACACGAGTGGAAACCAATACCTTGCACTTCATGCCTAAGGTGATGGCAGGGTAATACAAAAAAATAAATATGAATACAATATAATTATAATCGATCACATTCTGTGTAAAAAAAACACCACATGAACACAAAAATATAATCCACCACACTTTGTATAGAAGCAAAATAAACAATAATGCAATAAAAGATAAATATTCATCATGCCATAATAACCTCAACCTATCAACTCCGGTGTTCCTCAGGGTTCTGTCCTGTCTTCAGTTCCTTTTTTAATATTCATTAACCCGTTGAGACCCAGCGTCGCACGTGTTGCGTCGGCAGTCTTTGATCACCAACTCCCAGCGACGCATCACGTGCGTCCGACATATAAAAAACACTTACGTGGCTCGTAAGGTAGGAAATGGCGGGAGAATAGGAGGGGGCGGTACCGTAGTGTGTGGGGGAGCCGGGCCAGTAGGTGTGAGCGGGCCGAGACAGCCGCGCGGCTGGTGGTGGTGGGCTTAGTGGGGATAGTTTACACCCCTAGTTTACCGCCACTTTGAACCTTCATTACTCCGGTCGTATGGGAGCTAGAGGCTTGAGATTTATGTGAGATACTCCTTAGGATGTATGCCGTACAATGCCATACTCAGTTTTTACCCTAGTGCTCCCGGGCGGGTGGTCATGCGGGGGAGACGAACTATTGAAACCCCCCCCCCCCCCAAATGACCGAAATGAGTTTTTTTTTATTTGTGTGTTCATTTCTCACCATTCTCTTCCATTTTGGCTCAACACATTTTTTTGAAGCTCCCCCCCCCCCCCCCCACCGGCCCCCCCCCCCAAAAAAAAATGTCAGAGGTGATTTTTTTTTGTTTTTTTTTCATTTCTCATCCTTGTCTTCCATTTTAGCAAACAAAAAAAATAAGTGAAAATGGCTTGGGACTGGGGTGAACAAAATATTATAAGTAGCCGGGGCTCAACGGGTTAATGATCTCAACTATACCTCTAGTCTTATCTACTCATATACTGATGACTCTACCCTCCACTATTCAACTACAGTAGTTTTTCACAACAACCCAATATATAATTGCTCCAAAACTCACATGATGAGGCCATAGCATGCTTTATCTTCTGATCTCTCAATTATTTCTGATTGGGGCAGAGCGAATCTTGTTACTTTCAATGCTTCCAAAACCCAATTTCTCCATCTATCTACCCACCACAATCTTCCATGACTATCCCTTACTTGTAAACAATACACAAATTAACCCTTCATCTTCTCTCAATATTCTTGGAGTTTCTTTTTCTTCTGGCCTTTTGTGGAAAGATCATATCACCACTCTTGCTAGGACAGCTTCCCAGAAGTTAAGTGTGCTCAACTATCTCTGTGGTTTCTTCACCACCGCACAGCTTCTTGCTCTGTACAGGGGCACAGTGCGGCCATGTTTCAAGTATTGTTCGCATGTGTGGGGAAGTTCCACCCATGCCACACTTAACGAAAGGGTAAAGTCAAAAGTATTTTTTCATATCAAAATTAATTCACCACCTCTTTCTAATTCCCTACAATTTCTATCCATGTGCTGCAATGTTGCATCTCTCTCACTCTTCTACTGCTATTACAATAATAAATGTTATTCAGAGCTTTCTCAGTGTATACCTTCACCCTTACGGAGAGTGGGTGGCACCCGCCTTTCAACACATTCCCACTCATATTCTGATCAACTCTAACCCAAGAGTGAACCAATTTTTGCAGTCTTTCTTTTACTAAACAAGTAAGCTCTGGAACTCTCTCCCTCAGTTTGTCTTTCCCTCATCCTATAACTTGAACTGCTTCAAACTCCATGTGTCCAGACATTTTTACTAACGTGCCTTGAATTTGGCTATCTTTCACTCTTTCAACTTTGGGGGGTCACGCGTTACAATCAGCTTTGCTTTTTATCTCCTTCATATACAGAAAATAATAATAGTAAACATAAATACAATAACAAATATCGATTACGTTATGTAAAAAAACATGAAGATAATAATCTAATTGTTAAATTTCACACCAAACACAAAAGACAAGAAATAATAACACAATTTAATATATCAAACTTTAATTCAAAGAAAAATAATCCACCATGCTCGCAATGAATGCACAAAACAGTCGCCAGAATCCTGCACGTACAGTGCTTCTGTTCTGACCCACATCCCCCAAACCCCTGACTGACACCCCGATTTTGCCTCTGACAGGGCGAGGGTTGAGCGCGGCCGCCCTAGCACAGATTGAGGCAGCGGCGGAGTTCAACTGGGAGGACTACCTTATGGAGACCGGCGCACAACCCTCCCCGGCAAAGTGCTTCAAACAGGTGAGTGTGAGTGTGGCGGGAAGATGATGAATGTGATAGATAATATATGTACTGTACTGTTTAAGGTTTGAAGGCCGACATACATAGAGTCCGGCTGGGAGTTTATAAACATGTACAGTACTGTATATACACATTTTTGAAGGCCTACATACAGTAAAAGTCCTTTAACACTTCCTACCCGGGCTGTGTTACCCAATGACGGTCGCCCCTACCCGGGCGATATGGCCGAAAAACGTCTAGGCCTAGGCTACCGTATTTATGTTTATTTTCACTGCTAGAACTTTCCCACTCATCTATAATCGTAGTGCAGTTTTCAATCTGTATTTTGGCATTGAGTAGAGCTCTGTAAGTCAACTGGTTCAGTTGTGATGACGATTTCAGTGGAGCCAATATTGCAGAGATGTTGCCAATATGGGGGCTTTTTAGACACTAATTTCGTCATGACGTCAGAACAATAACATTGAGGAGTCTTCTCCTTCTTGTTTTCGGAGGTGCGGTGACGAACGCTTGGGTTTGTTGACATACGTCGTACGCACGGCGTTCGGACCAAGCTTAATTAGGCTATTAAGCTCATGCCTTAGATAAGGCATACCGGGTATTTGCCCTTCTTTCGTGCTGTCCTTACCTAAGGCAGACCGGGTAGGAAGGGTTAATCCGACGACCGATGATTCGAATCTCCCAATAGTCCGAATTTTTCAATTTGAGGCCAAATCCGAATTCACCCGATGGTCCGAATTTCAAGAAGTCCCAAAGTCCCCTTTTTGAGGCATTAGTCCACTCAAATACATACATATTGCCATTATCATCTCTAACACATATAATGGAGCACACACATATCATATGTTCATGAATTCACTTTAAAAGTTTACCATTGTCATTGTAGCCTATTACCTACTTCAAAACATTCAGATTAATGGTCAAAGGAAGCTACTGATATAAACGTAAACACCACATCGTCTGCTGGAGAGTTTGTTTTGCTCTTGAACGCATCCTTGGGACGCTCCGATGCGCTACTGGCTTGCACCGCATTTTCTGCAAGCGCATTCAGTCTTGAGCTTGAAAACGCACCTTTGGACGTTCCGATACGCTACTATTTATAGTTCAGTGATCGGAGCGTCCCAAGGGTGCTTTCAAGACAACAAGACAAGGGTGCTTTCAATACAATATAATATAACAGAGCACGTCACAAAAGGAAAATTACAAGAACCTCTCAGGGAAGTGCCGTTGTTAAGGTATTACTTCCCGAACCACATCTGATCTGATCTTCAAGAGCAAGACAAACTCGCTAGTAGACGATGCGGACATATGGTGTTTACGTTTATATCAGCAGATTCCTTTGATCATTAATCTGAATGTTTTGAAGTAGGTAATAGGCTACAATGACAATGGTAAACTTTTGAAGTGATTTCATGAACATATGATATGTGTGTGTGTCATTTGGGTGGCCTAATGCCTCAATGTTTTCGTCAGGCCATTAATACACAGGTTCATAGGGGTAAAGTCCGATAATCCGAAAAATCCACTAATCCAAACGAGGGCCGGTCCGCTGCCCTTCGGATTAACGGAAGTTTACTGTACATAGAGTCCGGCTGGGAGTGTATAAACATGTACAGTACTGTACATACAAATGTGTAGTTTGATTATCTACAAACAGTACAATAAATACATGAATTTTCAGTGGAGTGATAAAATAACTTTAGATGAGATTCAAGAGGAAGATCAATAATTTACAGAAGAAATGCTAGTTCTGTAAGAGTTTTGTTCTAAAACTGTTGCCTGATAAATTATTTTACAATAATAATACAAACAAAAAATGAAATTATGTGTATAATTCTTATTATGGCTTGAAGTGATTTAATAAAATGTAAATGTTCCTATATACATGTACAGTACAGTACATTGTCTATTTATTTTAATCTAAAATCAAAGTTATCCAATTTTCCCAGTCTTTCTTCTACTTAACAAGTAAGCTTTGGAACTCTCTCCCTCAACCTTTCTTTCCCTCATCTTATGACTTAAACTGCTTCAAGCTCTGTGTGTCCAGACATTTTGACTCTAATGTACCATGAATTTGGCTCTCTTTCACTCTTTCAATTTTGGAGTTTTTATTAAAATTATAATTAAAATGTAAAACTTGCAAAAAAACAAATTTTCCTTTGCCCCCTCAACTTTCTCTTCATTATTGCTGAGGGGCACAGGGCCCTGGGTGGGGCTTTGATTTCCCGGGCGTTTCCGCACCCTCCTCAGCTCCCTGCCATGGAGTGGCTTCGGTCACCCAGGCTTTATTGTGGTAGGCGGGGAGGGTTCTGTGGGGGCGCTCGGTTATGGCCTTGGCCTTGCTTGGGGCCTTGGGGCTGTTTGGCCAGGCAGCTTGAGGAACAGCAACAACAACAACAACTAGACTGATGTACTTACAAACCCCACTATCCCCCACACAGCACAAGATCCCCCCGAAGAACGAATTCATTATTGGGATGAAGTTGGAAGCCCTAGACCCTCGGAACCTGACCTCCACCTGTATTGCCACGGTGGTGGGAACCCTGGGGCCCCGACTCAGACTGCGGTTGGACGGCTCCGACAACAAGAACGACTTTTGGCGACTGGTAGATTGTAATAACGAGATTCACCCTATTGGTCACTGCGAGGAAAACGGCGGGATGCTACAACCCCCTCTTGGTGAGTTGGTAGGGAGTGCGTGGGTCTGGGGATATGCTTATTTCAGTAGGCTACAGTACCATACTAGGGTAAATTATACAATGGAGGAATATTCCAGACATTCTTGTGCAAGACTTTCTCACCAAATTAATCTGAAACAAGGAAAATTAAAGAATAAAGTTTAATTCTGTAGTTATATTTGACTCATCAAAGGTTTTTCATAATCATATACATTAAGATTATATTTAATTAAAATGTAAAACTTGCAAACTAAACAAACAAACCAAAACTAGGACAAAGACAATATAAAGGCAATATAACTTATCAATATTTAAATGTAAAACTTGCAAAACAAACAAACCAAAACCAGAAAATATTGTTACTCTTGCAGGTTTCCGTATGAATGCCTCGTCATGGCCTATGTTCCTGTTGAAGACCCTACACAACGCTGAGGTCTCTCCCCCACATATATTCCTCACCGAGCCCCCCACGCCCCACAAGAACTACTTTGAAGTCGGCATGAAACTGGAGGCTGTGGACAAGAAAAACCCTCAGCTTATATGTGCCGCCACTGTGGGTAAGTTAATGGAGAACAAAAGTTTAGTTGATTATAATGAAGTTATTAGTATGTGTTGTGGAGAAGTATCTGGAGAAGAAACAAAAGGTGTATGTTGCCTTTATGGACTTGGAGAAGGCCTATGACAGAGTGGATAGAGAAGGTTTGTGGAAAGTACTTAGAATATACGGAGTAGAGGGCAAGTTGCTGAAAGCAGTGAAGAGCATGTATGAGGGTGCAAAGGCGGCAGTACGTGTGGAGAGTGAGCAGAGCGAGTTCTTTGACCTGAATGTTGGTTTGAAACAGGGGTGTGTGATGTCCCCGTGGTTGTTTACTGTATATATGGATGGAGTTATGAAAGAAATACTATCAAGAGCAGTGGATGTTGGTGTATCGCTGAAAAGGGAGGGAATTGAGTGGAAGCTACCTATACTGCTGTTTGCGGATGATACAGTTCTGATGAGTGATAATGAATGGGAGTTGCAGGGTCTGGTAAATGAGTTTGGAACAGTGTGCGAAAAATTGAATTTGAAGGTAAATACGGGGAAGAGCAAGGTTATGGTCTTCGAAAGGGGTGAAGTCACAGAGTGTGAGGTGAAGCTGAATGGTCAGGCTATGGAGATCGTCAACTCTTTTAAGTATCTGGGCAGTGTGTTGAGTAAAGATGGGACTATGGATGAAGAGGTGCGGGAGAGGGTACAACAGGGGAAGAGGGTTGTAGGAACGCTAAAAGCAGTAACAAGAAATAGGGTGGTCAGTATGGAAGTGAAGAAGTCCTTGCATGACAGTGTGGTAATCCCGACACTGACTTACGGAAGCGAAGCATGGACGTTGGTTGAGAGACTCAGACCAAGAGTGAGAGCAGTGGAAATGAATTACTTAAGGAGTGCGTGCGGAGTTACATGGAGGGATAGACAGACTAATGAGGAAGTAAGAAGGAGGTGTGGTGTGGAGGTAGATGTGCTGGAAAGTGTGAAAAGGAACAACTTGAGATGGTTCGGCCATATGGTACGTATGGAAAGCGAGAGAATGACTAAGAGGGTGTACGAGAGCGAGGTGGAGGGACAGAGGAGGAGAGGTAGACCGAATATGAGGTGGAAGGATGGAGTGAGGAAGTACATGAACGAAGGCGGTGCTGGTTGGGGGGAGGGGCGTCGACTGACTGGGGACAGAGGTGCATGGGGGCGGTTCGTTCGTGGCCACCCCTTCGGGGATCACGGCGTCAGGCAATAGATAGATAGATAGATTAGTATGTACGGTATGTCTATCTATCTATGTACTCTGGCACATACTTTTTTGTTTTTATTTATTTTATTTTGTTAAAGATGGTGGGGTGTATGTTTGTTTGTATACTGTATTTTCAGGCACATAGCCCATAGCTGGGGGTAGCAGACTCGAGACAGAGCCCGAACAGAAACAATATTTAAAGTTTCAATTCTTGTCCGGGACCACTTTCGCATTCCCTTACCCCTTTCTCTGTCTCGCCTAGTAGGTGAATTTTACAAGGGGAGGAGGATTCCCAGCCTCCCACCCACGAAGTAGGAAAAGTAGTACTGTACAGGAAAAGAGACAGCTAAGGTTGGGTAGAGGATGCCAAACCTCACTCTGGACAGAACCAGTCCTCACCCAATTATTAGTAATGGTGCTTTATTTAAATAACAGAAGCATGTAAATATATTGAAGATTTACATCAAAAGCTTCTTTAAACATCGACTGCACCCAATATTCTCATTTATCATAATATGGGGAATGTGATAGACCTTACTGAAGGCTCTTTTGGTGGGATGTGATAGGCTTCACGGAAGTAAGATTTTCAAATACGTTAAAAAAACGCAGCAAAGGCGGGATACGTATGAAAATTGGTTGACATCTTGGACTAAGTGTCAATTCTCGATACCAAACATCCTAACTCACTCACACCTCACGCACTCTCACACACCACACCATCATTACTCCCTCCTCCTCTCTCATCATCATGGAAGCTGTTGGTGTAAAGAAAATATTCATGTTGGGATGCGAAAATGCATTTTTTTTGTTACGTTTGTGATAGTCGGATCTTTGGCAAGATTTTTGCACCAGGGATAGGTCCATTCAAATATAGTACCACATTCTTTGGGTTAATAGTATATTAGAAACAGTATACTGTGGTTGCAGGAGGAGTAGATCAAGGAAGAGTTCAGTAGAGCAGTAGAAAGACGACTAGGTAGGTTTGACCTGGAAGGTGTGGAGGAGGTGAGCAAAGTGTTTAAGGAAGAGATCTGTGCAGCATGTGAGGAGGTGTGTGGAGTAAGAAGAGGGAGGGGAGTGAAGGGTACAGCATGGTGGACGGAAGAGGTAAAAATAGCTGTTGAAGACAAGAAGAAAGCGTATACTGTAGAGAGTGGTTGGGTAGTAGAGGGAATGAAGATTTGGAGAGACAGAAAAGAGCAAGGTACTTTGAGAAAAAGAGAGTGGTGAAAGAATGTAAGAGAAGAGCAGATGAGGAATTTGGAAGGAATCTGAGTGTAAAATGGAGGGAGTGTAAGAAAGTGTTCTGGAAAGAGGTCAAGAAAGTTAAGGGAAGGTAGCAAGGGAAATAGTAAGGGTGTGAAAGCTAAGAATGGGTGTGTGCTTGCCGAGAAGCAAGAGAGAGTCGAAAGGTGGAGGGAGTACTTCAATGAATCACTGATAGTAAGGAATGAAGCGCCCACAAACATAGTTGAATGGGGTATGGTAGGGAGAAGTAGCGGAAGAGGAGGTGGGGAACAGGAGGTCAGAAGTGTGTGAAGCCATGTAAAGAGTGAAGTTGGGGAAAGTACCAGGAATAGATGGAGTGTGTGGGTAAATGCTGAGGTATGGTGATGAGATAGTGATCGAATGGGTATGGAAAATGTGTAAACTAGCATGGGAGAAGGGGAGTGCACCTGATGACTGGAAGACAGGCATAATAGTCCCCCTATTTAACCAGGTCAAAGTGGCGGCTGCGAAACGTCTAACGGGTTGGATTCTGCGTACTTTTAAAACACGCGGTGAATTGCCTATGATAACGCTCTTCAAATCTCTAGTGCTACCGCGGCTTGAATACTGTAGCGTATTAACATCCCCATACAAAGCAGGTGAAATAAATGACGTAGAGAGTGTACAAAGAAATTTCACTTCGCATATAAGTTCGATAAAACATCTACACTATTGGGAGCGTTTAAGAGCACTGAATCTGTACTCACTGGAACGTAGAAGAGAACGTTACCTAATAATATACACATGGAAAATCGCAGAGGGTTTAGTACCAAACCTGCATACTCCGATAGTCATGAAATTCAGTGATAGGAGAGGCTGGGAATGCGAAATCCCCCGGATGAATAACAGGGGTGCTATGGGCTCTCTGCGAGAGGGCTGGTTATCACACAGAGGCCCACGTCTCTTCAACAAACTCCCACGGCGAGTAAGAGACATGAGGGACATCTCGTTAGACAACTTCAAGAGAGCCCTAGATGTTGAACTGCAAAAAGTGCCAGACGAGCCCATCCTCGCAAGGGAGCGAGCTGTCGCTTCAAACAGTCTACTGCACCAAATCACCACCCATAACGAGGGGCGTCGCGCTCCTTGGTGCCGCTAGACGAGCGGCGAACACATCCAAAGGTATCCAAAGGTAAGGTATATAAGGGTAAAGGGGAAAGTGGAGTGTGTGGTAACCACCAAGGAATATGTCTTCTAAGCGTAGTAGGGTAGTGATTGAGAGAGTGAGAGCGAGAACGGAGAAATGGATAGGTGACGAGCAGGGCGGGTTTAGGAAGGGAAGAGAATGTGTAGATCATATTTTTACCCTGAAATGTGTTGTGGAGAAATATCTGGAAAAGCAACAAAAGCTGTATGTTGCCTTTATGGACTTGGAGAAGGCCTATGACAGAGTGGATAGAGAAGGTTATATGGAGTAGATGGCAAGTTGCTGAAAGCAGTGAAGAGCATGTATGAGGGTGCAAAGGTGGCAGTACATGTGGAGAATAAGCAGAGCTAGTTCTTTGATCTGAATGTTTGGTTGAAACGGGGGGGTGTGATGTCTCCGTGGTTGTTTACTGTATATATGGATGGAGTCATGAAAGAAATACAAGGAAGAGCAGTGGATGTTGGTGTATCGCTGATAAGGGAGGGAAGCAAGTGGAAGCTACCTGTATTGCTGGCGGGTGCCCAACCCCAAAAGGGGTTGAAATAGGGGAGCTATCCCCCCGCCAAAGGCGGCTTTCTAGGGCCTTTACTAGCTAATGCTGAGAGGATTGGGTTCTAGTCATGTGATGATGGGCTGGTCTATCAGAGTGAGAGTTCAGCATTCTCTGCCATACCCATAGCTTACTCTGACTGTTCCTTTTACTGTACTGTACTTATATATTTCCTAGATCTCAAGTGGCGGTGTCTTTTCCGTGGATTAACCTCCCTACTGCCAACTCTCGAGGTTGGCAGACTGGGAGCCAAAGCGTCATATTTTTCCTTTGCCCCTCAGCTTTCCCTTCATAATTGCTGAGGAGCACAGAGGCTTGGGTGGGGCTTCGGTATCTCGGGCGTTTCCGCGCCCTCCTCGGCTTCGGTCACCCAGGCTTTATTGTGGTAGGCAGGGAGAGTTCTGTGGAGGCACTCGGTTATGGCCTTGCTCAGAGCCTTGGGGCTGTTTGGCCAGGCAGCCTGGGGAACAACAACAACAACCTGTACTGCTGTTTGCTGATGATACAGATCTGATGATCATTATTCATCATCATCTCCGACGCCTTGTTTCCCTCTGGGAAACCCCTGCTAAAGAATGGCCATGGCAGAAACGCCTCCAGGTTACTTTGTCAAGACATGCCTCCTTTGCCTGTGCCACAATGCCCCTTTCACTACATGGAAGTTTTTCTTCAATATATTTTTCCACTTTCTTTTCCCATCTAGATAGATACCGTAGAGTACTGTATACTGTGTATAATTAGATAAAATTAATACAGTACTGAGTTCTATAGCTATTAAAGTTGGTGCCATATTAATCGGTGAATGCAGTAAACAACTTATGTTATCTAAATATTTTTTTTCCCTATGCATATACTGTACGGTATTAATTTCTTTCCCAGGTGCAATAAATGGTGACATGATCCATGTTACGTTTGACGGTTGGCGCGGGGCCTTTGACTACTACTGCCGCTATGACTCTCGAGATATCTTCCCCTCGGGCTGGTGTGCCATGTCTGGCCACCCTCTTCAGCCACCAGGACAGATGTGTAAGTTGAGGATTTAATGTCAACTTTCCTTTGTGTCCTCCTACTTATGATTACTGTATTTGGTAAAAACTTACTAAACAAATTCAAATTTTGTCGTAAATACAGTACAGTACTGTAGTTTAGAGATGGACCGAATATTCGTTTCGTATTCGTATGTGCGAATATTCGCTATGTTTTTCAATATTCGTATAAATGTTTCCAAACTACCTGGTGTATATGATTATGCAGTGGAGCTTATTTCCAAAATAGTTAACAACTCTTTCTTCGAAGGCAACTTGCCAGTGTCTGAAAAACATGCCTTGCTCCGGCCTATCCTTAAGAAACCTGGACTTGATGTAGAGAACATGTCGAACTACCGTCCTGTCTCCAACTTGTCTTTTTTATCAAAAATATTAGAGCGTGCCATACTTGATCAAGTGCTGCCGCTACTTCAGCAAAATGAAACTATTCCCATTTTTCAGTCTGCTTATCGGCAGCATCATTCGACTGAGACAGCATTGATCAGAATACATAGTGATCTAGTCAAGAACACTTGCGACGGCGAAATATCATTGTTGGTTTTGCTTGATCTCTCTGCAGCCTTTGACACAGTGGACCATGAGCTGCTATTGAGTGATCTTTATGACTGTGGTGTGCGTGATTCTGCTCTCTTGCTTCTCAGGTCATACTTGTCAGGTAGATCCCAGAGTGTGATGATGAATCGGATAGTCTCGGACTCGGCACCCCTGCTCTATGGCGTTCCGCAGGGATCAGTGTTGGATCCTGTCCTGTTCACGATATACACTAGTGGCTTATCTCTTCTGCTTCGTACACACGGTGTCACCTATCATTTCTATGCTGATGACACCCAAATTTATGTGAAGATCACAGGCATAGCTGATACACAGAGGAAGGTAGAAATGCTGATGACCGATATCAAGAAGTGGATGAGACAAGAAAACTTAAACTGAATGATAACAAAACTGAAATTCTCATCATCCGAGGAAACAGAAGGGCTACTGACGCAGTAAATGCACTCTCCATTGATACGGATGACTCACAGCTACAACCAGTAAACTTTGTTCGGAATCTGGGAGTGTACCTGAACTCAAGACTGGATTTTAAGGAGCACGTAAATCAGATTGTCAAAAGTTGCTACCTACACATCAGAAATCTCTACTCGGTCAGTTTATACCTAGACGTTGCCTTCTGACACTGGTCCACTCATTGATATTCTCTCGTGTTGATTATTGCAATGCCTTATTTGTGGGTCTTCCAAATTACATATTAAAGAAAGTACAATCTGTTCTGAACAGAGCTGCAAGACTCATTTTTGGAATTCCACCTGGAACCCCTACCACTTCTTATCACATCGAACTGCACTGGTTACCAATAAAAGCTAGAATAGAATTTAAGTTGTGTCTGGTAACTTTCAAGGTCCTCAAATTTGGTGAGCCCGGGTATCTTGCAGAGCTGCTCAGGCGTCCACTGGCACGCCATGGTGTAGTCGTGCGCCATGCCGATGACCCCCTGCGTCTTGATGAGCCATGGGCTTTCCGGCAGTCATCTTTCTTTGAGAGATCATTCTCTTACATGGCTCCAAGGTTATATAACAGACTGCCACTGACCATGAGACAACTAAGTTCTGTTGAGTGCTTCAAGAGACAACTTAAGACTTTTCTCTTTGTAAGAAGCTACGATCTCGAGAGGGGTGTCATCATGGAGGGCTATAGGGTGTAAGCTATTTGCCGCTGCTGGTGGCTGGGTGATGCGCATAGGTTTTGTGTTGCATTGATTTAAGTGATTTGTGTGTTTTTTTGTTTTCGAGCGCCAGTGACTTCTACGGAAAAATTGGCGCTTGTGAGAAATAAGTAACATGCTTATTATTATTATTATTATTATTATTATTATTATTATTATTATTCGCATTTCCATTTATAGCTATTTGCAAACATGCGAATATTTTCACGAAACCAATAGAAGATATACAAAAATGTAAAATGTTACATTTTAAAGCGTGCGTTCGCTTGTACGATGTCGGGGAAAGGCATGCTTCTTTATTAACCCTCCGGATCCGGGGGCCCTCATATGAGGCGGTTCGCTGTGTCCGGGGCCATTTTCGTACAGTCAAGCTTCATAATTCAGTAGCTACTGATTGAGACCACCTAGAGCAATCAGGTTTTTGCAAATTGTAGAACATCTTGTTGTCTGTAGACTGCCGTTGAGATGACATCGCTATGACGCGTGGTTGCCGAGTTATGATGATTTTAGCAGCGATTTTTAGCCATGCTTTTTACCTCATACAGTATGAGGCCTCCCGGACTCCTAACCAAAATATGTTTTGCCTCATATGAGGCCTCCCGGATCCCAAGGGTTAAACCCTAAGTACCATTGTATGTGAATGTTTTTTAAACTAATGGAACTGAAATTGTGTACATCGACATCCAAACCAATCTGATGATCTCTGAACTTTGAAATAATTGTAATAGTTCCGAAATCTGACCTTGTTCATTATAACGGAATAAATGGTCTTGGTACAATGTTGCCAATCTACCGGCTACCGCTAGATCCAGCGAATCACTTCCATCACTTCCATCTAGCGACATCAAGATGTGATGAATTCTAGCGATATTCAAGTTATGTTCCCTATTTTAAGGAATTTTAGAGATTTTTCAATTATTAAAGATTATTCTAGATACTTTAACATATGTTTTCTAGTGACATACAAGTTTTTAGCGTCTGTTGACTATCTAGCGATTTGTCAATGCTATTCTAGCATACATTTGTGCTTTAGTTTATCATGCATTGTTTAATATATTTGTCCTATTTCTCCAGAAGATTTCCTACATGATATTGCGTATTGTTCTAGTGATAATTAAATATTATACAGGGCTATTTTAAGTTGGCTGATGATTATGAAACAGTAATATGCTGGACCGGTATGTAATATGCTGGGGCCGGGGGAGTGCTGGAGCGACCTTGGTGACCCTGGTCTCTGGGTCTTCTCCTGGGTGACCTGGATGTGTGTGAGTTTGTGCTTCTTGTCTGTGTTTATTTGTTGTTTTATGTTGTTTTTGTGTTTTCCCTGTTCTTGCTCTGTCTTGAGTCGGCTACCCCCAAAATGGGGATTGGGCCTGAGCATATAGATAGAATAGAATATGCTGGACAATGAGAATACTGTATGTAAACATGTCTCGGATATCACTGATAATTTTTTGCATTTTCTGCCAAAAGCCCAATGGCTAATCAGTGGTGGTAACGAAACACGCAGCTTTACACATTCACATCGTCATTGGCTTCCGGTAATTAATTTCATAGTACAGTAATTTAATTAACGTTTGTTGGTGATATAAAAAGAATTACCAGTTCTTGAAGGATGACAATTTCATCCTTCAAGAAAGATTGAAATATTCGCTATTCGTATTCGCGAATTTTACCAACAAAAATTTGTATTCGTATTCGTATTCTCAAATAGTGAAAATTGATATTCGTTCCATCTCTACTGTAGTTGACAATTGTGTTATTTTCCGTAATCCAGGGGGCCCTCCCAGTAGCCGGTACAAGGCCCGGGTCCTGAACATCCCACCTCCTCTGGCCGGACCTTCAACAAAGATTCCCGAGGTGGTCCCACAAAAAAGTCCGGCTGCAGCTGCTACAACTGAGGCTGCTGCTGCCGCCGCCGCTGCTGCAGCAGCTTCTGTGGCTTCTCCGACCATCTCCCCGGCCAAGTCTGGGGGGCGCAGTGTACGGCAGCGTTCCCCCTCACCCCCACTTCCAGACCCCCCTACCCCCAGCCCTCCACCTCACCCCCCAGTCTCCTTGAAATCATCCAGCTCTTCATCTGCTAAGTTATCGTTGTCTAATTCCTCATCTACTAAATTATCATTACCTAATACAGCTAAGTCACCAGGGCATATGTCTAAATCACCGGGGCATTTATCTAAACCGGCCAACAGCAAGCCACTAGCGTCATCCGGCAAATCATCATCCACATCCTCACTGTCCTCATCGCCATCCATGCCAGTATTGTCATCCTCCTCCACCAACAAACCCACCGTGTCACCCAGCAAGCAGCAGACCATACCCAAATCATCTTTATTATCCACATCATCATCATCCAACAAGACCCCAAATAGATCACCAGCAAGTTCAGCAACCACCCTGGACGACTCAACAACAACAACCACTATAACAAACCAACCGAGCAAGGCCCCCAATACCCTATCAAACAAATCCCCCAGTACCGGTATCCTATCAAATAAATCTCCCAGTAGCCTATCAAACCAACCAAACAAACCCACTACTATATCAAACCAACCTAACAAACCCACTACCATAGCAAACCAAACAAACAAGACCCCCACTACCCTATTGAACCAAATAAAGAAACTCCCGCCACTAGACCCCATCACCTCGTCTACAAATGGGTCCTCGCCCCAACCGTCACCTCCAACCTCCCCCTCCTCGTCATCGGCAGCCTCCCAGAAGACATCCTCGTCAGGGGGGTCGGAGTCGTCCAAGGTCAGCCTGCCCCAGAAGTCTCCCAGCATCACCGTCACTGAGCCAGACACGTCCACAGTCCACAAGCTAAGTGCCTCAGGTAATTTCAAACTTTATTTTTATATTTTTCCAGTCAGATTCAATAGTTGATAAACATATACAAATGCCGCCCTTAGGTGAACAAAGAGGCTGACCTACTCATGTGTAGATCATAGTCTTTAAAGTATGTATAAGTTGACAAAATACTTACAAATAGGTAACACTTGCTTTAAGCGTATTTATTTGTTTTGGGACTAATAATATTTACTTCACATTTTTTATTTTCCTATATTCCAACTACTCCCTCTCGGGCATAGGCTGAGAGCCTGTACATTCTACCGCTTAACACGGTAAAGCCCGTGAGGTCTAGTTCCAGTCTAGGGAGTAAGACATGTGAAGCACCCACTCATGGCTCAAAGCAGCCCCATCTCTGAAGCTGCTTTGCCTCTGCTTCACTGTCTCATCCCCTCAGACTCGGACCCTCACTCTCAGAACGCCACCTATTGAGTTATTAACTCACTAGGCATTGCCCCCCTGTAGCATATTTTGAATATGGGAATATTGAAACAGTGCTATTTAATCAGGGACCAATGAGGGTATTTTTTTTGCACTTCGATGGGCTTTGTGGTAATGCACTGACACTAGGTACAGCACAAATTCCATCCCAATAATATCTTCCCATTGACATATCGGGATTCGAACCCGGATCCATTGGATTACCAGTCCTGTGGCAAGACCACTCCACCACACCTCCCCTAAATGATGGAGTACCAAATGGTAGGAGTACCAAATGAATTTCCTTCTCGCTTGATTTTACATACTATAAAATCTTAATGAATCCATTATGCCATTTCATAATCTTATCTATTCATCTCACAAATATTTGTTTTAATTTGTAGAAGCTTTTGATATGGTAGCCTACTTTAAAGTTTTTAAACTTTGCAGGTGAGGCTCACAGTGTGTCTCACTTAGGATTGATAATGTTTTATGATACAATTACAGACTTTTGTTATTATGTTTGCTGTATATTATTATGCAAAATTTGCAAAACAAACAAACAAAAACAGGAACCACTCAAAAAAAAATATCAAAATCATCATGTGGTTATAACGCATTGAAGATTTAGCAAAACAATATCATGGACAAAAATGTAATACATCTACCGGTACTTATGTTACAGTTGTGGTCCATGTGAACCACGGGTGTACCTGCGGGCCGTACCTGGACCCCGGGCGTATTGGTGACCTTCCGCTAAAGTTTGGTCCGGGCAGCCTGAACCGGGTAGTGCGAGAGTCTATACAGGCGCTGGTGGACGCAGCCTCAGACCCATATGCTGTCACTGCTCTGCTGCCAGCCGGTCATGGCAAGGTCATCATTAAAAGTGAGTATTATTGTTGAGGTATTATAATGTAAAACTTGCAAAATATACAAACCAAAACAGGGACGACACAATATAAAGACAAAAGAACTCATCATCAAATTTCTAATCGAAGAACAGAGTTGTATTTGGCTTATTGTAGGTACTGTAGAGATGCTCATCATTCACTCACTAACTGCAGTGTTGTCTTGTACACCAAGTTCATGCTGTTCTAAGTGACAGCCTCAAATTTTTGGTACTGTACTTGTAGCTTGAGGGTTGAACTAGGTTATAATCTATAGGTAGAAGGCTGATAAGCCAGCCCTAGGTTGCTTTATATCTATAGATAGAAAGCTTATAAGCCTAGGTTGCTTAGTATCTATAGGCTAGGTAGAATGCAACCTACTTAAAAGAATAAAAGGTAAACTTGGAATGCAAATAGCTTGCCACATGTAAGTTGGTATCAGAAGAGGCTTTTGGCTGTACACTTTTATCCAAACATGCCTTTTGACAATCCATGACCCAGAGCTCAAAGCTGCAATTTAGCCATTTCCATAGCTACTATTGAGTTTGGTTTATTGGGAAAACTTTAGAGGTATATTCTTTAGCATCATGATACCTACCAAGGCTTAGGCTACTATCTGTCTATTGTCAGACGACTTGATCCCTGAGGGAGTGGCTAAGAATGAATCCCCCCGATACACGTCTATTATCTGTAACCCACCGCTTCTCCTTTAACCCAACACTAATTTCAGTCATATACCTCTCAACCTAACTCTCGGTCTGCCTCTCCATCTTTGAATACTAATGCTAGTAAAGAACGAGGCAAATACAGTAATCCAAGATTTAAAAAATAATCCATTTAAGTACGGTACTTTTGATGCAAATCAGAATGCTTTAGTGAATGTTTTTGAAGGATGCTATCATGATACTGATGTTATACAGCTACCGTCCTGGGCGAGACAGACACCCACCGCCTACCCCCGCTGGAGAAGGTGGATGACTTCTGGGGTGTGTTGGAGAGTCTGTTTGAGGAGCTCATGTGCTGCGAGAACTTTTACACCCAACAACCGGTTGCCCAGTGTACCAAGTGTGCACGTCAGAGCCCTGCACAGTTCAAAAGAGGTAAGTTTGAACAATTATTGCTGGTATCATTCAGGGGTGTGGAGTCGGAGTCAGGAGTCGAGGAGTCAGGAGTCAAGGAGTCGGCTACTTTTGGCTGGAGTCAAGAGTCGGAGTCAGTAAAAATATCTCTTGACTCCGATTCCTTTATGTGATCAATTCTCATGTAAAGTACTTAGGTGCAGTGTTGCCACTTCTTGGGAAATTCCTACAAATTTGTGGGAGAAATTAGCTTTTGTGGGAGCTCTTGTTGGAGGATATTTCAAGCAAGCAATTTATGGGAAGTTTTTGTGGGAGTATTGATTTAACGTGGTATTTTTTGTGGAAATTTTATATTTTGTGATGTTTCGCATTAATTAAAATGTAGATCATCGAGATAAATTAATAGACGATGTCGTAGAAGACGTACCCAACGACACATGATACGTCCTGTACCACCCGTAAGCGTCTCCACTCTCAAGTCTCAACACTGTGCTAGGCTGCTCAACAGTTGACAAGGAACGCTTATCAGAGATAGACAACAGTCACCGACTATGCCAGTATTTTATCACTTTATATAGGTAAGATAATTAAATATTCTGTGATTAAAGCAGTTAGCTGATGAAAATAATATGATGTACACAATTTAAACTTACGGGCGAACTGTAATGTCCCGCTTTTTTTATAATTCTTTGATGAATGTCCTGGGTTCGAATCCCGGGAAAATCACATGCTTTCGTTAATTTCAGTTACCGTATTTTTCGGCTTATAGGACGCGATGTTTTATAGGACGCACCCTAAATTATACAAGTAGAATTTGGAAAAAAAGTATGAAGCCATAAACCCAACCTCGTAATTATGAAGAGCCACTTGCATGCTTTGTTTACATTTTGCCGTCCCTGTTCAGTCAAACAATACGGTGCAGCGTCTGTTTTGGTACGCAATACTGTAGCATACTATTGTGGATACTATCAAAGTATTCATAGTTCGTAATATTTTATGGGATAAATATAAAACAATATAAAAGTGTGTTTTATTTATTACAATAATACCCAATAATACCATAATATATTATGTGGATGCAAATTTGTAGCCTACGAAATAGAAAAAACGAAAAGGTGATGATATTGTTACTGTACCGAAAGTTCAGAGTACCGGACCGTTGTACCGTAGCGTCAGGCCAAAACGTAATTATGCAAATGGCTCATAATGCCAAACAATAAGCATTATATTCATTATTGGGCAATTATATTAGCATTGTGTACCATATAGTTTAGTTTAAATGCTACATCTGAGTGTGTGTAGACTCGATACCTGATTTCGGAGCTTTTGGGGTTGGAAAAATGTCAACCTTTGTTTTGTAAGACGCAGGTTGATTTTAGAGGCCTAATTTTGGGAGAGAAAAAAAACGCGTCTTATAAGCCGAAAAATACGGTAAGTTATTAGAATTTACTGATCAGTTTTATTCATTTACGATATTATACACTAATAATATGGATGAACTTGAAAATATGTAAGTAATGCAGTAAGCCTACTACTGTGCTGCAGAAGAGAGGGAGGGGAAGGGGGGGGGGCGAAGTTGAAGTTGCAACCTTTAAAATTTCCTGGAGTCGGAGTCAGAATATTTAAAATCCATCCCCACACCCCTGGTATCATCGAACACTAGGTTTGCAGCAAAATTGTACACTATTTGCAATTTACAAAAGAACTTTAAAACTGAATCATATGCAATAGCATTTTGTGTACTGATAATAGTCATAATTATTATTAACTGTAAAAAATAATTCAAATGTATTACTTAGTGGAAATACTGTATATGGTGTGTCACTATTGTACTCAAGTACAGTTAATTAATTAATTAAAAGTTTGTTTAACCAGACCACTGAGTCTAGAACAAGACTCTCACAGGGCTGGCAAGTACAGTAACCTCCATTTGTAAACATTTACCGTATGAAGATTTTACCAAACGTGTGATTGGAATCATTACACTACCATATAATGCCTTATATCTTAATTATTATTTAAGTCATGTTGTATGGGACTTAAGTATATAATATTTTTAAGGGTCTGTTATGACTGACGACTACAGAATATAATAATTGTGGATGGTTCTTGTAACTTTAGTATGTCGAGTGCTGGTGTATTTCTGTATTGGAAGAACCGGCGCTTGTGGCAAACAGAAAACCAGATTATTATTAATATTATTGAAGAACCCCACTAAGTGTTACATCCAAAGGCAGAGTGCTGTTGATATGCTAGCACCGTAGCCCACGAAGGTCCCTAAGCAGACAGTCTTACAAGCTAAGGACTTGGTTCAGCCGGATTATAGCTGTACAGAAAGACCAGTAGACCAACCCAACCCCCTAAATTCCCTTACTCGGGTAGACAATAACAACTTCCAGTGATGTGATAACAATATACAGTACCATGATATGAGATAGTAGCAAACTCGAGATCATCGGGGTAGTCCTCTATTCACTAACCCAGCAAGCTGTACCTGTACTATATCTCAGTTATACTGATCTTTATTTTAGCAGGAAATATTTAATATATGTTATACTGTACCGTACCAACTTAGCAGGGAACATTTAGACAATTTAGATCTGTACCTTAATATTTCCCCTTTGTTGTGGTGTACCATAATAAAGCCACCTTGTGTCGGCCAGAGCAAGAGGCAGCTCAACAGTCCAACGGAGGAGGAGGTAATGGTGGAGTGAAGAGACCGGCACCTGTAGACTCAGAACCTGCCACACCTCCCAACCCACCCAAGGCACAGAAACTAGGTCAGTTACAATCATGTTTTCCTTTTTATTGTCTTTGTCTGCACTTTTCTGTGGTGAAGCCATTGATTTCGGGGGCTGATGAGTGATTGGTGCTTCTGAATGCTTGTGTGCATGCTTTTTGTTGGCGAACTTTTTTGTGTTCTCCTGTCACCTCTTTTTCCTTTCTCGAGTCTCTTGCTGATCCTCCCTACCTCTTGTGGGAGTAAGGGCTGGCTAATAACTGTCAGCACTTTTCTTACTTCTACCTTGGTATTTCTGGGTACCCATCATACATTCACTGCCCTATAAACCATTGCAGCTTACACAAAGTCAAAGGCCCAGACAGTTTCCAGTCAGGATGTTAAACCGGGGACAATTTGGTTTTAAGACGGCATTGAATATAAGCAAAAGTACAGGAAGAAGGACAAAGTTGTATTATTTTGGCCATTGTATCACTTCCAAGGACATTTTAACCCTTTCTCTGCGGGCATATTTCCGCCTATTTCCACCATATTAAGGCTCATTCAGGCACTCCTGATTGATTAGGCAATGTCTGAATGAAATGAAATGTATTCAGCCAAAAACTACAAGAAAATAGCTACAAAATTACACCAAAACAAGCTTCGTAGCTCACAGGGTTCACCCGCAGCGCTACCATAGATATTCGCTAAAATGAGCAATTCTCGCTAATGTCTTGCTACATTTGCCTATGGCAGCACTGTATATCTCGGGGGACTCTGACTCAGAGCCTTCAGTGCCGTGGCCGCCTGGCTGGGAGATGGACGTGTGGCCTGCCGTGCTCCCGCTCCCTTGCACTCGATTTTACAGGCTTTAAGAGGCTTAAAAGCCTGTAAATTGCCATGGCGTTCAGGAACGTCTCCCGCAAGGAAAGGGTTAAGAACTGTGAAGCAGGAATTTAACAAACTGTATTGAGTAAGGATGACTAAAAAGAAGGAATAGATCTCTAGTTTGACACCCTTTTTCCAATATCCTTGCTAACAGTTGACAATGTTGGGTTGGTGAGACTCTTCAACTTAGAAACAGCGGCTTCTTGTAAGTAGAACTTCGTATATGGTTTAGTAATGAGAAAGACATCTGGCCATAAAAAAAAACCTGCCTAAATCCTGCCACTTGACATCTTGTTTCTGTGGATTTAGGCCTTTAACCCAGGGACTGCGACGGTCCTTCCGGAAGCACGGTTGTAAAAACAACCCTTCCCATTACATGTCAGTGCTGGGAAATATCTTAAAATTGTGTGACACATAGAAAGTAGTGGTATCTCTCTATACCACATCCTCCACTCCTACCCCCCTTTATATCCCACCACCCCACCCTCCCTCAACTTAGAACTTTTATTTTGCACAGGTTCTAGCAATAGTACAATAACTAATTTTCCTCATCCAGTTTCTTCACATAACTGTATCATTGCAATATGTATATTTATTCATTCAGTTACATAACATTTCCTACTGCTATACTCTGTTCCAAGAAGGTAGGACAGAAATCATAAACCCTAACCTCTATACAGTCGGCTCCCTGTATCTGCGCTCCATACATTCGCCATCCTTGCTATTCGCGGACACCCCTAAATATCCCATTACTCATCATCCGCACAAAAAAACAGCAAAATACCAGCTATTCACGGATTTGAATCGGGCGAGTCGGTGCGCATCCCGATTCTTGCTTTGGTCGGCCATCTTGCATTCTTGCGTGACGTCAACACAGCGTCCCAGCTGAGGCAGCAGTTCACAGACCTCCCAAATGGTCGAGATATTAGCTTGATTACTATAGTCCTTTGCGAGTTATAGAGATTAATGTTCAAAAGTTTTGGACTACAGTGAACCCTCAAATTATGCGGGGGATGTGTACTGGGCTGTCGGCGCGTACGTTCGTTTGCGCGTACATGGGAGTTAAATATAAATGGGGAAAATAGGTATTGGTCTGGGTCCGACCAAAAGTTGTACTATTTCTACCTTTCATCACCTAAAAACCACAAATATATAACATATTACTTAACAAATATGCTTTTATAACCTAATCTACCACACAAAATACATTTAATGTATAAAAATAAGACACAAACGTAAATTAACTCACATTGGTAGTGGTTGAGCAACGCCGATGTTATGGATCTGCGCCATCGATCGATAACGCTGCACCCGAAAGTTCCAAAACGGATCGACCGAAATAATAGGCCTAGCCGCCTAGGCCTACTGGTAAGGTTTTGAGTCGAAACGTAATACACCCTGTATATAGTTTCATATAGCCTACAAGTCAAGTGAGATAGTTCAATAGCTCATATACATATTAAGGAATTGGCTTCACATAATTTAGCCAGGGGAGAGCAGTGGGCTATGAAGCGGCTTTCGAGAAATGTAAACAATCTCGCCTCCAACTCCTGAACAGAAACAGATTTTCCATCTCCGATTGTGTTTGCTCAATAAATGATACATGCAATGAAAAACGAAGAACAGTCTTTTAATAGATTCATAATATCCTGTGGAATATCACGTGGAAACGGATGTTGACGATGAAGGATAAGACAGTGGTGGAACGAAAGTCATTGATTGATTATGTATGTGTGGATGAACGAATGAAGAAATCTGTGATGGATGCTAGGGTGTATAGGGGTATTGGAGGGGGTCTGTCTGATCATTATGTAGTGGTAGCTAAGGTTAGGATACAAAAGAAGTGGGTGAGGAGAGCGGGAGGGAGGCGAGAGGAGGGTGGAATGGTGAGGAGGGTGGAGAGGTTGCAGGAGGAGGAAGTCAGGGAGGAGTACAGGAGAGCAGTGGAAAGACGACTAGGTGGGTTCGACCTGGAAGTTATGGAGGAAGTGGAGGAGATGAGCAAGGTGTTTAAGGATGAGATCTGTGCAGCATGTGAGGAGGTGGGTGGAGTGAGGAGAAGAGGGAGGGGAGTGAAAGGTACAGCATGGTGGACAGAAGAGGTAAGAATAGCTGTGGAAGAAAAGAAGAAAGCATATAGAGAGTGGTTGGGTAGTAGAGGGAATGAAGATTCCGAGAGACAGAAACGAGCGAGGTACGTGGAGAGTAAGAGGGTGGTGAAGAGAGTAGTGAAGGAAAGTAAGAGAAGAGTAGATGAGGAATTTGGAAGGAATCTGAGTGTAAAATGGAGGGAGAGTAAGAAACTGTTCTGGAAAGAAGTCAAGAAAGTTAGGGAAGGTAGCAAGGGAAACAGTAAGGGTGTGAAAGATAAGAATGGGAGAATGCTAGCCGAGAAGCAAGAGAGAGTCGAAAGATGGAGGGAGTACTTCAGTGAGTTGCTAAATGAAAGGAATGAAGAGCCAGCAAACATAGCTGGATATGGTATGGGAGGGAGAAGAAGAGAAGTAGTGGAGGAGGAGGTGGGGATCATGAGGTCAGAAGTGTGGGAAGCCATGAAAAGAGTGAAGTTGGGGAAAGCACCAGGAACAGATGGAGTGTGTGGGGAAATGTTGAGGTATGGTGGTGAGATAGTGATAGAATGGGTATGGAAAATGTGAAAACTAGCATGGGAGAAGGGGAGTGCACCCGATGACTGGAAGACTGGCATAATAGTCCCCCTATATAAGGGCAAAGGGGAAAGAGGAGTGTGTGGTAACCACCGAGGAATATGTCTTCTAAGCGTAGTAGGGAAGGTATACAGTAGGGTAGTGATTGAGAGAGTGAGAGTGAGAACGGAGAAATGGATAGGCGACGAGCAGGGAGGTTTTAGGAAGGGAAGAGGATGTGTAGATCAGATTTTTACCCTGAATTGTGTTGTGGAGAAGTATCTGGAGAAGAAACAAAAGGTATATGTTGCCTTTATGGACTTGGAGAAGGCCTATGACAGAGTGGATAGAGAAGGTTTGTGGAAAGTACTTAGAATATACGGAGTAGAGGGCAAGTTGCTGAAAGCAGTGAAGAGTATGTATGAGGGTGCAAAGGCGGCAGTACGTGTGGAGAGTGAGCAGAGCGAGTTCTTTGACCTGAATGTTGGTTTGAAACAGGGGTGTGTGATGTCCCCGTGGTTGTTTACTGTATATATGGATGGAGTTATGAAAGAAATACTATCAAGAGCAGTGGATGTTGGTGTATCGCTGAAAAGGGAGGGAATTGAGTGGAAGCTACCTATACTGCTGTTTGCGGATGATACAGTTCTTATGAGTGATAATGAATGGGAGTTGCAGGGTCTGGTAAATGAGTTTGGAACAGTGTGCGAAAAACGGAATTTGAAGGTAAATACGGGGAAGAGCAAGGTTATGGTCTTCGAAAGGGGTGAAGTCACAGAGTGTGAGGTGAAGCTGAACGGTCAGGCTATGGAGATCGTCAACTCTTTTAAGTATCTGGGCAGTGTGTTGAGTAAAGATGGGACTATGGATGAAGAGGTGCGGGAGAGGGTACAACAGGGGAAGAGGGTTGTAGGAACGCTAAAAGCAGTAACAAGAAATAGGGTGGTCAGTATGGAAGTGAAGAAGTCCTTGCATGACAGTGTGGTAATCCCGACACTGACTTACGGAAGCGAAGCATGGACGTTGGTTGAGAGACTCAGACCAAGAGTGAGAGCAGTGGAAATGCATTACTTCAGGAGAGCGTGCGGAGTTACATGGAGGGATAGACAGACTAATGAGGAAGTAAGAAGGAGGTGTGGTGTGGAGGTAGATGTGCTGGAAAGTGTGAAAAGGAACAACTTGAGATGGTTCGGCCATATGGAACGTATGGAAAGCGAGAGAATGACTAAGAGGGTGTACGAGAGCGAGGTGGAGGGACAGAGGGGGAGAGGTAGACCGAATATGAGGTGGAAGGATGGAGTGAGGAAGTACATGAACGAAGGCGGTGCTGGTTGGGGGGAGGGGCGTCGACTGACTGGGGACAGAGGTGCATGGGGGCGGTTCGTTCGTGGCCACCCCTTCGGGGATCACGGCGTCAGGCAATAGATAGATAGATAGATAATATCCTGTTGAGCTTTATAGATACATAATAGTTTTGTACGGGAGATGTGTCTCTCTCCACAGTCAACGGTGACGACGTCGGAGGGCCCGGCGTCACGCCAATATGGCCGCCCGAAACTCTTCAACATATACGAATCGATTCCTGCTCGTTCGCTCGGCGCATACATTTGAATAATTGAGCGTACTTTTCGATTTGTTGCCTCAATTGTGGTTCAAGCGTAGCTTTGATTACGCGTAGAGAAATTGCGCGTATTTTTAGGGTTCACTGTACTTACTTGGAACAGAGTATAGTTATCTAATCCAGGGACTTGTACTGGTAGAATGTTTTCCTCTTGTTTACTTTATGTATTAACCCCGTAAGGACGGGGCCGTTTGTTGACATGATCTAGCTGCCAGGCGGGTATATTTACCGAAAACGAGCTTCATTCCATGCTCTTTTTCATGCATAAACAAGAGCCAGAGCATAATACAATTATGTATCCGTGAAAGGGCAATAATAGAGCTTTCCAATGACACCTGGATCATCCTCGTACGACCACGGGTTATCCTGTAGCGATCGCGTAACCGGAGGTGAAAATACCCTAAAATAAGGTAATTTCCGCAGTTTTTTCCTTGTCTCGCGAGGACGAGTGTGTGTAGGGAGGCGGCGGTTGTACCAGACACGGCCCAGAGTTGGTGCCGAGCGGTCAGAGCCCACCTATCGTCCTCCCAACGTGCGGACTCTCTCTCAGAGCCCCTAATGTGCTCAGAATGCCGCCCGTCATATGACGGGCACCGGAGGATAGGCCATTTATCTCTCGCCCGTCATATGACGGGCACCGCGGCTTGAGTGTTAAGGAGAGATGGGACATTTTTTTGGGTCCCCCTTCTTCCTCATGTTTAGCTCCATTAGTTATCAGACTTTATGACGTTCGGCCCATTAGTTTGGTGATTTTGAGACCTTTCACTTAATTTCTTTGTCAATATTAAGACTTTTTGTGTCATTTAGGTGTTTATTTTTTCCTGGCGAGCGATAGCGAGCCTGTAATATAAGAGGAACTGGCCTTTGGCCGGGACATTTTTCTATCAAAAAATGTAAATTGGGGGATGTTTTTTTTAAGCTTGATGGAGGTCTAAGGAGGAAACTAAAAAACTTATAAAAAGATATATAAATGAGGAAATAAATCTGCCCATCCCCCCATAACATGCTTGCTGTATGATCAGACTGGGCCTCAAACCCGGGCCTATAGCAGTATACCAGACCAACAACAAATCTATTAGACCACCGAGGAGCTATACCAGTGATAGTTTCATTTGTCTATCTATCTATTTGCTCAGGCCCATTCCCCATTTTTTTTTTTTTTTTTTTTTTGTTTTTTTTTTTTTTTTTAATAGTATATATATTATACGGTATATATATATTTTATATATATATATACGGTATATATTTTTATTTTTTATTTTTTTTATTGGGGGTGGCCGACTTGAGACAGCCCGAATAGGGGGAAAAAACAAAAACAAACAATGAACACACAAAAACAAAAACACAAATTCACACAAATATAGGTCATTTGTATGCTAGGAAAACCAAGCTCCCACACACTCCCCATAATTTCACCCTCCATTGTATAGTGAGTATGCACTATATATGTTGTTGTTCCCCAAGCTGCCTGGCCGAACAGCCCCAAGGCCCCGAGCAAGGCCAAGGCCATAACCAAAGACCCACCCAGGGCCCTGTGCCCCTCAGTAATTATGAAGAGAAAGTTGAGGGGCAAAGGAAAAATGTCACGCTTTGGCTTCCAATCTTGGTAGATTGGGAGGTCAATCCACGGAAGAGACGCCGTCACTTGAGATCTAGAAAATATATAAGTAAAAGGAACAGTCAGAGTAAGCTATGGGTATGGCAGAGATCGCACTATATTGAATATACTGGTATGTTTCTTGTCTCATTAGTTTCCCTATAATAATATTCTCATATTTTATTCTTTTAGCACCCTTCCACTGTCTAAAATATCTTCTTTATTAAAGCTTGTATGTTAACTAAAAATATGCCTTTGCATCACTTCTTTAATCTATAATATGCCTCATTAATCTCCTTTTATAAACTGTCTTGGTGGTGCAATAGTTTGTGTTTAAGATCTGTATGTGGTATCCCAGGTTCGAATTCCCGGAGGATCACATACTTTCATTAATTTCATTGGGAGGTGTTTGGTGATAGGAGTGAAATGAATGAATTAGATTTGTTATTTCATTAATGTCACAGATTCGTCAGTCTCTCCTGCGAGTGAGCCAAGTCAAAGTCCCCGTCCACGAGGTGACCCGGCGGAGTGGACGGTAGAAGAGGTGATCTGTCACATTGCTGCCACTGACCCAGCACTAGCCATACATGCTGACCTCTTCCGCAGACATGTGAGTTAAATACCAATTGTTTTGTTCTTTTTGTAGAGAAACTACAACAGAAACCGGGCCTGGGATGGGCGGAGTCTCTGTCCAAGTTACCCTTCAGCATAATTTTTTTTTTTTTTTTTTCCCCATGGTGGCCATGAACATTAGGCGTTTGTCACGAATTGCTAGGTCAAGTTGCCCGGGCTTGACATCTACCAATAACATTTTGCCAGAGTGTGTTCGACCTCCCGACCCTTTGATTAGCAGCTTGAATAGGTAAGTTCCAAGGGTTCCTCAGAGACATGAGTTCACTTTTATTCTCTTTCTTGAATCCATGGAGCCTGGGTGTTGTTTCTAAAGGATGTGGCTCTTTTTGTGCTTTAAACATTGCACGCCAGAAAGCTTTGTTTGTCAGGGCGGACGCACCACCAAAACACACCAATCACGCTCAGGCTGTCTTTGTTCTGCCACCTTGATGCAGACACAGCCGTCTACAAGTTCCGTTGCGTCCGAACGTATGCACCTACAAGCACTGTGCACTGACATAAGAATGGCTACATACCTACATACATACCGTATTTTAAAATAAACAAGTAACTCCCCACCATTCTTGATACAGTATTGACACTCATTGACACACTACGAGTTGCGAGAGAACAACAACGAGGGCAGACGTTGAGTAAGAAGTTGCAGTGGATCATGCATCGTGGAATGCAGCTATAAGGTAGCTATCGGGCTTCATGATACCAACATAAAAAATTCCTGTATAATATTGATAAGGAAGCATCATAGTTCTTTTCCTCTGGCAAACATTCACTGTTTATCACTCTCACTTTGGTTTCTCAAACTCCTCTCTTCTCTTTTAAATATCGATGTTTACAGTATATTAATGATTCCTTTCCTTCTAAATTTAGTCTAGTATCTAACTTACTGTAGCCGTACATAACAGTCCCCATATATGTGCAGTACTGTATACTGATGATTCCTTGTTTCCTGTTGCTGTACTAAAATATTGATCAAAACTTGCCAGAAAATAAACACCTGTGTTAAACCCGCCTTAATGCATACTCCACTTTCCAGGAGATCGATGGGAAGGCGCTGCTACTCCTCAACAGCGACATGATGATGAAATACATGGGGCTCAAGCTGGGGCCGGCACTCAAGATCTGCAACCTCATCAACAAAATACGCGGCAGGAAGCATTTGGTGTCATAGGTAGTGCAATGCCATCTCAGATTTGGTATGTACAAAGCAAGGCTATTTCAAAATATGCGGCTAGAAGAACTTGATATTGTAGATCACAAGGCTATTTCAAATTATGTTGCTGGAAACACTTTGCATCTCAAAATTTGTGGCTGAATACATTTTGTGTTGATGTTATTAAAAAATGTATAACCAATATGATGAATAGCGAGGAGTACTGTAGTGTGAAGCGAATGGTATTTAGTAATAATGCGAGATAATGAATGTTAACTAGTTTGAGGATGTTGGACAGTGCGTTATGTTACTTGATGACGGGAGTTAAGAAATTAATAATGACATGATCAATTATAAAGGTGACTTTGGAACTAAAGAGCAAAGGTGAAAACAAAGAGCCATTGTTAGTGAAAAATATCTTAACCCGGGTGTGTAAAATTGGTACAGTATTTGAAGGGAAAGTATAGTACACTGTAGATGATAACTTACCGAGGAAAACAAAATGTTATATTGTATAGATTGGATACTGGTACAGTATAGAGTTTAAACTCTACTGTACCAGCGATGTATTTTTCATTAGATTTTGGCAACTATTAGACAATTTTATTCAGCTTAGGAAGGACATGTACAAATTATAAGGCTACAGACTATCTCAATCCATCCTTTTAGCCACCCTATATCCTTCCTAAGCTTTATGAAATTGTCTAAATGCAGCCAAAATCAACTAAAATCTACGTCACCGGTACTGGAAGGGTTAATTCTGTGCCGTATATGCTGACTTGGAAGCAGCATCAGGTCAGCATAATTGACCAGTTGCGAGTTTCAAGCTATAAGGAAGTTGGAGCTGTATACATCAATATTTAGCAGAATTACCAGCTAAAATGTGATTGTAACATAAACACATACAATTAAATTCAGTATCCTTTCTCATCATCAGAAACCTACATTATAATTGCATTTCTGTTTAATTAAAATGTAAAATTTGCAAACTAAACAAACAAAAACTTTGACAAAGACAATGTAAAGGTAAAATAACTTATCAAAATTGCTATGTGGAAACAACGCTTAGTAAAATAAAATTTATGAAATAAAAAGACACAATATCTATGTTTACGGCTCCAACTTCCTTATAACCTGAAACTGGCAAGTGGTGAAGTAATTGATACCACAAAGTTTATTTGATTAATTGCCAGTAGTGGTTATGCATTGGCATTAGTGAGGATGCCTGTTACCAGTCTACAGATAAGCTATGTGATCTCTTAGCAGGATTAACCCCTAGCGACGTATTCTTACTTTTATTCTAGCTATATTTAGAAAATTTTATGCAGTTTAAGAAGGATCTGTGGTAGCGAAAAGGTTTAAGTGAGATAGTTTGAAGCCTGTTAATTGCTGGAGGCCCTTTTTAAATTTACTATAATCGTCTAATAGTAGCCAGAGTAAGTTAACAAATTATGGCACCGGTATTGTAGGGGTTAAAAGGAGATGACTCATTGTTATACTGTATAATGAATAGATTGATCTCTAAACTAGCATAAACTGTACATGATTAACTCCCCTTGAGATTGATAACCCTCTCAGTATATAATGATGTACAGTACCTCTTTGTTTTATTCTGGCTATCATCAGATAATTGAATTTAGTTCAGGAAAGACCTCTTGGAATCAGAGAGGTATAAACTATCCTAATTAACCCTTTGACTCCCAGATTGCCTTCCCCAATTGAATTCAATCGTCTAATGGTAGCCAGAATTAACCTAAGAAAGTTGTCCTTGTGTCCTGAAGGGGTTTATTCTTGTAGCAGCACAGAAACCTTTAGGAGTTATTAGGGTTATTTCCAGGTAGAGCAAATTAGCAAGATGAATCTCAAGTTGTTTAATAGACAGATAAATATAGAACTACAAAAAAGAAATATGAATTATTTTTACTACATTTCTTTTCATCTCCATTGCTTTATTCCTGAGGGAGGAAAATACCCGTAGACTTGTAAATTTGAATCTAGTTTAATCATGTTGATCTCAGGAAACCTTTTAAAAATCTTCCCCAAAATATTTATTCTTGTAAACTACTAGAGCACACAGAATTCCTCCCAAACCAGCAATTCCCAGGAAATCAGTGTTCATGTACTGTACGACCGCCAGCAGTTCCAACTTTCCAGAAATTGTTTGTTTATGCAATTTAACTTTATTCATAAGGGTAGACAAGTGAATTTGAGCAGTGTTCCAACTACAGTAAACCCTCGCTCTTTCGTACTTCACACTTTCGGAATTCCAAGGCTTTCGGACAAGCATTTCAATTCGGACTCATGGTTCAGCCTTTCGGATTTGTCCGAAAGGCTGAGAAAATACCTCCGTCCTTTTCGGACTACACTTTCGGACTACATTTAACTTCGGACTCATGCTTCAGCCTTTCGGATTTGTCCGAAAGGCTGAGAAAAATTAAATCGCATTCGGACCAAAAAGACGAGTTTCGGACTTGTCTGGTTAGGTGAATGTGTATTCGGACTTATAAACTTCGGACATTATTTCAGCCTTTCGGATTTGTCTGAAAGGCTGAAGTGTGAGTTCGGACTCGGCCCTTTCGGACTTTTGACACTTTCGGACAGGGGTCTCCCCCAATTAGTCCGAAAGAGTGAGGGTTTACTGTATTTCACATTTATAATGTAAAACTTACAAACAGGAACGGCACAATATAAAGACAAAAGAACTTATCAAACTCATTAGCCTATGTGGAAATAACGATTTAGCAAATTATCAATAAAAAATACCCACAAGTAAATTAACAGAGATAGAGGTATAAATGTCCGAGATGAGTAATACCGGTATATGTAACGAGTGCCAAGATGTACCTTAACTATCGCTCATAAATCAATCTTTTCTACTTTTCTATGGGTAATATTTTACCGATTGTGCGTATCGGTACTAATTGGAGCACCTCGTACTGGCTACCTGAACTGACATACATACATTTTAACCCTTTGGCTGCGGGATCTGTTCAGGAACGATCTGGCAATTTAAAGTAATTTACAGGCCCTTAAAGTTTTAAAGCCTGTGGAGACAAGTTTGAGTGAGCGGGAGCACGGCAGGCCCCCGTCCGCTCTCCAGCCCGGCGGCTGGTGCACTGAGAAGTGAGAGCCATATCTAGCGAGACCTATGTAGTGCGACATTGCTCATTATTAGCAAATATTTGCCGATGTCTATGGTAGCACTGCGGAAGAACCCCGCACGCTACTAAGCTCGTTCTGGTGTCATTTTGAAGCTATTTTCTTCTAGTTTTTGGCTGAATACACTTCATTTCACTCAGACACTTGCTTAATAATTCAGGAGTGCCTGAATGAGCCCTACTATATCGGAAATATGCCCGCAGCGTAAGTGTTAAAGAGGTGAGTTATTAATAGGGGGTACCGGTATGTATGGTTTCAGCCTTCTGTCCTAAGAATGAAATCATACTCTTTATTGAACATGAAGGGTAGACCTAGAAAGACTTTGGATCAGGTACTCCGGTCTGATCTCAAAATAAAGAATTTGACAACAGACGCACCCCTTGACAGGGTCGCCTGGAAATCCGCCATTTAGGATGTTAGACTGTAACCACAATCTCTGTGGATAAAATGGTCTTTAAACTTGTATTTATGTATGTATGATCACTCGTTCTTCAGCCGCTTCAGTATGGGTGGCGTTATTTGGTTTTATTCTGGCTATCATTAGACGGATCAATACAGTTTAGGAGGGGTTTGTGGCAGTTAAAGGGTTAATATAGATAATCTATCCAGTTGATACCCAGAAGTCCATTCCAAGTTACTTAAATTCCTGTAATGATAGCCAGAATCAAAACTGTCATCCATACCGAAGGGGTTAAAGTGTGTGTATGTATATTATAATGTAAAACTTTAAAAAAAAACTGGGACGACACAATATAAAGACAAAAGAACTCATAAAAATTGCTATGTGGAAATAATGCTTTAGCAAAATAAGTTTTTAAAATAAAAACACAAAACCACCACATAAATAATATAAATTTTGTGATCAAAGTGACTTATGGATGGTTAAATTCTGTTGTGTCTATCATTGCTTTACTCGCATAATTCTAAAATAAAATAAATAAAAGTAGTTCTGGAACAGTAAGAAGTGTTGGTGGTTGTACATAGAGAAAACCCGGATATACCAACAAGCAATCACAACCTCAAATAAAAATACTGAGCATTCAGATCTTTCATGCACCACATGGATTTTCACGAGCACAATCACAAGGCGTTTAGCTCTTTTATATACAGTGGAGCCCCCATTTTCGCTACACCGGTCTTCGTTGATTCAATTCTCGCACCACACACCAAATATTCCCAATTTCAATTCTCGCGCCAAAAGCCTCAATTCTCGCATCAAAATCCCAGCCGAAACCCGAAAAAATCGCAAAAATAACGAAAAACTCGACATAAAACTAGAAAACAAACAAAAACAATAATTTTGTTTTAACATAACAAAAGAATCTGCCAGGCGATTGCCGTTTAGAGACGAAATCCGAGTGAAACTGAGATCCGATCGTCAAATGCACAAGATGCCGCCATCTTTGTATGACGTCATCACTAAGCAGACACTTGCAGTTTAGCTAGTATCTGTGTTGACAAAACAACCGTTTGCAAGCCTTTTTGTGCCTGAACCCCTTATCTCTCGCGTTTATTATAACCTCTAGTACATCTAGTGATAGGGATGGTTGGCCTGGTGGTAGCAATGAAGGAATTTCATGCTCAAAACACAGAGCAAAGACCAGTCCATGTCGGACGAAGCGATTGAAATGCCTAGCCTAGACGATGTTAGCCTAGGCTAGGCTAAATATGACAATGATTTATAATAAAATCTGTGTGGTAAGTAATCTTCTCATAATACGTATTTATACGTCTTTTCCTCATAATATGTATTTATTGGATGTACAGTATTTGGGGCGAAATGGGTACTTGAGGGGTGGCTGGACGAATTTAGAACCTAGGCCTAAAAAATTTTGCATGATAGAAACAATGCCCCAATCCACAGTATTTATGGTTAGGACTGTCATTTAGCCATGTCTACTGTATATTATTATTTACAATGTATAAGATTTAGGCCTAGGCTACTTGATGTAGCCTAGACAAAAAACATGTTTTCATAGCCTGACACTGGGAAAAAGTGCGGTAATTGTTTAGATATTGGGCCCTTTTTTTCTAGTTATTAAAAACTTATTCTATGGTGTATTATATGATACAGTATAATGCATAAAATTTAATTTGTGTACAATAAAACATGTTTTCATAGGCAAAAAAATAGAAAAAGACGCAAATTTTGGCATGAGCACGGAACCGATTGAATTTTCCCCATAAGAACAGTGCCCCGATCTTGGCTGTTTCAATCCTAGCTCTATTTCTGCGGAACCGATTAGCAGCTAGGATGGGGGCTCCACTGTACTGTATATTTAATGAGCAACCATAGTGGAAAACTTGAAGAGCACGTTTATGAGACATTTAACTCGTATATATATATTTTATGAGTGACAAACTAACTTCAATATTGCATTATACAGAGTACAATCGTGAGGTATTAAGCTTGTATATACAGGTTTTCCTCGATTTACGATTGGATTACGTTCCTGAAAATACGATCTTAAATAGAAAAATCGTATAGCGAACCCTAGAATTAATGGGGTAAATAGGGATGTGTTCTTGGACCAGCCATAACCCAAACACAAACATTTAAAAACCTATAATGATTAAAATGTAAAACTTGCAAACTAAACAAACTAAAACTGGGACGATACAAGATAAAGGTTAAATAACTTATCAAAATCGCTATGTGGAAATGACTTACTAAAATATATATTTTTTTTTATGAAATAAAAGAACACAATCCACCACATAGGGTGTACATTACTACAGTACATGAGCAAGTTAATCTGTTTCCCAAGCAAACAAATTGCACGCATAACAACGCACTATCGTCACGTTCAAGGAATTAGTCAATTTAGGAAGTCCTGGACGTTCTGGTAAATTTGACTAAACTCTGCATGAATAAAGAAACTACAATTAGTGTCAAAATGTTCGATTAAAATTAAATTTGCAACTTGACAAGACATTAACCCTCTCACATCCTTATGACGCAGAGGTTGCCAGATTAGCAATAAGAAATAGATTACTCTCACTCTTATAATTACCTCTACAAAATTAGTTTTCTGCCCACAGCTAACTCAAAGACAACTGCAGAGGTTGAAGTAAATAAACTAAAGGTTTATAAATACCCCGGACGGTAAAAAAGGCTTTAAAGTATCCCTAATAGGCTCAAAAATTGCGTCAGGATGTGAGAGGGTTAACAATAGTACAAAATACAAATAGCACTCACTAACGATAGTGCTATCCGATACCCCGATTTAAGATAGCCTATTATTATACATTTTTAGGAGTTGTGTTTGAGTTTTGGGTGGTCCGAGAATGCATCCCCATTTACCCCATTAATTTTAGGAATTGCTATATGATTTTTCTATTTAACCCTCTCACGACCATATGACGCAGAAGTTGCCAGATTAGCAATAATAAATAGAGTTTTCTCACTCTTATAATTACCTCTCCAACATTAGTTTTCTGCCCACAGCTAACTCAAAGACAACTGCAGAGGTTAAAGTAACTAAACTAAAGGTTTCTAAATACCCCTGATGGTAACAAAGGCTTTAAAGTATCCCTAATAGGCTCAAAATTGCGTCAAGAATGTGAGAGGGTTAAGATTGGGTTTTCAGGAATGTAACCCAATCGTAAATCGAGGGAGACCTGTACTGGTTTGGTACAAGTATAATCTATTGCAATACATGTGTAACTCTGCCTTATACCAGGGACTAGGAACATAATCAAAGAAGCAAAACATCATGATATATTGAAGATCACCTCCTCTACATTAGCCCCTTTGATATGCCTTGATATTATTCTGGCTATACATTGGATGATTTTATTCAGGTTAGGAAGGACCAGTGGAAGTTTGAGGGTTAACCAAGATAGTTTTTACCCCTCCAATTCCCATAGCTGCTTCCTAAGCTTCATAAAATCGCATAACATTAATTAGAATAATACTAAAATGCCATCATATTAAAGGGGCTAATTTTGTGAAAGCCTTGGTGACGTAGCAAGTGTTTGACCTTAAGCAGAGTCATGTGAGGCTTCAAAATATGGCTTCTGTACCTATACCCTGTTCCAAGTACGTGGGTCAGAAATCGTCAACCCTAACCTCGGTAACTCAAAAAAGGGCTAGAGCAAATGGGCTGTAAATTTCCACACCTATTCCCTGGCTGACCCTTCACAAATGGTAAAAATATTAGCTGGATTACTTTAGTAGTTTGTGAGTTATAGAGGCTAATGTTCAAGAGTTTTGGCCTACTTATTTGGAACAGGGTATAGTAAATTATAATATCGCTGACTATGTTACTGTAATGGATCTACATTCTAGTAACTATATTGACAGTGAGAAATTCATAAACTAATTCAGGATATTTTGGCTTACAGTATCTATTTAATGCTCATGTAATTCCTTAATCTCCATACCGCATGTGGCTCTGCATATAATAATCGATTATATGTCATATGATATATATATATTTTTTTTACAAAGTATGTTACGTATATACTGGTTGATGATGTAACTGCACTGAATTGACATATGGCTGACCTGTACTGTAGTGTGCTTGTGGTTCAGGGTGTCAAACGCAAGCAGAGTCAATTATTTTGTGTTTTTATTATTGTACTTTACAGTATAATTATGTAAAGCTAAAATTATGGTTTATAGTTCAAATTATGTCTTCGGAAGTGTTAAAGCGGCCAAAACAATGCTATTTCAAGTTAATTTTCCTGCATTACTTCTCTCATTAATTCAAGCCTTCAAACAAAATGGCTCCGGTTTAACACCTCATTGTGGTTTGAAGGTGAAATTATAATGTTCCCGTACTATCTTCAGGGGAGATGGGTATTTTTTTTTTTTTTTTTTTTGGTCCCCTTTCTCCCTCGTGTAAAACCCCATTTGTTTAGAGATTATAAGACATTCGGCCCATTAGTTTGGCGATTTAAACACCTTTGGCTAATTTTGTTATAAATTTAAGGACCTTTCGTGCCATTTAGGTGTCGATTTTTTTTCCTGGCGACCCCTCCGCCTCGGCGATCTTCTTACGCTCCATACTCGCGGAATCGGCGCATGTTGGGCGTTATGGCCTTATTTTCTTAATAGCTAAGCAATGGTAATAAATAAAAAGACATACTTAATTTGAAAATGAAGTACATATTGTTATCTTGATCCTGGTGTTGACCGGACATCGCTATGTCGTTTGTCGTTGGGTTGTTGTGTCACGCGGTTGTGAATATTATGCTCGCGGGAGTATAAGAGGCCTACCGAGGTCCGCGGTGAAGGTTCGGTGTGGAGTATAAGAGGCCTGCCGAAGTGCGGGGGTTAACCCTTCCAGCCCGGGTGTCCTGTTAAAAGGACACCACAAAAGAAGGGCAGGAGCCCGGGTGTCCTGTTAATAGGCAGCAAGCTTTCAAGCCTATTCAGCTTGGTCTGAATGCCGTGCATCCGACGCATGTAAACAAAGCCGATCGTTGCGTCACCGCACCTCCGAAAACAAGAAGGAGACGTCGGATCAATGTTATTGTTGTGATGTAAGACGAAATTAGTGTCTGAAAAGCTCCGATATTGTCAACATCGCGGCAAAATTCGCTCCACTGAAATCATCATCACAACTGAACCAGTTGACTTACAGAGCTCTACTCAACGCCAGTCTACAGATGGAAAACCGCACTACGTTTATAGATGCGTGGGAAATTTCTAGCAGTTAAAATAAACAAAAATACGGTAGCCTAGGCCTAGACGTTTTTCGGCCAGATCGCCCGGATACGACCTCCGTCCTTTGGAGGACCAGCACGGGTCACGAGGGTTAAGGCGGTGTCACGCGAGCCCTTTTTCTGGCAATTTTTACTTGCAATTGTTGTTTGGCATTTTCAAAATTAAATTTTATCAGATTTCTAATACATAAACTGTCTTCGTGGTGCGATGCATAAGGTGTTGATTTTCGGTGTGAGCGTCCTGGGTTCGAATCCACGGACTGCCACATGTGTTTGTAAATTTCATTAATTGATTTTAGGAGTATAGTTGGTTGTTGGAAGGAACATAATAACAGTATAATCAACCTTCAGCCTAGTTTCCGATGCCAATGTGAAAGAGCCTCAAAGTATCAAAAAAAAAAAAACCTGCTCAACAAAAATTGCCGGAAAATGCGCTCGTGTGATACCGGCTTTATGGTATATGTCGATGCAGTTTGATACATTGTAAGCTATATTTATTTGCTGTGTCTGATAACCCCAATGCAGTAGATTAATGCTGTATAAGCTGAGAGTTGACTTAAAGGAGATAGGTAATTTTTCTGTTTAGCCCCATTAGTTTTCAGATATTATGACGTTTGGCTCATTAGTTTGGCGATTTTAAGACCTTTTGCCCCATTTTTCTGTCAATATTAAGACTTTTTGTGTCATTTAGGTGTCAATTTTTTAATGGCGAGTGATAGCGAGCCAGTAATTTAAGAGAAACCGGCCAAAGATTTTTCTATCGAAAAATTTAAAAATTTATCTTGTCTTGGGCAGGTGTTTTTAAAGATTGATGGAGGTCTAGAGAGGAAACTAAAAAGAGAATAAAAAGATGTATTCTGTAATACTGTATATATATGGGTAAATAAATATGCCCATCCCCCTTAATATTTCTCATACAGTCATATAGTACTTTGTAACACATCTGTACAAGTGTCATTATACTTGAAATGTCTATCCTTTTGTTACTTTAGTACCGTACACTGAATGTATCACTTATTGTACTGTAAGGTGCGAATTTTATATTAATTGTATCAGTTTAGTAGCTAATATTAAATTCAACAGTAAATTTACAAATTAATATACAGTAGTACTGGAAAAATTACCGAAAAGTTAATGATATTATATTATACAAATTGGTATTTATTTTGTAGTTATGTATAAAGACTATTCACGAGTGATTTGCAGTATATACACATTTTTTATTGGCTAATTTTGCAGCCTCTTTTTCGCATTAGGTCTTACAAATAACAAGTTGGTCAACATTTAGAGCATTATTTTATTATCATTCACAGACTTGGTTACAGGGACAGACAAAAATATCAATAGTTGTTGAAAACCTTGATGAGAATAATTGTGAAGTTGAAATGTAAAACTTGCAAAACAAACCAACCAAAACAGGAGCCGCACAATATAAAGACAAAAGAACTTATCACAAGTCACGAGCCGTAGCATAGTCGATAGAGCGTCGGCTGCTGATCAAAGGGTTGGCGGTTCGAGGCCGCACTGTCAAAATGTTATTGGTAGATGTCAAGCCCGAGCAACTTGATCTAGCGATTCGTGACAAACGCCTAATGTTCATGACCACCCTTTCTAGGGAATAACGGCATCTAGCCAAACAAAAAAAGACGAGAAAAGTAACTAGTCGCTTGGCATTAATATGTGTTATGGTATTGTTTTGACAACCTCTTGGAATCTTAAAACAATGTGGCATACCATTTACTGACAAATCTGATGATATTTTTAAATGCCTTCAGGATTTTTTTTTAAATGCCTTCAGGAAAAAATATAATTGCCTTTTGATTAATGTTTTCCATAATGTCATTTTTTTTTTAATTAAAATATAAAACTTGAAAACGAACTCAAAAGTTACTGTTCAAATTAACGAACTCATTAAAATTAAAAATTATCGAAACGACAATATGAAATACAGTACAGTACTGTACTGACAAATCCAATCATTTTAAAAATGCCTATGGGGAAAAAATACAATTGCTTCCTGGTTAATGTTCTTGATGGCAGAGAGTCAGCACTTACGTTCCTTAGTATAAACACCATATGAGGAGGAGCACTTTATTGACAACGTTTCACAGATAGCTTCTTCAGGGGTCAATAAAGTGCTCCTCCTCATATGGTGTTTATATTCATTGTCAACTTTTCAATGTTATTTTAACACTTATGTTCCTGTCCTTATTTATGAGAGCACCTCGGGGGTTGCCGTAAGTTAGTATTTGTTGTGGAAAAGTATCAGACCCCTGCAATGTACAGTTGCCCACATAAGTTCTGTTCCTCTTCATGATCTTATGTATGAAAGTAAATAGTATGAATTAATTGCAAGTGTGGTTTCTTTTAATTATCAGTTAACTACTGCATAAAATAAACTACACTTGTCTTGTAATTCAATCATGCGCTTAATATTTCCACATATAAGATCACAGAGAGGAACAGAACTAATGTGGTCAACTATACCTTAAGATTATTTTTAACTGGGAGTTTTAGTAAGACTCATTCAGTAGTGGGCTGTGAGTTTATATCTGATTGGTTTGGGTTTTGCTGAGTTTGGGAGTTGGTTTGTTGGTAGTCGCTTGATTGAAAAAAAAAAAAAATTAGATAGTGAAGTTAGTGTGTGATTTGCAAAAAAATACTATATAACTAGTGAAATAGTTTTGGGAGCCGGTTGATTGGTATTATCAATAGTTTTGGAAGCCGGTTTGTTGGTATTTGCGTGATTGAAAAAAGGAATTCCTAGATAGTGAAGCTAGCACGATTAATTGATAAAATATAACTTCCTTGATAATGGGAGTTTGGGCACACAGAAAACATGACCTTGCAAGTAGTATACAGGTCTCCCTCGATTTACGATTGGGTTATGTTCCTGAAAAACCCGATCTTAAATAGAAAAAACATATAGCATATAAATGGGGATGCGTTCTCAGACCAGCCAAAACACAAACACCTAAAAACCTATAATAATATCGTAAATTAGGGCATCGGATAGTGAGGGAGACCTGTAAATATAGACTTCTCTAGAAGGTGAATTTACTACTCCAGTACACACACACACACACACACACACACACACACACACACACACACACACACACACACACACACACACACACACACACACATACATATATATATATATATAGTTAAGCTGTGCCTGCTATAAGGTATCCTGACTTAAGAGTACAAGCGTTTGCCGTGTCAAGTCAACACCTATAATTGGAGGACCAGTTTTTCACTCATATTTACATACAAGTTTAAAGACCGCATCATCCACAGAGAGTGTGGATTTAGTCTACTGATTTGACAGTTAAATACGGTAATAGTAAAAGTTGGAGTGTACATTCGTCACAACCGCCAGTTCTCCACATCATCGGATTCAATAGCGCTCACATTTTGTAATTCATTGGTAGTTTATAATCTTTATTCACATACAGATAATGTAAAATTATGAAAAATTTAGAAATTGGCACACCTGCTGGGCAGTGACTCATTAGCGGACACTTAACTTATTTACAATAATTAATTGTAATGTAAAAATTGCAAAATAAACAAACCAAAACTTGGACGAACACAGTAAAAAGACAAAACAACTTATCAAAATCGCTAATCACACATTATAACAACGCACTATCGTCACGTTCATGGAATTAGTCAATTTGAGAAATCCGGGACGTTCTGGTAAATTTTACTAAATTATGTATGAATAAAGAAACTACTTATATTTAAATTTAATATTTCACTATATTTGCAATTTGACAAGACATCAACAATAGTACAAAATACAAACAGCACTCACTAACTATAGTGCTATCGGATAATTTAATAATATTGTTCAATTGCTTTATATCATAATATTTTCAGGCTTGCTCCTAAAAAAAAATTAGAGAATCACATACAGTATACTGTAATACCTATTCCAACAAGTAGTTTATCACACATTTAGTGGCACATACTGTAAATCTAAAGACTTTTGAATATAATCAAGTAAGACAAATTCTGTCTACAGTATCTATAAACGGCGTAAAGGAAGAAAACACCTGGTTTGAAATTTGTCTTTGTAAATGCTAACATGATTATGTAATGGTTAGAACGTGTTAGTTCTGTATGTGATATACAGTACTAGGTTCGAATCCTGGGAGAATCACATACTTTCATTAATTTCATTTGGGTGGTTATTGGCGTTAAGAACGATGTTAAAAATCATATGTTTGTCAAACTGGCCCTCTCTCTGTTGACCCGTGTTTCTCTCGTAGGTTCCCGTGTTTCTATTGTAGGTTATCACACCCGTTGACTTATTTATATAGGAACAACAAACTTCATTCATTTTAGTAACCTTGATAATCCCCCTCCCCATCCTTTCTTCTTCTCCTTCTTTGTCAGTAGTGGGCAGGGGGGATCTAAATTTGTGATATTAGCCTAAGCACCCCTAGCTGTACGTATCGTAGAATTAAGGGGAGATTCTCACTTAAGGGATTATTTTTCCAACCTCTTTCTCCCTCATGTTTAGCACTATTAGTTTTGAGATTTGAAGACGTTCGCCCTGTTAGTTTGGCGATTTTAAGACAATTCGCCCATTTTCTGTCAATTTTTAGACCTTTCGTGCCATTTAGGTGTTGATTTTTTCCTGGCGAGTGATAGCGAGCCTGTAACTTAGGAGGAACCGGCTTTTAGCCGGGAAATTTTATTGTGTACAAATTTATATCGAAGGGGGGTCTTGGGGGTATTTTTTTAAAGCTTGATGGGAGTCTAGGGAGGAAACAATAAATCTGCCTTTAAGTGTTGATGTCCTAGGGTTAGTGAGGGATTGGCACACTGATGGCTACAGGACCATACTGATACAGTATATTGCTGCAACTGGAAGCATTCAGTAAATTTCTGATACTATGTTCAAGGAACTTACAGTGAAAGTATTGAGAAGAAGAGATCCATATTATAGGTAGTGCCAACGAGCTTAAACATAATCTTGACCCCTTAACTTCTTACAACTCAAAAATTAATGAAAGCAATTGGGCTGACGTTTCTATCATTTGGAAAAGTCCACCAGGAAATAGGTGTGGATATTTACAGCCAGTTTGCTCTAGGCCCTTTTGAGTTACAAAGAGGTCAGGGATCAAGATTATTGTCAAGTTCGTTGGCGCTACCAATAGTATGGTACCGGTACAATACTGTACTACAGTAGAGTCTCTAATCTCGCAATTGGTACTGAAAAATCATGGTGAAAGGTGAAATCATGGGAGATAGATTATTGAAATTATGAATTTATAAGTACAGTACCGGTACAGAATAAGTAAAAAGTCGCCGCGAGATCCAAACCGAAACTGCTGACTTGGCAAGATATGAGACTCTGTTGTATCATGGTAAGGAATTATTTTTGGAATAACCATGGAAAGGAAAGGAAGCATTTCATTATTCAAAGATATATTGAACATGCTTTCCATAGATTTTAATTTGATAGAAACAGAAAATCTTGAACCTCGAAGAAGAGAATCAAGGCAAAAAAAAAAAAAAAAAATGATTTTTGGATGTGATTGGGAAGCAAGTAAAAATAATACCCCTGTGCGAGTTGATGTGACGGGAAGAAAGTCTAATGTTTGTATTCTTAAACAACTCCTTTCCTTCGCAGCGCCTAATATCGAACGAATACTGTGGGAATGACTGATGTTTACAGAGATTAGATGGATTAGCATGTCCATTTCTAAAGATAATAACATTTTCCAACTTAATTCGTCCATTAACTTGGAAGGGAAAGAATTATTTAAGAATACCGCTCTAAGTATCCTAGCGTTGAGTGAAGCACATAAATTGCACGTACAGTACTTGGTGTGTGTATGTGTTAAACCCCTTGTGGTGTGACTTGTGCCTGACAGATTATGACAAGATTGATATATAAACATATTCACTATATATATACAGTATATATATATATATATTTATGGTTATGCTCGCAGTCAGGTCAATTGTTTCATTGGAACTTCCATGAAATTGGTAAATTGTAAATTGGTGCGGTGTAGGATTTTGAGGGATTATTTAATACTTATGACGAATTAATATCCATAATAATTTATAAACAAAATAGAACAAAAAACCTTTATGAAGTGATTCTGTTAACTTGGTGATTCACATATTCAGATTGGTTAGAATGTTAGTTATCATATGGGCTGATCAAAACAACATACAGGTACTTATACAGTACAGTATATATATAATAGAGTAGCAAACAAGCAAAGGTTTCTATAAGCTCATAGTTCAGTTTCAAAGCAATTACTGAACTATGGTAGTATTTCAAGCTCTATTAAAATGACTGACCTCGCTGCGAGTGCATCCTAAAGTCATGACCTATACATGCTACTCTTACTTGATTTGCAGAATGTTACTCTGCAAAATGTTTTGGTATATGTATATCAGTCTCCCCTGGATCCAAACGTTTCTCATGGCTCCTACAGTCATGTCTTCTATAAATCTAAGGAAAGGTTTCTACTTCGTTAAGCCAAAGCGAAGCTAAATATATAGTTTACCTATTTAAATGTACAGTACAAGCATTTTCACTCCAAGAATAAAATTTTAATGTAATGACAAGTTTAAAAGGGTTGAATGTAATTCTTGATTCATTTGTAACGGTACCGTCTAAGAAAGAAATACGTGCTGTGTACAGTTTTCCCATAACTATATGGAGACAATAATTAATGATATATGATTAACTAAAGAGATGAGGTCAGAAAGTTAAGATTTGAAAGATACTGTAATTCTTTTATAAACTGAGTGTTAGAATTTGACATTAGCTATTGAGAATTGTAGTTTTACATTATGTAGGAGTTAGTGTTTTTTCCAGGGGAGACTGGTAAAATTAACTAAGTTGTATTACATCTACTTATGGCTTTAATTTATTCATCTGCTACTCATATAATATATTTTAAAATGTATTTTTGAAGAGTGATATTGCTTCTCGGAGAACCCATGATTACTGTTAATTATTTATACAGTACTCTTCTTTAAGTTATTACATTTATATCATTATATATAAAAAACAACTTGTATATTCCAATCAGTTACCAATGAATACTATCTCTGTCTCTCTCTCTCTCTCTCTCCGTCACATAATTCAGTGGCGTCTAGCTGAAATGGGATACAGTAGTTTACGTTTAATCATCATGCTGTTTGCTGTTACGACATCAACTGATTTACCTCAATAAAATTACTCCTACCTTTTTAAAAAACCCACAATAGTTATATTTTATATAGCCGTAATTTGAATAATCACAAAAAAAAAAAAAAATACTGCCTCTCTCACCGCATCTGCTGTTGACTCCATTGTTCGTAGTTGTTTGGCGCATTTACTGGTAGTTAGCGGTTCCAGGTCATCCGAACCCCCAGTCAATTCAGTCTCGGCTAAAGAAACGTGACTAATTTAATCTATTCTACTCTAATTTAACCCATCCAAACTGAACTTATCTAACTTAACCTACCCTTAATACAGCAAGGGGTTAAGTACTGGAGTCTGGGTTTAGGTACTTTAACTTAACCCAGCAAATCCAAATTAATTAACTTAACTTATAATGTAAAACTTGCAAAATAAACAAACCAAAACAGGGACGACAGAATATAAAGGCAAAAGAACTTAATATACCAAGGGGTTGAAATGACTGGGTGTTGAATCGACCAACCACGGTAGTTTGCGCATTAGCCAATATTCAGAAAGCAATAGTCTCATTGTTATGAAGCTCACAGCTTCGATGACCAACTGTTTTAAGTAATCATACAAATATTACAGGAATTTCCCAAAACAAAAATAATTCTATCTGATCATGTTATAGTTTCAGTTCCTTTGTTATGAATTTTATATTATTTCTTTTGTAATTTAGCAACTGTTATATTGTTTTGATTTTATTTGTGTGGCCATTTATATTTGCCAAGACTATTTTTTTCTACTCTACTTGGTTTGTTAGTGAGAGCATTATCTCCCAAAAGGTCATAAGGTTAATTTAAGAATAAGGAATCCTGTTGAGGAACGCAGATCCTTAACCCCAGCCAATTGGATGACGCTAATTTGGTCTACTTCTAGCTACCTGCACATGATATTATTCAGCTTAGAAAGGATGTCTAGGTATCAAAGGGTTAAAGACTAGCACAACCCTCTAACTCAGACATGTTCTTCCTAAGTTGAATAAAATTGTCGGAAGATAGCCAATGTGTAACAATTGAAATCATGACAGGTTCTTGCGATGTTGAATAAAATCCTCAAAAGGTAACCGAGGTATAACACTAATTGTTGCCATGACATGCTCTTCCTATGTTGAATAAAATTGTTGGAAGCTGTAATCTAACCGAAATTGGTGTGATCTGATTAAAAGGGTTAAAAGTCCCCGCCAAAGTAGCATTGGGAATGGATACGAAGCCTAAATTGTCAGAGTTTGGACTTATGTGCTTGTAACTCGATGGTGACAATCCTCTTACAAGCAGACACTGGACGATGTACTGTTTTCAAATTCCTCTTTGTCCAAAATAAAATGTATCAGGCAATAATATGGGTATTTTTATTGATAACCTTATTGATGTGGATGAGGTGAATTATTTTTTTAAGAGAATGAATAGAGGAAGGAAAACCAAAGAAAACAAAAATGGTCCGTGTGCCTAAAGACATCCTCCATTCAAAGTTTGTTTGCAACAAATGGGTTTAAATTGTTGTGGGTTGTCAATTTGTGGAAAGCAACTCCAAAGAAAGGAATTCCAGAGTAGAAGTTCTGGGGATAAATTAATTTTGATAAGTGGAAGTTCTACATTGTGGAGGAGAGTGTGAATTGATGTGCATTTTCAGCTGCCCTACTGTAGTTCTGCGGGGAAAGATGCGGAGAGGTGGTACAATTGAACCAAGTTCCTCAGAAAATTTTCCGTGAAAATATCTGTAGAGTAATACAACGGATGCAACACTCTTTGTAAGGGCGGGTGCCCAACCCTGAAAGGGATTGAAAAAGGGGAGCTATCCCCCGCTAAAGGTGGCTTTCTAGGGCCTTTCCTAGCTGATGTTGAGAGGATTGGGTTCTAGTCATGTGGTGATGGGCTGGTCTATCAGAGTGAGAACTGAGCGATCTCTGCCATACCCATAGCTTACTCTGACTGTTCCTTTAACTTATATATTTTCTAGATCTCAAGTGACGGCGTCTCTTCCGTGGATTGACCTCCCAATCTACCAAGATTGGAAGCCAAAGTGTCACATTTTTCCCTTGCCCCTCAACTTTCTCTTCATAATTGCTGAGGGGCACAGGGCCCTGGGTGGGGCTTTGGTATCCCGGGCGTTTCCGCACCCTCCTCAGCTCCCCGCCATGGAGTGGCTTCGGTCACCCAGGCTTTATTGTGGTCGGCAGGGAGGGTTCTGTGGGGGCGCTCGGTTATGGCCTTGGAATTGCTCGAGGCCTTGGGGCTGTTCGGCCAGGCAGCTTGGGGAACAACAACAACACTCTTTGTAAGAATAATGGAGGAAGATCCTGCATGATTGCAGGGTTATTGATTAATCTAATAGCTTTATTTTGAATTTATTGAAATAGCAAATGTAATTGGAACTCAATGTGAAGGCAACTAGAAAAACAACTAAAATGTTGAGTTGCTGAAGTGGATAATATGAAGGGAAATTGCCACAAAAGAAATAAGTATAATACAATAAGTTAGTTAGTTATGTAGAGCAGATTAACCAGACCACTGAGCTCCATACGGAACTCTCATAGGTCTGGCAATACTGTACAATAAGTGCTACATACTTTGCTGTATGTGTGGGTAGAAGGTCTACATCTGTGATATTGACGAGAGCACTTAGGTCGCTAGAGACTATTTATATAGCAGGTATAGTAAAGGTGCTGGCCAGGTTGGGGCCTGAGTATTTTTCTAAAATTTATTAACCCTTCCCACCCAGGCTAGCCTTCTAAATAACAGCACTATTTTCATTACAATCTCACCTAGAGTCCTAAAGGAAGCTAAGGATGAGCTCTCTAAACCACTGACATTGCTATTCAATAAATCCTTGCAGTCTGGAACTATGCCTGATCAGTGGAAGCTAGCCAACGTAACACCGATATTAAAAAAAGGCAGCAAATCCCTACCCAGTAACTATCGTCCAATTAGCTTAACCTCAGTTACATTAGCCATCCCCCGCCACAACCTAACAAACAAAATCTACAACACAAACATGCACAACAACACAAAAAGATGGCTGGCTAACTTCTTAGCAGGCAGATGTGCACACGTATCTTTTGCCGGTCAGTCATCTAGCATTAGAAATTTCCCAAACGGAGTCCCGCAAGGATCCGTCCTGTCGCCCGCACTCTTCAATCTGTACATGCATGATATAAATACACCAAATTCACCCCAAATAACCATAGCCTCCTACGCAGACAACATAACACTCACAAGCACGCACCAAAACCCAGACACAGCAACAAGACTCCTTCAAGACTATCTCGACACATTACATGAATGGTGCACTACAAACAGACTCAATTTAGCCCCAGCTAAATCCACTGCAACCCTCCTCACAAGCTGGACAGGAGAGCACGATTACGTCCCGGGACTCAACATAAACAACACACCCCTAACACACACACACACACACACACAAAATCCTAGGAGTAACATATGACACTCAAATGACATTCAAACAGCACACCACAAACACAAAAAAGAAACTGACACCCAGACTTAATGCCCTCAGATCACTTGCCCACACGAAATTTGGACACAACAAAGAAACCACCACCACAGTCTACAAACAATACATAAGATCAGTTATGGAATACGCAAGCCCGACCTGGGCTTCTAACCTAGCTGAAACACATCATAAGACCTTACAGACTATTCAACATAAAGCCCTGAAAATCATCACAGGATGCACAGCTACGACACCCACAGATCACCTACATCAAGAAACCAAAGTCCTCAAAGTCAAAGATCATCTAGACATGAGAGGCGCACAATTCCTGGCAGCAGCCTCCACGAATCAACACAACCCACTACACTACATGGCAACACACCCACAGACACCAAGAAATATCAAAACAACTCCCAGCACACGCTATCACACACAAATACTGTCTTCTCTCCTTCCCTGCCCACCCCAAACCAACTTCCGGAAGCACATCCATACTCATATCACTCGCCGTTCCATCCACTCACTCATAGACAACACGCAGCTGCAAGCACGACCTCCCGAAATCCATCCTTCTGAATCCTCCCTTCCTCGTGAGGACAGAGTCCACCTGGCCAGGCTGAGATGCGGACACCATCCAGCTCTTCTGAGCTATCAGAAGAGACTGGATGACTCCGTCGTCAACACCTGCCCGGGTTGTAACACAGCACCCCATACCATTAAACACATCATAGAAGACTGCATTTCACACAACCACTTACGCCAACAACACAATTTACACTTATCAATTATGTACGATTAAGTACGACAGGTTGGGTAAGAGGAATCCTCACCAGGATTCGAACCCACTCACTCCAGGTATATTTGGGAGAGTCGGGCACCGTAACCACTCGGCCATGAGCGGATGATCCGCTCTTGGCCGAGTGGTTACGGTGCCCGACTCTCCCAAATATACCTGGAGTGAGTGGGTTCGAATCCTGGTGAGGATACCTCTTACCCAACAATTTACACTCTTTGAGAGCTCTGTGGGAAAGCCCGACCGTGGCCATGGCCTTCCTTAACCCGGGAACTGCGGGAAGACTCTTAAGAGTTCCCCCGGCGGACTGCGGGAAGACTCTTAAGAGTCAGAGAAAAAATAAATAAACTTTAAACATCGAAAAAAAAAAAAAAAAAAATTTATTTTTATTTTTTTTGCCCCTGGTCCATGCAAAATATCACTCCTCTACCTCCCCTCCTTCCCCACTTTCCTCCCCTCCTTCAGTTATCACCTATTTTCCCTGTTATTCCCTTATTCTGAGGTATATTTTCGTGCTAACATTAGCGAGTTGCAAGCAGGGCATTGTCATCACTGTCAGCAAGCGAGTGCAAGAGAGAGAGAGAGAGTATCGATCGACAGTGTCTCTCCAGCCTTGGGGGAAATTGGCGGGAAAGGAGGTTGCCTCACCCATACATTATGTAACTCCCGCCCTGTATCGCCGATTTTGACCATCCAAACGCTGTTTTCACTTGTTTTATTGTTGTAACAGGTTAATACCTTTATAATCAACCTATAATAGGTGCATATGGATAAGTATTAATGCTATTTATGGTAAAATGAATATTTTAGTGATGGAAACAGCTCAAATACATGCGCACAGGCAGAGGTGTCTAATTACCCCCATGCGCACTTCTGAGGTTAAGGACTCGGGGCTGTTCGGCCAGGCAGCTTAGGGAACAACAACAACCTCAGTTGTATGTAAAATGCTAGAAACACTCATAAGAGACAGACTCGTAAGTCTGTCGTTGAATATAACCATACTACAGTAAACCCTCGCCATCTCGGACCTCTAGAGGTTGGAAACCCGTACTAGCCGGATTGGCTACGGCCTCTCGGACATGTACTTCCGTATTTCGGACATTTCCGTCATCGTTCCGACAGTGTCCGACGTTGTCGGATGACGCCCTCACGTCACCGGACAATAAGGGTGAATATCCGACAAACAGAAGGGACGTCCGACGCCATCTACATCCAGGGCCCAAGCGTCGGAGCTAGGAGCGTCAGTCCGCACCAAGCTCTGTTGTGTTACACATAGATGCGTGCATTCATCAAGTTCCCCATGCCTCCCAAGGATAAGCCTAAGCGTAAGGTGACCTCTATATCACTCGAAACTAAGCTTCAGATGTTGAAGGACCTGGACAGTGAGGACAGTGAGGTGGAGAAGGACATTGAGGTGGAGAAGAACAGTGAGGTGGAGAAGGACAGTGAGGTGGAGAAGGGGATCAGTGAGGTGGAGGTGGGGGTGAAAAGGGGATGCTGCCGTAATTAATGCAGTGTTGGGGAGGAGGGGAGGGGGACATCAAGACTACAGACAAGAGCAATGAAGGGGTAAGTGTAATGTAGCCTACTGTACTGTGTTTTGTATTACAGATTATAGGGTTTGAATAGGGTTGTCTTCGTTTTCTAGGTTGACGCGGACGTCTCTCTTGAGGTCGGATTTTTTCCGTAGTCTCCGATTTCATTGTTGTCTCGGACGGACATTGGTTAGGTCGGATTTTATCCTCTGTTAGGTAGGACACAAGCCGGACTCCGGACATCTCGGATTTTCGGTCATCTCGGACTGGGTCTCCCCCCAATTAGTCCGAGATAGCGAGGGTATACTGTACTCTATGACAAAGCTATAATATACATTTAGAACATTATATCCCATACGTAACCTAAAATTCAGTTTGTCCAGTTGAAGAGACCCCGGACAGCCTTTTTACTAGTTAATTTTTTTATTTTTTTTTTTATTTTTAGTATAACTCCATTTACAGTATATGTCACAATTTTGTTTACATATTCGAAGACAGATATGGAATCTATATGTTCTAAACATCATAGTGAAATTAGTTTCAACCCTCGGCAAAACCTATTAAAAAAACGGTATCGTAACAACATGTAACAACATTTTACGGTAGGCAGACATTAGTCTGCCTACCGTAAAACGGTTGTCAATACTCTCTTATAGACGGTGCGTTAAGTGACACTTAATTACCTTTGTATGTGTAAGATTTGGGAGTTTGAAGGCGACTGCACCGTTTGTATACTTCCTCCTTATGGCAGACAGCAGTAGAACAAGTGCAAGTAAACCAAGATTTTGTATTGCATTAGGCTGAGAAAGAAAATAGAATGTACGCCTGCATGCCCGAGAGGATTACCTCGGTTATGCGCTCGGCACACTCCGAGGGTTCCTGGCCACGGAAGCAAAAATAACTGTCAAAGAGCCTCACAGCTAGTCGGCAGTGCCAAAGTGCCACAGGTGCCGCCTGCTAGGAGGATCAGATGGCCATACTGGAGAGGTAGGACAGGTAAGAGATATGATTGTGATCGGAGGAGCCTAAACGCCAACAGAGAAAACAGATTTGCAGCTTAAGTAGAAGGATTAGAAGTTAGAAATAAGTCAAGAATGTTGGAGCGATCTCCAAGGCGGTCAGGAATACGAGTACAGTAGGATGCTGAACTAACTGCTCTTGGTCATTTAGGATAGAAAAGAAATATGTTCACGTCTATTTTGACGTCGATTTTTTGGGTCATTTGACCCCTGCTGGCAATATATATATGATGATGACAATATGTCATGGGGAGGGGGTGGGGGGGGTATCCAACAGCAGTCAAAATAGACAGGAACATGATGGCAAGCGTCCGCCGCCGCTCCGAGTAGTGTAAACAATGATGGCGGTACGCCCGAACTCTACATTCTACCCGGATTATGTGCAGTTTCAAAAGGATCTGTGGTAGCAAAATGGGTTAAGTGAGATCGTTTGTGACAGTTCAAAGTGTGTTAATTTTTGGAGGCCCTTGTGAAACTGAATATATTTGTCTAATAGTACCCATAATATAGTTAAAAGGATGACACCAGTACTGAAAGGGTAAATATATAAATAGCATTTTATATATTCACTATGATGACATTGTATCACTAACCTTTCAGGTAAAAGTTGTGTTATCGGGCGTACCACTACCGACATGCAGCATAGCTCGACCTCTCTAAATCATTAACCTAACCAAACAACCTTGTAACGGGGGGGGGGGGTCGCCGGGGATCTCTCCTTCTTCTTCAACTTCCCTTCTTCTGCTGCCAACGAGAGAGAGAGAGGGTAAGACAGAAAAAGATAGATTAAGCTGCGAAGGTGGAAAATAGGTACTCAAGGATAGAAAGGAAGAGATGACGACAAACCCGTTATTGCATTCTAATTAACGAGAGGACAACCCTGTTTGGTTGACCCACATCCAACATTCTTCGAGGAAGGGGATAAGGCTGCAACTCCGACACGATGATAACACCAAAGAACCACAAAAAACCCACTGAGACCTAGCATATTCTCTACTTTCTAGATATCACATAAGGATGTTTTTGGGAACGGTAATTCATTCGAATTATTTGATCGCCCACCTTCAGGTGAACTGGCCGTCCCCATGGTTTTCTTATTCTTTATGCAATCGTGATTCATGCTCATTATTCAGGTACATTAGGACAGTAGGATAAATCGGAGGCTAGCAAAGACCAATCAAGAACTTCACCTTCAATGTTGGCTGACAAGACTTTAACTCTCGGTTAGGCTACTGGTACTATTCTTAGACCAATTTAATACTGACAGCTCCGATTTACTATCCTGACAACACATTTAGATCCAAATAGGTACGGGAGGATAGATACAAACATATTGCAGTAATCTTAAGCTTGATATTAATATTTAAGGAACATTTTACCGTTTACAACTCTTAACATTGGTACCGTAGGGTCCGTATCTAATTATCTCTATACCATTAACCTGGGACCAATCCATTACCATACTGGGACAGTCTCTTAACCTAGGAGTAGGACTCGAATATTGCTGTCTGTATCCACCCCATTCCTCTCAGTATTATACATCCCAATTCCGCTAGATACCGGTATCGGCCAGGCTTGCCTGTAGGTTTCTTCGGCCTACCGTATCCTGGGGTATAGGGGGTAATCATACGTCTTCCTGCGGTCCTTGAACCCTCGTACAGTACACGAGTTCAGCATCCTGCACTCAGCCAATGGGAGGGGTGAATCTCCGATTCTCCGCCATCAGCAATTCAGCATCACATCAACTCCGTCCCAAACTGGTTCCCTCTGAATGGAGGGAAAGGAAGCCTAAGTCCGGAGAAGAAGCGGGGAATGATGACAGAGACTGGGGGTTAGGTAGGTGTCTCTCTCGTAGGCCTGGGGTCACGACAGTGAGGGGCCGAGGGCCAGTGCCAGGGATCCCGCCAAAAAGGGGAGGGTGATCACAAAGGGTGGCGTCGCTTGGGTAGGAATTGGCGGTCTTTTTACACAAGGGGGCATTACTCTAAATTCGAAAAGGAAGGATTTTTACATGGAATAACAAAAGGGGTGAAAGGAAAATTAGGCTTGAAAGTATTTTAGATAGATTTGAGAATATTAGTTCTCCTGATCTAGGCTAATTCCCTCTTTACATAGACAAGGGTTACTTAACCCTTCTTAAACGATACATTTCCCTTAAATATAGGGAAGAGTGAATGAAGGGGAAAAAGTCTTACAGTTAAGTCAAACCTTACAACATAATTATACCAAAAGGGAAAGTACAATTTCTTCCCGTTACACAGCTCTACCTTTTCTTTGAAGACTTTTTACCTCATTCACTATTTCATCAACATAAACATTATACAGTTACCAATTAATCCAGCCTTAACTTATTAAGCAGAATTTCTGATCCGCCTGGCATCTTACCATGCCCAGAGCTCGCAATCTATACCCAACGTCTTAGAATCTGACACATCATTACTGTACTGTACTCTGCCTGTGGGGCGTCCCTTCCTTCATCAACAAATCACTATACCACTCTATAAAGTGTCCCTCCTTTTCAGGAGAGTGCCAACCAGGCACTATCTTGTCCCCGTAGAGACAGCCTCTCTCCACCCCTTTATTGCTTGGAAAACCCCAGGAGACCAGACTAGAGAGCAGCGTGGACGCCCGTATCGTGGGAGTCCCTTCACACTCTGTGCGCTGGCTGAGCCTCGGGACGAAAGGAGTATAACCCCAGTCAACCATAAAGGTACTCAGAGCCAACAGCACGTCCTGATGGGAACGCCACCACCCTAGTCCCAATCACCTGTATGACGTTCTACATAACCTAGGCACCTACGTCTCTTAAAGTTTCGCTGCACGGGGGTTTGACCGGAAAGATTAATTAACCATGCGGGGGCCACAGGGGAGTACACAACAAGACGAACACAACAGGGACTCTACTGTACACTCTAATAAGATTCTATATAACGCCGGGCCGGCTGACGGGCTCTGGGTGCTAAAATCTCAGGTTGATAGTCTTCCTCAACCGGCATTTCAATTTGCTCTACCTGCCAATACTCCTCACCCACGAACGGTTTCACTTTCTCAGCGGCCCTTTTCATAAACACACCCGTATAGGGATTTACTAGCTTATACGCAGCCCCGTCTCGGACTACTTCTGTAACCCTAAAGGGACCCACCCACTTTGCGTTCAACTTTTGGCTAGTCCCTGGTAGTGGATTCTCGTTCCTGATCCATACCATGTCGTCCACATTGACCTTTTCATTCCGGCGGTTCCGATTAGCCACGTCTCTAAACTTCCTGGCCATGGTCAGTGAGGTCTTTTCCAGGACCTCTTTCGCGACGGACATAGCCTCTTGGCGTTCCTCATTCCTCCTGACTAAAACGTCTTGCACCTCGTGCCTTGGTTCTGGATCAGGATTCTCCATCTTGGACAGGAAAGAAGGATAATTGATAGACAAATAATAACCGGAAAACACTAACCACCGCTATCTCAACTTTGCGGTTCCTTCACAGTCACTGGGACTCTTGCTGGTATCTGCTGAACTTAAAGATTCCCTGAAATATTACACTAACCGTATTGAAATGTGGTAGCATGGCCAATACTGTTTGTGGTAACTATTTCACGGGTTGGTAGCGTGAAAAATGACAACTGCAACGCACTGATTCTAAACACCCGAGCGAAAGTATAAGAACCAGTACTGTACAGTCTCTTCTACGGGGGGTACGGGATTAATTCAGGAGCCCTGAACGGAACAGGAGCATGTCAAACCATGGACTCCTAAAGAAATCGCACCGCTGCACACCACTGTAACGGGGCCCCCCCCCGTCGCCGGAGATCTCTCTTTCCTTATCAACATCCCTTCTTCTGCTGCAAACAAGAGAGAGAGAGGGAGGGAGAGAAAAAGATAGATTAAGCTGCGAAGGTGGAAATTAGGTACTCAAGGATAGAAAGGAAGAGATGACGACAAACCCGTTATTGCATTCTAATTAACGAGAGGACAACCCTGTTTGGTTGACCCACATCCAACCTCCTTCGAGGAAGGGGATAAGGCTGCAACTCCGACACGATGATAACACCAAAGAACCACAAAAACCCCACTGAGACCTAGCATATTCTCTACTTTCTAGATATCACATAAGGATGGCGTCGCTTGGGTAGGAATTGGCGGTCTTTTTACACAAGGGGGCATTACTCTAAATTCGAAAAGGAAGGATTTTTACATGGGATAACAAAAGGGGTGAAAGGAAAATTAGGCTTGAAAGTATTTTAGATAGATTTGAGAATATTAGTTCTCCTCCTGATCTAGGCTAATTCCCTCTTTACATAGACAAGGGTTACTTAACCCTTCTTAAACGATACATTTCCCTTAAATATAGGGAAGAGTGAATGAAGGGGAAAAAGTCTTACAGTTAAGTCAAACCTTACAACATAATTATACCAAAAGGGAAAGTACAATTTCTTCCCGTTACAACCTAACCTAACCTCGTATTCATGTAGTAATGAGCATACTAGGTTAGGTTAGGCTTTTTAGTTAGGTTAAGTATTTATAGATGATTTATGTTTTATGTCAGTAGTGGTATGCCCGATAACACAACTCTTACCACCTTTCACAACACAATATCCAGTTCTTGATCATTTTTTCTGAAGGTGGCAAGGATGAACTTTGCGTGACGTCCGCGGGGGGCACAGCCCCCTTTTCTTAAGAGTGGGTTAGGGTGGTGTGGTCCCCCGGCCACCGGCGGAGAAATTTTGATTTAATATGAAAGTACTGTACAGTATATCTATGCACAATACATTTAAAACAAATATATAGGCCTATTGTAAAGAAAGGATTATTATGTACCGCGTACTGTATGTTTACTGGTGATTTTTCATGATAGTCGAGGAGCTGGCTGCCAATACTTCAGTTTCAAAGGGATTCACTTCAGGACCATTAATTAAGGCATTGAAAACAGGTTTTGGACTAATATTTGGTAAAAGTTGTGTTAGCGGGCATTCCGCCCATTCAGATGTTATTTGCCCTTGCTGTTAATATATATGATGATGACAATAAGTTATGGGGGGCTTTGCCCCCCTTAACCCGTTATTGCATCCCACGGCCAGGTGTTGGGCAAGTATTTTTGTTACCGGTTGTGGGGTGCAATAATGGGTTGATGGGGGCTTTGCCCCCTCAACCCCCATGACTTATTGTCATCAGAAAATGCTAGTGAATGCCAGGCTGGATATATGTGGAATGACAGACCAAATGGAAAGGTTCAGATGTGAGAGAGTGGGAGTGTGGAATGGGTGTGTGTGCTGGAGTGAGTGAAGGAACAGCGAGAGAAGGTGCGTGTTTGTTTGTAAGTAGCAAATGGAAGGAATGTGTAAAAGAGTATGGGTCTGTGGGTTCAACTTCCTTATAGCCTGAAACTTGCAAGTGGTTAATTGCAATAACTTCACCTGTTGTTCTCCTCCACTCTCCCCCCACCCCATCTTGTCTCATCCCTAGTTTATTTTGTCTTGCTCTTCATTCTCTTCCCTACCTATACCTACTCCAATCACCTATCCACTTATACACTCGACTAATCGCAAGGTCTAATGCTTGAATATTTAGCATAGATTTGTATGAGGGTGCAAAGGCGGCAGTACGTGTGGAGAATGAGAAGAGCGAGTTCTTTGACCTGAATGTTGGGTTCAAACAGGGGTGTGTGATGTCCCCGTGGTTGTTTACTGCATATATGGATGGATTCATGAAAGAAATACTAGGAAGAGCAGTGGATGTTGGTGTATCGCTGAAAAGGGAGGGAAATGAGTGGAAGCTCCCTATACTGCTGTTTGAGGATGATACAGTTCTGATGAGTGATAATGAATGGGAGTTGCAGGGTCTGGTAAATGAGTTTGGAACAGTGTGCGAAAAATGGAATTTGAAGGTAAATGCGGGGAAGAGCAAGGTTATGGTCTTCAAAAGGGGTGAAGTCACAGAGTGTGAGGTGAAGTTGAACGGTCAGGCTATGGAGATCGTCAGCTCTTTTAAGTATCTGGGCAGTGTGTTGAGTAAAGATGGGACTATGGATGAAGAAGTGCGGGAGAGGGTGAAACAGGGGAAGAGGGTTGTAGGAACGTTGAAAGCAGTAACAAGAAATAGGGTGGTCAGTATGGAAGTGATCAGAAGTCCTTGCATGACAGTGTGGTAATCCCGACACTATTAATTCACTTATGGAAGCGAAGCATGGACATTCGAGAAGAGACTCAGACCAAGAGTGAGAGCGGTGGAAATGAGTTACTTGAGAAGTGCGTGCGGAGTTACATGGAGGGATAGACAGACAAATGAGGAAGTAAGAAGGAGGTGTGGTGTGGAGGTAGATGTGCTGGAAAGTGTGAAAAGGAACAACTTGGGATGGTTCGGCCATATGGAACATATGGAAAGCGAGAGAATGACTAAGAGGGTGTACGAGAGCGAGGTGGAAGGACAGAGAGGGAGAGGTGGAAGGATGGAGTGTAATAATAATAATAATAATAATAATAATAATATTTATTCAGTTAGCAATTTACAGAGTTGGTACCACATAGTATGTTATAAATATGACATGTACCAGCCTTGCATAATTCCAACTAAGGATAGCCCAATAAGGCCGTTAGGCGTATTTCCATTGGGGTCCTTGTGGGATTAGGTTAGCTGGGGAAAATGGGGAGGATAAAGAAATAGATACTTTAGAGAAAGTATTTCTAGGGAGTTATTTTAAGATACCTTACATCCTATAGTAAATATCAGTAATACGTAATCAGTAATAATTTCAGTTTGGTTTGTCTATCTCTTATGTCGCATTTAGTAGTAGACATAAGCTTGGTGCTCCCTTCTCGCAGCTGTCCGGTTCAGGTGTTCCTTCAGGCTACGTCTGAAGGAATACAGTGTTCTCTTTTCACGGACTGACTGGGGTAGGTCGTTCCAGTCTTTGATGGCGGTGAAGAAGAATGTTTGCTTACCCTGTCCTTGGATTCTCGGGACCTTAAAATTTAACATCCTGTTTCTTGTATTATGTCCACTCCTCTCATTTGCTTTAACAAAATCATTCTTTAGATACTCTGGAGCTCTGTCATAGAAAATTTTGAAGGCATTAGTGAGCCTGATTTGTTTGGCCCTGTCAGAGACATTGAGCATACCTAGTGACTGAAGTTGTTCCTGGCCAACATGTGATCTGGGTCCTAGGTTCAGCATGAACCTAACCATTTTATTTTGAGTGACCTGAAGTTTGTGGTGTGCTGATTTGGATGATGCAGAGTACCAGGATTACACAGAATAGTCAAAATGACATTGTACAAGCGCTTGGCAGAGGGTCTTTTTGGTCGCCGCGGACAAGCATCCCACCTGTCTATACAGGTATTTTATACGTGCTCTACACTTACTCAGGATAGATTCCAAAATTGTTTCACCTGACAAACTCGCGTCCAGTTTTAGTCCGAGATATTTAACTTGTGACACTGTTGTTATAGGAATATCATTACAGTTGACCGAGAAGCCCACAATGTCTTTCAGTTTGCGTTTTGTTCCACATAAGATGGCTTCCGTCTTGCCCAGGTGAAGAGTGAGGAAGTATATGGATTAAGGCGGTGCTGGTTGGGAGGAGGGGCGTCGACTGACTGGGGACAGAGGTGCATGGGGGCGGTTCGTTCGTGGCCACCTCTTCGGGGATCACGGCGTCAGGCAATAGATAGATAGATTGTGATAAAAGCAGAGAGCATGGTACCTATAAATATTGACTTTGTTCCTCAACACTCAAATTTCCCGCCAATTTGTATAAATATATTAACTACGATATATAGTCACGTTTTATATATTATAATACCGCACATATTTTAAAATTTCATGAACAAATATGAATAAATAAATGCAACTTTACATAACGATTTTATATTTATTATAGTATGATGATGTTGAGGGATAGCCTTAAGTATCGGCCCCTTTGTGTATTTGTGAATTTGATCTTATTATTGAAGGTTTCATAAAATAAAGTATTCGGTTCTTATGTCCGTATTTATTAACTACGATATAATTTTAAACATTATTGGTGCATATGAAGATATATTTATAATAAATCATATATTTTGAACATAAAATAATTATAAGACATATTCTTCAACAGCGATAACTTGCCGAAATCTTAAAGGCCGAAAACTGTCAAGAATGTAATATATTTTCGACAGCTGCGAAAACTGCAATTACCCATTTTATTGCCATGTAATTGAATTAAGTTTACCGAGATATTGTATTTGAATGTCTATTGAATTAACACTAATAAATATAATTGAGATAAACAAATCTTCACTCATTTTCATCATCTCAAGTGAAGGGCTTCATCCTTTCAATATAAAAGATGGAGTCTGGGGTGAGTTATGGTATTGTTTGGATACAATTACAATTGTAGTTAATATTCACTGTCGGTGTTAGACTATTTTTTTTAATATTCAGCCCAAACTTTCAGAAACCACTGTTTTACCACATAGGCTTGGGCGGCTGGGCCGCTAGTCTTAGGCAGCTAGGCTAGCGGCTAGCCTATCAATAAACAAAAATAAAAACACATAATAATAGTGTTGTTTGGATACAATTGTAGTTAATATAATATTAAGCCATTCGGTGTTAGCCTAGGCTAGGCCTAGGCTATTATTTATTATTTTTTTCCCCAAACTTTCAGAAACCACTTAGGCTAGGCGATTATGAGCTAGCCTAGGCTATCCTATCAATCATGAAGGCTTCAGAAGCCGCAAGGTGTCAAACCGGAGCAATTTTGTTTGAAGACGAATGAATGTGAGAAGAAATACAAGAAAATTAACGTGGAATAGCATTGATTTGACCATTTATTCACTTCCAAACACAGGCCTACCATAATTTTATCTTTACATATCCAATAACAAAGACTAAAATGTATGGACTTGGCTTTCGTTTGACAGCCTTAACCCGCTGAGTGCCAGCCAATTTTGACGGTGTGCTTCTGCCAGTGCCAGATTTTTTTTTTTTTTTTTTTTTTTTGGCTAGGCCTAAATCTATCAAGTTGGGAGAGAAAGGAAGGATAATGGTAAAAAAAACACTCCCCTTGTCCATTTTCACCAGAAATCAGGTCCCCGATGGTCCCAAAAGTAGCTGAAAAGACACTATATAGACTACAGAGACTTTTATGGTATCGGAAATTCGGAATGTATGGGTAGGAGGGTGGTTTGGGGGATGGTGGGGGGAAGGTAGAAGCGTAATTGACTAATGTTACAAATATGAAGCCGATTGGTGAGGTAGTTTCGCCACCACGGATTTTCCTTTTTTGTCTTATCTTCGTACGGATACGCTGGAAGTGGGTGGTGGGAGGCGGTTGGGGGTGTGGTGGGGGGAAGGCAGAAGGGTAAGGGACTTGTCACACAAATATGGAACCGATTGGTGCAGTAGTTTCGCCGCCACAGATTTTCCTTTTTTTTTCCTTCTGATGGGACTGACAGTCAGCGAGTGGGTGGGAGGAGGGATTTGGGATTTTTGTGGTGGGTAGCCAAAAGGGTAAGGTACATGTGGTAAAAATATGAAAGCCATAGGTGCAGTCGTTTCGCTGCTACGATTTTTTTTCGGCGAGGACGTATATATACGTCCCTGGCACTGGGCGTGACAACACCCTAGGACGTATATATACGTCCCTGGCACTCAGCGGGTTAATCAATGTAAAACATAAATGGTGGGTAGTCTAAAACTTATGGTGAGAGTGGTGGGTAAGGATGTAGTTTTCGGGCGTAGGCCTATCACCCGTTTTGTTTACATTACAGTACAGTACACTTGTACGCTCACGATCACATTCCTGTCTATTTTGACTGCCGTGGGGTACAATAATACTGTAGGTGTAGGGCCGCGGGCGGGCTCACCCTCCATGACATTGTCATCATCATATAGGCCTATAACATAATAGCAGGGGGCAAATAACAGAAAACAAAAACAGTTAAGATAGACGGGAAGTCGGGAACGTAACCGCGAGAGTATGACTTATGTAAACAAGATGATCTGACGACTGTATGCCCAGATACTACATCCTTCCCTAGTTGTGTTATCATGCGTACTAGTAACTACTGATATTAATGTCTTTTAGGTCAGGGTTTTAAGGTGTTATAAATTGAACAACGTTATAATGTATGAGTATAGGCTACTGTATTTGTATTCATGGGTATCGATATATCCTCATCGAGATGTGAAGCTATTTGGTTGCTTCCTGGTTCATAGAGCCTTCTTTGGGACAGGTGAGGAGCTGTAGCAGTGTAGCGGCTGGTACCTTAGTGTCATTGGGTTTTTGCAAAAATTGCATCTACTAAGTGTTGGTGAGTCTTGAATGAGTCCCCTCCCCTGTGTGTGTAATAAAGTTATAAAGGAACATTTAACCCTCTGACATATGACGCGATTTTGAGCCTATTGGGGATACTTTAAAGCCTTTGTTATCATGAGGGGTATTTAGAAACCTTTAGTTTAGTTACTTCAACCTCTGCAGTTGTCTTTGAGTTAGCTGTGGGCAGAAAACTAATTTTGGAGAGGTAATTATAAGAGTTGGAACGGTTGGTAGGGGAGAGGGAATGGGAAGAACAGAAAGAAGAGGAAGATGGTGTAAAATTTGTGTTAGGTCTCTGGACAGAAGAGGGGGTAGATGAGGAAATGGAGAAAAGAATGAAGGTAGTGAAAAGATTCCTGGAGCAGGTGTGGCAGAAGAGAAAACGGAATAGAATATAATAGAATAGAATAGGGTGAGGGGGGAGAAGGTGATCAGAGTGGGGGAGGAAGATAAATGAGATTAAATAGTAGAGATGGGGAGAAGGGAAAAGTTAAGTTAAGGAGAGAACAAGATATTGGGGGGTGGAGGAGGGGGTAAATAGGGAGAGGAGAATTCTGCTTAAGCTATATACTTCAATACTTTTCTTTAACTATCCCTTCTACGACTACTTATTTTCTAAACTACATCTTAACCAAGCTTTAGCTGTTTCTGGAGAAAAAATCACCGGTGCATAGGTGAGCTGGTTCCAAAAAAAGGGACAGCAACTCCACAAGAAGAAGAAGAAGAGTGAGAGAACTCTATTTCTTATTGCTAATCTGGCAACCTCTCCATCATAAATGCGTGAAAGGGTTAACAATAAATGTATTATTATTATTATTAGTTGTAGTAGTGGTAGTAGTAGTACAGTATTATCATTATTATTATTATCTACCGTTCATCAACCGCCCTTGTGCCGTCAATAAAACAAGGACGGGACAATGACGGAAACAGATTACGTCCCTGAAACGTCAAATTGGACAGTTTGTTCGGTTCTCCGCTAGACTTGTCAACATCTAGCAGGGGCAAGGTCGAGGCAATGTCAGGTTTATAGACGCCATGGTCGCCGAAAGGTCCCCAACCCAAAAATCCATAAAGTCGGCTAAGGACGAGTTGACAAAGTCTTGTGTGTGAACGAGGCTTAAGTGCTACACTGGTACAGTACATTATTTTAGAAGTAGGGTACAGACTACAGTGTATATCGTATAAAAGTACGGTAGTCCTACATACATGTTACATATATAGTGTACGGTATACATTATATACAGTATTTAGCTTTAAATTTTATATATATATATATATATATACAGTATATAGGCTATATATATATATATATATATATATATATATATATATATATATATACTGTATATATATTATTATGTTCCCTCCACCAACCAACTTTACTCCTAAACTCAATTAATGAAATCAACAAATACATGTCTGGTGATGGGCTGGTCTATCAGAGTGAGAGCTGAGCGTTCTCTGCCATACCCATAGCTTACTCTGACTGTTCCTTTTACTTATATATCTTCTAGATCTCAAGTGACGGCGTCTTTTCCGTGGATTGAGCTCCCTACTGCCAACCTAGAAGTTGGCAGATTGGGAGCCAAAGCGGCACATTTTTCCCTTGCCCCTCAACTTTCCCTTCATAATTGCTGAGGGGCACAGGGCCTTGGGTGGGGTTTTGGTTTCCCGGGCATTTCCGCACCTTCCTCAGCTCCCTGCCTTGGAGTGGCTTCGGTCACCCGGGCTTTGTTAGTGGTAAGCAGGGAGGGTTTTGTGGGGGCGCTCGTTTATGGCCTTGGCCTTGCTCGAGACCTTGGGGCTGGTCGGCCAGACAGCCTGGGGAACAACAACTACAACAACAACAAATACATGTGGCAGTCCAGGAATTCGAACCTAGGATGCTCACACTGAAATTCAGTGCATTTTATCCATTGCGCTACAAAGACAGAAGACCATGAATATGTTTAATATGGTTGTACTGTTTTTACATTGTGACAAATATTGAACCTTTCCACAGCTAGTTGGCCTGCGTGCTGAACTACAGAAGAAACGTGTGGAAGCCGGAAAGTTTAGTGGACAAAGAGGTGGGTTTTGGATTATCTAATTTTGAGTTACAGTACTTTTGAGTCAGTTTTATTTCAGCTGACGGTACATTGAATACATTAGCAACTGATTTATCAACACCTAATGCAAAAATATGAAAGTTCTACGTCTCTGTGTCTTAATAACACCAAGTTTTCGTAATTAGTAACATATTTTGTCGCAAATGAGATCCTTTTCATATACAGTAGTCTCAAAACTAAGTCCCTTGTTTGTAGTACAGTACACTTAGTCTCTATCCCACTCAAAGAATTTGTGGACCTACTATGTTTTCTTTATGCAATTATAACTACTGTTCTGTACCATACTACATGGGCGGGTGTACAACCCCGAAAGGGGTTGTAATAGGGGAGCTATCCCCTTGCCAAAGGTGGCTTTCTAGGGCCTTTCCTAGCTGATGCTGAGAGGATTGGGTTCTAGCCATGTGGTGATGGGCTGGTCTATCAGAGTGAGAACTGAGCGATCTCTGCCATACCCATAGCTCCCAATCTACCAAGATTGGAAGCCAAAGCGTCACATTTTTCCTTTGCCCCTCTCTACTTTCTCTTCATAATTGCTGAGGGGCACAGGGCCCTGGGTGGGGCTTTGGTTTCCCGGGCGTTTCCGCACCTCTCTCGGCTCCCCGTCATGGAGTGGCTTCGGTCACCCAGGCTTTATTGTGGTAGGCAGGGAGGGTTCTGTGGGGGCGCTCAGTTATGGCCTTGGCCTTGCTCGGGGCCTTGGGGCTGTTCGGCCAGGCAGCCTGGGGAACAACAACTATACTACATGTATAATTCCTGAGGAGATGGTCATGAATAAATCATCCCCATGCTACTCTGTCATCCAACAGTCGGTACCCCTCCTCCCACCCCACACAACTTTTCACTAATTAATATACTGCTCAATTTCAGAAAGGACTCAATAAATTTTATCTCTCTTAGGTGCATCAAGTGTTAAGGATGAAATACGAACCAGCAAGAAGTTGTTTCAGTCATCCAACGCGGGAGTCAGCTCCCGGGCGGCCAGGGATGCTGAACAGGTGGAGGAGGAGAGAATGACTGAAGCCAAAGCTAGGTGGGAGGTTTAGCATTTCAAAAAAAAAAAAAAAAAAATTCATTTGCATAGTACTGTATGTATATTCATGCCTGGGCACTGTTTAGTGCCACACCAGTGACGGCCACAGTATTTGCATGGTGGGGAAGTGTTGTGGCAGGATTTTGTTGTTCTAAAGTCCAAGTTGTCTAATGTACGGTACAGTAAAGTCTTGATATGTTTATGGTACTGTCTTGTTGTAGCACTGTTGAAACTGGTGTGGTTTGCAGATACTGCAGGTGCAGGTGCTGCAATGGGACTTAGTTGAGTCTTGCTGAGGCATGGTTAGCACTATGCCAACGGGAGCCACAGTGATGAAATGATGGGACATTGTTGTGGCGGGACTTTATTGTGTTACACTCCTACTGCATTGTATGTAAATGTTACATTGTATGTACAGTTATGGAAAATGACGCTAAACCATGTATGTATGTATGTATAGTCGCTATTATTAATGCTTATACTGTACAGTACATACCCTTTTGAAGCTGTCTCAAGTAAAATTGAATCTTCTAACTAGTCTTTTTTTAAATTCAGAAGTTACTTTAGAATGTTTGTGGCTTCAATATGTATGACAATAAATGACCACGAGTGTACCCTTGCCTGCAGTGATAGGTATTGTCTGTTCATTATAGGTAGGCCAGAAATCCTGACATCAAACCTCTGTAACTCTAAATTGACTATACTGTACTGTACTCTAGTCTATTCGCTGTAAGTAGGCGAGAAATCATGACCTCTATCCTCTGTAACTCAAAAAGGACTAGAGCAAATTGGCTGTAAATTTCCACATCTGTTCCTTGACTAACTCTTCCCAAATGGTAGAAATATTAGCTCGATTACTCGTTGTTTTTTAGTTACAGAGGTTAGAGTTCATGAATTCTCGCCTACAGCGAATAGACTATAGTAATCAACCTAATATTTCTGTGGTGATGGGCTGGTCTATCAGAGTGAGAACTGAGCGATCTCTGCCATACCCATAGCTTACTCTGACTGTTCCTTTTACTTATATATTTTCTAGATCTCAAGTGACGGCGTCTCTTCCGTGGATTGACCTCCCAATCTAATATGATTGGAAGCCAAAGCGTCACATTTTTCCTTTACCCCTCAACTTTCTCTTCATAATTGCTGAGGGGCACAGGGCCCTGGGTGGGACTTTGGTTTACCTGGCGTTTCCGCACCCGCCTCCGCTCCCCACCATGGAGTGGCTTCGGTCACCCAGGTTTTATTGTGGTCGGCAGGGAGAGTTCTGTGGGGGCGCTCAGTTATGGCCTTTGCCTTGCTCGGGGCCTTGGGGCTGTTCGGCCAGGCAGCTTGGGGAACAACAACAACAACAACAACAACCTAATATTTCTACCATTTGGAATGAGTCGGCCAGAGAATAGGTGTGGTAATTGACAGCCCATTTTTCTAGCCCTTTATGAGTTACAAAGGTTAGGTGTCACGATTTCCGGCCTACCTATTTGTAAGTACAGTATAGTAAGGCTTTGTCTCGAGTCAGCTACCCCCAGCTTAAAAAATAAAAAAATAAAAATAAAAGTAAAAATAAATAAAAATAAATAAATACAGTAAATAAATAATAAATGAGGTATGTGCCTGAATATATAAATAGATAGATAGATAGATAGTAAGTAAGTATCGGTATTACTATAGGCAAGCTTTAACCTTCTTTTGCCCAGTCCTTAAGTGGACTATATTTAACACATGCTGATAATACTGTAGTTGTTATAATAGTGGTAATTACGATGGAGGGGGGGGGGGTACTCAAGACCATACTTAACACAACACAATCTAACCTAAACGTATTGATGAGTTAGCTTTGTTTGAGATCTACTAGTTGAATTGTCCAGCCCTGATAATGATACTACTACTACTACTACTACTACTACTACTACTACTACTACTACTACTACTAATAATAATAATAATAATTATTATAATTATAATAATAATAATAGTATTAATAATAATGATGATGATGATAATAATAATACTGATAGTGTACTTTCTGTGTGGTATACAGAGACATCTTGGAGGAGAAAGCAGCGATGTACGACAGGCTACACTCGGGCGTCCAAGCTCTGGAAGATGACACACTTAACCAGAAATATCTTGTCAACTTTCAGGTAATGACACAACAATATTAATTTATTTAGGGCTATACTTGTTTATTCAGTGAGGCCTTCAATGTGCCCCAGATTACAATTATCCTTCTCTAGTACTTAGTTGCTATACTATTTCCAGCTGATGGTAAATTGAATCCCTTAGTAGCTGATTTCTCGATAATTAATGGACAAATATGAAACTACTATGGTTGTGTGTGGTATTAATCCCAAGTTTTCATAATTATCATCATATTTCGCTACAAAATCTACCTTATAGCTGAGTAACAAAGATAGAAACATGACAATTTACCATCAGCTGGGAAAAAATTGACTATAGTGTTTGTGTGTGAGGTGTATGTGTGTATGGTATCTAGCTACGTGATCACGAGTCGGAGCGGGTGGTGGTGGATGGGATATAATTCCAAATGAAGCCACTATCTTTTAAGCTTGTGGCACTCCAAGGACTCGAACCTAGGATACTCACACCAAAATTTCATGCATTTATGCATTACGCTATCAAGATATACAGTACTGTAATAATCACCAGACAAAGCATATCATCAACAATCACCCGCCTGTGGCCTAGACAACATAAGCAACATACACCTCAGACACCTGGGACCACAAGGCATACAAGCACTCACTAACATATCAAACTACAGCTATTCACACAACACAATACCAGACATTTGGAAGCATGGTATCATCATCACATTCCCCAAACCCAACAAAGACCCCACGCTACCCTCCTCGCACCGCCCCATCATACTTCTTTGCTCCCCCTCCAAAGTCATGGAACGCTTAGTATTACAACTAATTACACCTGACCTACCCCTAGCTCCAACACAACATGGCTTTAGGCCACTGCACTCCACAAACACTCTTCTCACAGACCTTACACAAAGAGCTTTCGACGGCATCAACTCAGCTAGACCACCACACAGATCACTATTAGCCACACTCGACATTAGTAAAGCCTTCGATGCCATCCCCCGCCACAACCTAACAAACAAAATCTACAACACAAACATGCACAACAACACAAAAAGGTGGCTGGCCAACTTCCTAGCAGGCAGATGTGCACACGTATCTTTTGCCGGTCAGTCATCTAAAATCAGAAACTTTCCAAACGGAGTCCCACAAGGATCCGTCCTATCGCCCGCACTCTTCAATCTGTACATGCACGATATAACTACACCCAATACGCCCCAAATAAACTTAGCCTCCTATGCAGATGACATAACACTCACATGCACACACCATGACCCAAAAAGAGCAACAGATCTCCTTCAACCCTATCTCAACACACTACATGGCTGGTGCACTACAAACAGACTTAATCTAGCCCCAGCCAAATCCACCGCAACCCTGCTCACAAGTTGGACAGGAGAACACGAATACATCCCTCAACTCACCATAAACAACACACCCCTAACACATACACACACACCCAAAATCCTAGGAGTAACATATGATACTCATATGACATTCAAACAGCACACCACAAACATTAAAAAGAAACTGACACCCAGACTTAACACCCTCAGGTCACTTGCTCACACAAAATTTGGACACAACAAAGAAACTACCACCACAGTATATAAACAATACATAAGATCAGTGATGGAATACGCAAGCCCAGCCTGGGCTTCTAACCTAGCTGAAACACATCATAAGACCTTACAGACTATTCAAAACAAAGCCCTGAAGATCATTACAGGCTGCACAGCTACTTCACCCACAGATCACCTACATCAAGAAACCAAAATCCTCAAAGTCAAAGACCATCTGGACATGAGAGGCACTCAATTCCTGGTAGAAGCCTCCACGAACCAAGACCACCCACTAAACTACATGGCAACACACCCACAGACACCAAGAAATATCAAAACAACACCCAGCACACGGTATCACACACAATTATTGTCCTCTCTCCCTCCCTGCCCACCCCGAACCAACTTCCAGAAGCACATCCATACTCATATCTCTCACCGATCCATCCACTCACTCACAGACAACACGCAGCTGCATGCACGACCTCCCGAAATCCATCCTTCCGAATCCTCCCTTCCTCGCGAGGACAGAGTCCACCTGGCCAGGATGAGATGCGGACACCATCCAGCTCTCCTGAGCTATCAGAAGAGACTGGATGACTCCGTTGTCGACGCCTGCCCGGGATGTAACACAGCACCCCATACCATTAAACACATCATAGAAGACTGCATTTCACACAACCACTTACGCCAACAACACAATCTACACTCAATGAGAGCTCTGTGGGAAAGCCCGATCGTGGCCATGGCCTTTCTCAGGGACTCGGGGCTGTTCGGCCAGGCAGCTTAGGGAACAACAACAACAACAACTGTAATAATAAAAAAAGACTGGTTCATTTTCCTTACACCTTTGCCTTTTATTGCAGAAGAAGATAGTGTCAGAGGTTCTGGAGAAGCGAGAGAGAGGAGAAGAGAAGAATCAACAAGAACAGACAGACCGTGAAACAGCTCATCCCGAGGAATATTCTGCTAATGGGGATGATGATGAGTGGTTAGTAGTTAGGTTATAGTTATATACATGAGAGATAGAGAGAGTGTGTGAGAGAGGGAGGAGAAGGAGAAACAGGCAGAGTGATGGAGAGAGAGAGAGAGGAAAGGAGAGGAGGGGAGGGGAGAACAAACAGATCGTGAAACAGCTCATCCCGAGGACTATGTTGCTCAAGGGGATGATGATGAGTGGTTAGTAGTTATGTTATAGTTATATATATATGAGAGAGAGAGAGATGGAGAGAGAGAGAGAGAGAGAGAGGGAGAAACGGACAGAGTGATTGAGAGAGAGAGAGAGAGAAAGTGAGACAGTGATAGATTAGGAGATAGAGAAAGTACAGTCAGATCGTGAAACAGCTCCTCATCCCGAATACTATGCTGCTCAAGGGGACGATGATGAGTGGTTAGTAGTTATGTTATAGTTACTTACGAGAGAGAGAGAGAGTGTGTGTGAGAGAGACGACATCTTTTATATTTGATTTCAGGTACATTTAGGCGATTTTATTTAGCTTAGGAAGGATATGTACTAGCAAATAGGATTAATTGAGATAGTCTGTAGCCTTTGTATGGGTAGAGGTCCTTCCTAAACTGAATGCAATCGTCTAAATGTAGCTGAACAACAATATAAAGTATGTCGCTGGTACAGAAGGGATTAATGTTATTCTAGCTACTATTAGACAATGTTAATTAGTTTATAATGGATATCTAGCAATTAAGAGGAGATTTCCACTTGAGGGATTTTTTTCTGGATCTCTTTCTCCCTCATGTTTAGCTCCATTGATTTTGAGATTTTAAGACGTTCGCCCCATTAGTTTGACGATTTTAAGAACTTTCACCCCATTTATGTCACTTTTAAGATCTTTCGTGCCATTTAGGTGTCAATTTTTTCCTGGCGAGCGATAGCGAGCCTGTAATTTAAGAGGAATCGGCCTTTGGCCGGGAAATTTTTCTACCGAAAAATGTACAAATTTATCTTGAAAGGCGGTCAAGGGGGTGTATTCTTAAGCTTGAAGGATATCTAGGGACCATACTAAAAACCTCCCCTTAAGAGGTGACAAACTATCATAATTTACTTGTATAACTACCATAAATCCTTTCTAAGCTGCATAAAATGGTCCATACTGTATATAGCCAGAAGAAATTAAAAATGCCTTGATTTTGTCCCTGTCACTCTTTCAGCTCTGGTGGGGGAGGCACGCATCACAGGCAGTTTTTCCTTTTGTCTCCCTCATCCACATGAGAAAAAAAAAAATATATATATATACTGTACTGTATATATACACATACTGGTATATACTGTATATATATATATATATATATAAATATATAAGTAGGGTCTTGTAAGATGCGAGTTTATGGTCGATGGATGCGACCGCATCTTACGATTTCGCATCTTAAGATACACGTAAAAACACGGAAAAACGTCCCGCCTAAGGCTCGCATTTTAAATTTGTTTTCGCATCTTAAGGTTTGTCCTCGGATTTAGCCCACTTTGAGCCTCCGATTCGCAAATTATGCTCAGTCTCGCATCTTAAAATAATTAATTTATTATTTGGGGGCCCTCGCATCTTATGCGAATCGCATCTTCTGATCTCGCATCTTACGAGACCCTACTGTATATGTATATATATATCTCCCGTGCTGAATGAATAAGCTTCTCGTTCAGATAATTGATTGAAATACCAAACAATTACTTTATTGAATAAAAACACCATGTCAGGAGGAGCACTTTATTGACAATGTTTCGCATGTAGCTTCATCAGGCCAATCATGAAGCTATATGCCAAACGTTAAACTGTTACGTTGTCAATAAAGTGCTCCTCCTCACATGTCAAATCAGGTGAAGGTAATCAGAGATAAGCCTTTACAACAGCACCTCGTAGCTACTTTCTACTTTTCCTATTTTCTGAAGAATGTAGAAGGGTGTTGGAGAGAGAGGAAGCTGTTGGAGTGGCTTTGTTGTGTGTGTTATTAGTCTGTATATGATGAAGGTATTGAGGGATAAGTCTTTACAAAGGCACCTTGTATCTACATTCTACTTTTCCTATTTTTCTGAAGTGTGTAGAGAGGGGAGAAGGGGTGTTGGAGAGAGAGGAAGCTGTTGGAGTGGCTTTGTTATGTGTGTTATTAGTCTGTATACGTCGTCGAGTGTTTATATTAATTCTGTCTACTTTACTCCGGGAGGTCAGGTCCTGGGGAGTGCTGGAGGGACCTTGGCGATCCCTGGTCTCTGGGTGACCTAGATATGTGTGAATTCGTGTTTTGTTTTATGTGTTTATTATTTTTCTTTTGTGTTATCCCTGTTCGGGCTCTGTCTCGAGTCGGCCACCCCCTGGTAAAAAAAAATAATAATAATAATAATAGGGAATAAGCCTGAATAAATAGAATAGAATAGATTGAATATATTTTTATGAATGACTTTATTGTTAACTTTTTGTACTGTTGTCAGGGTGGAGTACCAGGATGCCTTTGGCCGAACAAGGGAGTGTCTGAGGAAAGATCTGCCCACCATGATCAACAAGGACAAGGAACTGAAACGACACCTTAATGATGTTAGTTACTGATAGTTTTTACATATTCTCTGACACTTACCCCAGTTTTTTTTTTTTTTTTTTTTTTTTTTTTTTTTTTTTTTTATATATATATATATACTGTACCCGGTATATATTTTTTTTATGGGGTGGCCGAGCCCGAACAAGGACATCACAACACATAGGAAAAAACAAAACACAAAACACAAAATCACACACATCAATGAGTGTTAGTTAAGCCGGTATCACACGAGCGTGTTTTCACTCAACATTTATCCTCAACACTGGTCTGGCAGCTTCTGAGGTCAACATTTACAATATTTCGGTTACCTAAGTTCATCTATCATCAGTCTAGTTTCCGATACCAGTGCAAAATAATCCAGAACTGTTGCCAGAAAAATGTTGATTATTGAATGTTGACTAAAATCTCTCGTGTGATATCGGCTTTTACTGCTACTTTTTACGTACAGTACATACTGTACATACATATACTCTGGCACATGGGGGGGGACTGGAGACAGACCCCGAAAAAAAAAAATATATATATATAGCGATGTACAGTATTTTAGTTTGTCCCCTAGGCTAACATATCGCCTTCCCAGATTTCCTTCAAACTTGAAAAATGCCTACCCAGACACTTGTACACTTTTTGACTGATATTAACAAGGAGGCCTTACTAGACGACTTACAATGTGGAGCTCGTAGATAACATTGAGAAAGACAGGAGGAAATTAAGTTTGTTTATTTCCTGGACCTCCTCCTCCCTCATGTTTAGCCCCATTAGTTTTGAGATTTTAAGACATTCGCCCTATTAATTTGGCTATTTTAAAAGCTTTTGCTCCATTTCTTTTTCAATTTTAAGACCTTGTATGCCATTGAGGTGTCAATTTTTTCCTGGCAAGTGATAAGGAGCCTGTGATTTTGGTGGAATTGGCATTTGGCTGGGGCACTTATCTACCGAAAAATGCACAAATTGATCTCAAAGGGGTTCTTCATAGTATCTTTTTAAGCTTGATGGAAGTCTAGGGAGGAAGCAAAAAAATAAATAAATACAGTATCAGTCGACCCTCGCATGGGCGGACCCCAGTTGACCGGACTTCGGTTTGTGCGGACCCAACAGCCGATGCGGACAAGTCCCCAAAAGACCTGACAAATTGGGCAAAAGACCGTTAATTTAAAAGTTGTCCGGTATTTTAATAGTTCGTGTTTGTCTATCGCTCACTTCCCCCTCTGCAACTCTCTTTCTATCTATCTATCTATCTCTCTAATGCAACTACCTAACTCCCTTATACATTAACATAACTAGGCCTATGTCTTATTTTTATTTTTTTTAATCTATGAGTCAATTCTAATACGATGGAATTGAAAATAATATTTCCCTTCTAACACACAAATAATAAAATGAAAACGAGAGTAAATAAAAATGTCTCCTTTGTCTTTCAGAAACATAAGTCCGTCTCATATATGTTAGTATTTTATCGCTCGCTCGCCCCTAGCCACTCTCTCTCTATCTATTTATCTCTAATGCATCTAACTAACTCCCTTATACATTAACATAACTATGCCTTATTTGGACTTTTTGTAATCTATAAATCATTTCTAATGCGATGGAATTGAAAACAATATTATCCTTCTAGCACACAAATAATAACATGAAAAAGTGAGTCAATAAAAAAAGTCTCCTTTGTCTTTTCAGAACCAATTAAGTCCGTCTCATAATAGTTCGTGTTTATCGCTCACTCCCCCTCTGCAACTCTCTCTTTCTATCTATCTATCTCTCTAATGCATCTACGTAACTCCCTTATACATTAACATAACTATGTCTTATTTGACCTTTTTGTAATCTTTGAATCATTTCTAATGCGATGGAATTGAAAAATATAATATCCTTCCAGCACATAAACAAGAAATAAGATACAGTCAACAACAAATATTGCCCCGTCTTCGAGTTCCGAGCGTCGGGAGATTTTATTTTATTTATTTACTGTATTGGGGTTTTTTCCCACGGTTTATTTTCGCCTTGAAAGTGTGTCTACACAAATTGATTGGGAAATATTGTAACATATTTTTAATTGACATTTGTGTCATTTTTGCTGATTATGAGTTGGTGGAAAAATGTGTTCTTTAATTCCATCATATCGGAAATGATTCACAGATTATATAGAGACCAAATAACATACACTTTTAAGTGTGTTCAATAGTTTTGCATTATCAATAGGGTGTAGCATAAGGCTTATCAACATCATCACATTAACGGGGTCGGGGTTGAGGCTGGGACGGGGAGGGGAGGGAGTAGGCCTACAGCGGCGGGGATAGGGTACGAGTACCAATGGAGACGCATTGCCCAAAGGAGACGCACTTGCAACAAAAAAACTTGCACAGGCATAGGATGAGTAGATAGATGCATGAATGGTGGGCCAAAATATTCTTTAACTAGCACCTAATATGCTCACATAGTACCAGCTTATTATTTTCATATGTTATTGTGTGAGATGAGATGAACTTTAAAAATGTCATGTTTTCGCAAATTCCTTACGAAAACCTAAGGATTTTTTTTTTTTTAAAGCTAAATTTCTTACAGTTCCCTAATTTGAATCTTGTTTCTATTACTGCAGGTTGATAGTGCATGAGTTGAAGTATAACACTGCATGATCAAAAGGCTTTTATTTGCACGGCTGAAGGGGGGTGAGGGTGCGTCCCCATATGACCAGCAAAAAACCCAAAGTCCAATGGAGACGCATTTTTTCAAATTGATGCCAGAAGGTCGTACACCACACTGGTAACATAGCATACTCTCCTCTATGTCTGGTATAAATAAGGTTGAGTTTCCTTCACCATTGACGAAGCTGCCTTAAGTAGAACTCAGTGCCCTATAGAGACGCATTTATAGAGACGCACGCGTCTGCTTAGGGCAGCCGCGTTGCGTCTCCTTAGGTCCTTGTAAATATGTGTTTATTTTGTTAACATTATTAAACATAATAACCTTTTATTTTATCCTGGGTGAAGGAAACTCGACCCTAATTACACCATACATATTGGGGAGAATGGCTTTCTACCAGTGAGGTATGGCAACAGTTTGAAAAATGCGTCTCTATAGGACCTCCAGAATTTTTTGCTGGCCCTAAGGAGACGTACCCCTTTTACCCCCTTAGCAATTCAAAATCACATTAAGCATGTTCTTGCCAGACAGTTAAATGTTTGTGTGGGCCCTGTCAGCCTAGTGATGAAAAAATAGACTATATTTCCAGGCCCTCCGCCCATTTCCTATCCCTATTTTTCCCAAATATGCCCGGGTTGGCGACTGGTGCTTGATTTAAACCTCGTATTAGCATGCATGTTACATATATACCTTCCCTGCATCCTCTAAACTGTTTTGTTATTGGCCTACAATGAGCAATTAGTATGTTTAGTAATATTTTATGTCTCTCTAATATATATTATAAGGCCTATGTCAGTCCGTTTTATTGCTTTAGCATTGTCAACTTATGACCAAAAGTACCATGCTTTGTTTCTGGTACCCATGAGGTAAGTACTTATATCATTTTATGTGTGTTTTTGTGTTTTAAACATACCTGCGTCTCCTTAGGACCAGGGGCGTCCCCTTAGGATTTTGCTGCCCTAAGGGGACACATCTCTTATTTATCTTCTCTCTCCTACACAATATGATATAAAGTAAAAATGTTAGTGCCTGGTGAAAATATAAGCTTTTTGCTATTTATCCCCCTTACCCTCAATTTCCTATCTCTTATAGGCAAGCGGAAGCAACTCGTAAAAAAAAAAAAAAAATGTAAAAATGCGTCTGCATTGGTACTCGTACCCTATCCTTCCTTTTTTGTTTTTTTTTCTTTTTTTTTTTAAGTGAAATTTATCAAATGACAAATATGGGATCGGGGTTGAGGCCGGGATGGGGAGGGGAGGGAGTAGGCCTACAGCGGCGGCGGGGATATATATATATATTTTTTTCCCCAATGTATTTCCAATGTGCGGACTTTTTCAATGTGCGAACAAGGGTCCCCCCCTACTAGTCCACACATTCGAGGGTTGACTGTCTGTATAAATAAATAGACAGAGCGCTATGTCTCGAGTCGGCCACCCCCAATAAAAAAAAAAAAAAAAAAAATGGGGTATGTGCCAGAGCATATTAGATAGATAGATAGATAAATAAATGAATAGATAAGTAGATCAAACAAATCTCCCCTTAATTGATGGATTGACTTTTTAACAGGAAGCTGAAGCTGAAGCTACTACCGAGGCAACTGATATTAACGATGAGGCCTTAATGGACGACCTACAACGGGAAGCTCGTAGACAACAGTGGGAGAGACAAGAAGAACTTAACGCCACCAAGAAGGACCTTCACTACCAGGATGTTCTCTTTGATGGTTAGAATATATTAGGTTTTGTGGGTGAGGGCCGGTCCTGTCCAGAGTGAGGTTTGGCATCCTCTACCCAACCTTAGCCATTTCTGTCTGTCTCTTTTCCTGTACTACTTTTACTTCTAGGTGTTGGCGAGATTGCCCAATTGGGTGGCACTGCAAGGGGGGTTGCTGGCGGTGGGGGCATTGGCCCGGGGGTGCAAGCCCGTGGGCTGATGATCCCCTCCCGTTGCCCTCTCAGAGACAGATCTCATTTTGGCGTAGGGATGTGGCGACCCCACCACCCGCCACTTTGGTGGTGCAATCAGCTCTGTAGCAGTGGACCAATGTTTTTTATCTTCAGAACATTCCTGTGCTTAGTATGCTTCCAGCCAGGGCCCCACTGGGGTAAAATATAATTTCAAAACAATGGTGGAACTGCCATTTGGGTGAGGGACTACTCTGGGTCTGCTCCTTCAGTGCTAAGGTGAATGGGGTGAAGTGTCTTATTATTGACAAACTAATGGTGTGAAATGTTTTAAAATCTCCAAACTAATGGAGCAAAACAGGGGAGGTCCAAACCTCCTTCAGACCAGTTGACTAATCTAATGAAAATAACAACTTAAAGATAAAAATAGACCAGAATACTGTAGTTGATATTCTAACTCCTAAACTTGCCAACAGAGGCTCGAACACACGGCGCGGGATTCATGAGATTCTCCAAGGACGAAAAGAAGCGACAGGAGCAGATGACCTTCCTCAAAGACTTCCGAGCAGAGACCGCGGCCGGAGCGAAGACCAAGGCAGCCCAGGACGCCAACAAGAAGGCCGCCATGAAGGCCAGGCTGGAGAAAGTCAGGCAGAAGAAGAGACTCAAGATGGGACTACCAGTTAAAGGTAAGACATTTTTGTTATATATATTTTGTGGTTTTGTGTTCTTTTATTTCAAAATTTTATTTAGTTAAATCGTTATTTCCACATAGTGATTTTGATAAGTTCTTTTTTCTTTATATTGTGTTATCCCTATTTTGGATTGTTCGTTTTTTTAAGTTTGACATTACCTGTACAGTATAATCTAAAACATCCAAATTATCTAATACATCTAAAACATCTCTAATCCACGTTGTTTCCCCAGATGACAACAGACTCAAGACTCCTCCGCCCTCGGACAATGAGGAGGAAAACGAAACCGTCAAGGAATCCGAAGCAATGTATGAAAAACCATCCGCCTCAGAATCGAAAAATCAGAAAGTCCGAGAGTGGGACGTCGGAAAGGAGGACATGGAAATGGACTTCGGACTCGGGAAACGAAGTGGGAATCGGGGGCCTGGCGGATTGGGAATGGCGCGCGAAGGTGTTGGCGGCGGCAATGGTTTGGGATTGGGAATGGCGCGCGGAGGTGGCTCAGCGCTGTCACAGCAGGAATGGGTAGATCAGCAGAGAGCGGGCAGGAGACAGGAGTTTGCCCCACCTTCATATTATAAGTTCAATAAGTAGCTGTAAGATCAGGTATTAATTCTCTCTCTTTTACTCTGTCTATGTAATCTATTCAATGTAATTCTCTCTCTCTCACACACACAAAATTTGTACTGTTGAATATGTTCTTTGCATTCTCCTTTCTTTCCTCGATCTATAGTATCTCCCTGGAATTAATATTAATACAAAAATATCATATTTTGAATTTGGTATTACAATCCTGTAAGTTAAGCACTTATGTACAGTAGTAGTCGATGTACAGCTGCCCACATAAGGATAGTATGTGTGGATTATGTCCTACACAGTGAGAAGGGAGGTCTGCAAAACAGCCTCAAATAAAGTTAACACTTTCTTCTTGGACAGGGATCCAGCATCAACTTCTCGGTTGGTGGCTTGATCTGGGCCTGGCAGTCGACGTCCAGGTAGAGATAATTGTCTATGGCACTGGCCTTCGGGTCCTGGCAGGTACACAGTTGAAAGCTGTTATTTAGGGCTTAGGAGGAAGACGCCAGAATTGGTTTTAGGAGAGGGAACAACCGTGGCCAAGTACCTACTGTACAACCTATCTGTGGAATTAGATGATGCTAAAACCTTCCTTTACCGGACTTCCAATTATTTTGGCTGAGGTAGTTTCAGCTTTGGTTACGTTGCCACTGGAAGTCTGTTTGAGGGTAAGAAGGGCTGTGTGAGACGTGACCTCATTAAGGTCAGTGAGAAGACACCGTCGGCGCGAGCACAACCCGGGTCGGCGGCTTGTGTGACAGAAGGACCCGGGGTAGGAGTACAATTAGAAATTTCTCGGATGGAGGCTAAGCAAGGCTCTCTCTCTCTCTGTCTTGGTCATCGGTCTTCTCTTCTTGCTGTTTTTTCCTTGTATATTACTACCATAATCACCATCATAACTACTGCCAATGAAGAATCTGTGTGCAGCTACGGGACACACACACACACAGTCATTACAATACTACGCCACCCCTATGGGGGGCTCCATAAATTTAACTTGCAAGGGAAACAAAAACAATTATATTGTTAAGTAGTTGTTGTTGTTGTTCCCCAAGCTGCCTGGCCGAACAGCCCCAAGGCCCCGAGCAAGGCCAAGGCCATAACCGAGCGCCCCCACAGAACCCTCCCTGCCGACCACAATAAAGCCGGGGTGACCGAAGCCACTCCATGGCGGGGAGCTGAGGAGGGTGCAGAAACGCCCGGGAAACCAAAGACCCACCCAGGGCCCTGTGCCCCTCAGCAATTATGAAGAGAAAGTTGAGGGGCAAAGGAAAAATGTGACGCTTTGGCTTCCAATCTTGGTAGATTGGGAGGTCAATCCACGGAAGAGACGCTGTCACTTGAGATCTAGAAAATATATAAGTAAAAGGAACAGTCAGAGTAAGCTATGGGTATGGCAGAGATCGCTCAGTTCTCACTCTGATAGACCAGCCCATCACCACTGTAAAGTAGTTTTATTAACATATTACAGTACTGTATGAGGATTCAGTTATGTTAATAATCGCAAATGTAATATTAGGATAGGACTGGGTATATTAATAATGTTTTGTAGATAGAAAAAAAAAGGATTATAATGTAAAATGTATAATGTAAAACAGAAGAGAAGAAATGTGGAAGAGAAATGGAGAAGATTAAAGAAGAAGAAGTAAGAGCTAAGGGGGGAGAAGAAAAGAAGAACTTGGAAGAGGAAGGAAGATAAGAATAAAGAAGAAATAGAACAAGAAAGAAGAGGAGGAGAAAGAGAAATATACAAAGAAAGACTAGAAGAGGAAGGGAGAAGAAGAGGAAAGAGTAGATAGACAGAAAACGATATAAGAAGAAAGGGAAAATAAGTAAAGAGCAAAAGAAAGAAAGACGTAGAGAGGGAGATGACAAGAAAGAAAGATTATAATGACAAACTTGCAAAATAAACAAACCAAAATGGGAACACAATATAAAGACAAGAACTAATCAAAATCACTGGAAATAACAATTTAAAAAAAAAAATTGAAGTAAAAAAACACAAAACTAGGAAAGAGAAATAAAAAGAATAAAAGAGAGAAAACAAAGTACAGTAAAAATTACAATTGCAACAAGTAAGCATATTTGTGCATGTTTTTTTTTTTCTGAATTAGGCAGACAAGGATGGTAAGAATACTAATACCAGTATCTTCAGGCTTATAAGATTAATTTAACCTTTATTAAATAAGGAAGTAAAGATAGATTATGAAGGGTTTGATAACTTGCGTAGACAAGACTAATTTTATACTAGGAATACTGTGCAATACTTTAACCCTTGTCAAGCGGGGTGTTTTGGGCTCATTTGGGCATATTCAGGCCCCTGAATGATCAATCAAGTATCTGCATGAAAAGAAATGTATTCAGCAAAAAACTAGGCGCTAAAAGCTTCAAAATGAGACCAGAACGAGCTACGTAGCACTCGTGGTTCTCTTACAGTGGTGCCACGAACATGGGAGTTTAGCGTATAGCGGTATATTTTTCCCAGCTATGCTCACTACTGGCTACACTGCCGGCCTCTCGAGAACACAGGGAACATGAGTTAATGGGCGGCGGTAAGCCCTGGGAGTCGGCTGTCTGGCCCGCTGCGCTCCCGTCCATTTGCACTCGATTTTAACCCTTTAAAAGCCTTAATAATGCTCCTAACTTGCTGCAAATTGGTGCACGACTTAAGTCGAGCGCCGACAATAAGGGGTTAAAGATCCTGTTTTTGTTTTTTTGTATAAATATGGATGATGTAAATTGTGTATATTATATCTAATGATTTATTAATTTATTTTTTTAACCCCAGCGCCGCAGCATATGCGTCGGCAATCTATGTAACGCTAAAACCCAGCGCCGCATAGGATGCGTCACGGTTAATTACTACGGTCCTATGGCACCTAGAGGGCTCAGATTTGTATGGGAACTGCGTAAGTATCCCACACACCAATGCCGAATTGCCGATGGTTGAAAACCCTCCAAGTCCAACCACGTGAGCACGCTAAAACGTGTTTTTGCATGTTTTTGCCTACCCATTTCCCTTCTTGTAATTCTGACTTTCGGGCGCCCGTAGGACCCCTTAAATTTTTTTTTTTTTTTTTTTTTTTTTTTTTTTTTTCCCTTCATTTCTAACCTATTCCAGGTGTTTTCTGGAGGAATAATTTTTTTTTTACAACCTGCTGGTCCTGGGGTGTACTTTTATTTATAATTAGCTGGTGCTCCGTGGGTTAAGGAAACTATAGGAGTATGAACACAATATATTAGTTAGTTAGGTAGGCCCTGTTCATTATTGGTAGACCAGAAATCCCAACACCAACCTTTCTTAACTCAAAAAGGACTATAGTAATCGTATTAATATTTTAACCATTTGAGAAGAGTCAACCAGGGAATAGGTGTGTAAATTTACAGCCCATTTACTCTAGCCCTTTTTGAGTTACAGAGGATAGAGGTCATGATTGCTGGGCCTACATATAATAAATTTACTATAGTTAACAATGCTATGAACACTATAGTAGTAACTTAAGTATTATACGATGTATTTGATTAATTTTAGGAATAAGTGTAGTGCAGACATTTTTATACTTTGATGAACATTAGTAGTTTAAGTAGTTTTTGTATTCAATAAGAGCAAAATAGGATTTTTTTTATAAAGCATAGTTTCTAGACCGAGATTACATGTTTTCATTTATCACTTAGCTATATTGCTTTGGTTGCTTAGTATTAATACGTTAGTATTAAGTATTAATACGGTTTTCTTTCTCAATACAGGAATATGATTATCAAAGAAAATGTCCTAAGGCAAGCTGGGAAAATACATTCTAAAGATTTACGTGAGCGTCTATAGTCCGTTCATTCTAGTTTGGCCAGAAATTGTAACCTCTAACTCAAAAAGGGCTAGAGCAAATGAGCTGTCAATTTCCACCCCTATTCCCTAGCCAAGTCTTCCTGTCTGGTAGAAATATTAGCTCGATTACTTTAGTCCTTTTGAGTTATGAGAGGTTAGAGGTTACAATTTCTACCCAACCTAGAATGAACAGACAATTATGTTTTATGAAATTAAGTATTGCAATACCCCGTTCTTAACATTAATCATCAATTACAAACCCCAATGCACTTAAATAAACTAATGAAAGCATATGGTCCTCCCGGGATTCGAACTCGGGACACCACACCCAGAACATAAGCATCTAAAGTTCTAAACCATTACACCACCATTAACCTTTTCAAGATACGATGACGCATTTCTGATCCCGTTTTCTGGCTATTACAGAAACAATTTTATTCAGATTAGGAAGGGTATATGGAATTCAGAGGGTTACTTGAGATAGTCTTTACCCTTTTAATTCCTACAGATCCTTCCTAAGCTGTATAGAATTGTCTTCAAAATGTGTCATACTCCTCAAAGGTTAAGTGCATGAGTATTTTAATTTTGAGATATTTGATGAAAGCACAGTATAAATTACATAAGTATTATAAACAAAAACAAATTCTTATATAACATGGATTAAAAATATTTTTTTCATTAACCAGAGAAACTTGTAACAATTAGATTTGAGCTATGGTGGAAATCTTTGACCAATTAACCCCTACTGTACCATAGGGTACTACCATAAATGTACCCCCCAGTACCAAGCAATGTGGCCAAAATGGCTTCAGAGGCAAGATATAACAACCTCCCACCTCAAAAGTTGATGAAACACTGATCCAGACAGCCTGTGGAACCTTGCAGCCAACGAAGTGTTGCCAATTCCTTGAAACAGTGTTTACAAGTCATGGTACCAGCCACTGCCTGATACTGGCAGTTACAAGGACCATATATTACTGACGGCTGGCAGCCGTCGCTGGGATTGTACGAGTTAACATTAGACAACAAACGGAATAAACAACTTAATCTCTCACAACCACCAGGGGAAACTTACCATATAAAAAAAAAATTAACAATACAAAACAACCAAATCTTTAACAATCCAATAACAAGTAAAACCTAACGTGTTGATTTTCGGTGTGAGCATCCTGGATTCGAATCCACGGACTGCCACATGTGTTTGTAAATTTCATTAATCGATTTTAGGAGTATAGTTGGTTGTTGGAAGGAACATAATAACTAACATACCGGATAAATATATAACTTCAAAAACTCCAACAATCCAACAAAACAATTTGACAGGATTCATCATCCTGGAAAAACAAAATAACATTATACACATTAACATCTTCCATTGGTTTAACCCATTCTGTACTGGCGACGTCTTTTTAATGTTTTTCTAGCTATGATTAGATGATTTTGTGCAGTTTACGAAGGATCTGTGGTAATAAAAAGGGTTAAATGAGACAGTTCGAAGCCTGTTAATTGCTGGAAATCCTTTTTAAACTGAACAAAATCGTCTAATAGTAGCCAGAATAAAGTTAAAAGGACATTACCGGTACTGAACTCTTGTAAGTGGTCAATCCTGTAAGTCCTTCAGTAAACTGGCAGGGGTTGTCCCTCTTACTGGGGATAGGTCCGCTTGGGGGCCTTCTGTGTATGGCCACCCTCATTAAGGGGAGTAAGGCGTCCGGCAATGGATGGATGGATGGATTTTCATTTGAATATCAGAATCCAATCTGTGGCTATGTTATAGTCTTGGATTTTGTATTCTTTTGAAATTCTACTAAGAAAAATGTGGCAAAGAAACTTAGTCAATCGTCGGGCTAGTCTTGCTCATTTATGTACAGTACTGTACTGTACAGTATTCTCATTTTAAATTTTGCCAGAACGTCCCGGACTTCCCAAATTGACTAATTCCTTGAACGTGACGATAGTGCGTTGTTATGTGTGCAATTAGTTTGCTTGAGAACCAGATTAACTTGCTCATGTAGTAATGTACACCCTATGTGGTGGATTGTGTTCTTACATTTCATAAATTTGATTTTAGTAAGCGTTGTTTCCACATAGCGATTTTGATAAGTTGTTTTGACTTTATATTGTGTTTGTCCCAGTTTTGGTTTGCTTTGTTTGCAAGTTTTACATTTTAATTTCATTGGCCTATCGGAAAAACAATCTGAGGTTATGGGTCTTGTGTTTCATATTGTTTTGACATTCTTAGGAGCTAAAGATAATTATGACAAAGAAGGTTTTCATATTTCTTATTATTTGGAAATCTGATATACTGATTGAAAATTGTCATTAGTTGTAAAATACAGCAAAGTCATTGTTATCCTTTAATTTACATAGACAGTGTACAACATTGTTATACGATTCTCTACACCAAGTTAGATAGGAAATACTTTAACTTTCTGTACCAGCGCCATCTGTTGTATTTTGTTCAAGCTACATTTAGATGATTTTGTGCAGCTTAGGAAGGATCTGTGGTAGTTAAAAGAGTTGATTGGGAGGTTTGACGTACCTCCCAACCTACCAAATAGGAAAACCTACTATTTGGTAGTAGTCTTGGAAAATCCAACGTCAAGGCTATTAACCTAATTGCAATGACGACTTGTCTATTTTGACTGCTATGTCGTCATTCCAACCGCGGTTAAAAAGAAAACGTCTAGAGTCTACTCCTTATCTTGCTCTAGGAGACGTTGTACATTAACCAAAACTACCACCGAAGGTGAAAAAAGCATAGAAGAGAAGAAAAAGGGGTTTACCTTAGTTACCGCTTAAGGCCCATCCCGTGTTCCGTCATGTGCAGATCCCTGTCGAACGTGCGCATGAGCGACCCTCTCTTGTCATCACATCTCACGTCAGCAGAAGAACGCGGATGGGCAGGGGTCCGGCGTGAGGGAGGGTATTATGTACGTTGGATTTTCCAAGACTACTACCAAATAGTAGGTTTTCCTATTTGGTAGGTTGGGAGGTACGTCAAACCTCCCAATTTGTTAGTAGTCTTGGCAAATCCAACGTCAAGGCTGCATAACAAATAGGAGGAGGACATCCAAGCCCAACCTACCAAAAAAACCAATGCATAAAACAAAATTACGAATGACAAAGACACAAGTTAAACAAGAGAGTTTAATAAAAGAGTGAAAAACTGAGGAGTAGCTAAAAAGAACAGTTTTAACACATGCCCGTCATTCATAGTAATGCAAAAACATAGACTTGTCGGAAACCAAAAAGGTACTGTACCCAAAAACCCTTTTCTTCAAAAACCAAAAAACACTGAACACAAGAACAAAACACAAGTTTCAATGTGGCAAAAACACTTATGTACTGGAACAATACATAATCCCAAACTTGCAATCCAGTGTTGCAAACCCGTACACCCCCCCCCCCTTTGTCAAAACAAAACAAAGGAAAAGAACGAGGGACAAGGGGGAAGACCAGGGATCTTCGCCAGAGCACCAGGAAACACGACCCCCGAGAGCAATCACCGGCCGAGGGGGTCGAACACTGGACACGGAGAGGTAGGAGGAGATGAAGGAATTGATAGAAGACCACAAAACCGCTGAGGCGATGGCAGGGAAGGATCGACGTGGCAGGAACCGGAAGGAGGCAGCAAAGGATCAGACATCGTGCGCAGAACCCCTACAAACAGGGTGACGGGCACGAACGGTCCGACAAACGTGGCGGCCCATCTGCACCTGCGAGAGCCTCCCACCTGTCCGAGGAGACACCCACACAGCAGTACCCGAAGGCGGCGCCACAGACGCAACAGAGGAGTGCAAGGCTGACACCGGGCACAACACATGGCGAGGATGCCCACGCCGTAAAGCCTGGACGGCGAAAGGCTGGAAAACGGGGGCCTCCCTCCCATGCGTGGTAACAAAAGGAGGGGAGGAGGCGAACGAGACGCCATGCAAGGACGGGGAGAATCGCACGCAGTCCCGGGGCCGTGACAATGCCGCTAGTGCAGACACCCGATCCCCAGTGGCCAGAGCGACAAGGAAGAGTGGACGCCCGAGCAACGGAACCGGCGTAGCGGCCCTTGTATACGTGGGGGAAGCCAGAAGGACCAGAGCCCGCCCCAGATCCCACTGCGGAGGGACCTGGCGCGGAGGCGGTCGATCCCGGAAGGCAGCCGTCAGGAAGGAATCCAGCTCCCGTGGCGGAACGACCAGCCCAGCGACGGACCCAAAGAACCCCCCGGACGGCAGACAAGTGGGTACGTATAGCGTCGACTGGAAAGCGACGTGTACGGAAGAGGTGAAACAAGGAGCGTAGGACGAGGGAAGGAGAGCCAACTGGCAGGCGAGTGGCCTGTAGCCACCTAGTAAAAGACCTCCAGCGGGACCCGTAAGTCCCCCAAGGAGAAGACGGCCTGGAACGCTGCAGGAAGTCAGTCAGGGCCCGGCCGGGAACCGGGAGCCACCGTGCCTCATGAACAAGCACGATGCGAAGGCCAAAGAGGTCCGCAGGGCCCCAACCTAGCCCAAGTGGAAGCCGGAGACAGGTAGAGGGACCGGACTCGGGCACCAGCGCGGCAACCGGGCGGACCAAGTCCGTGCCGGCCACAGAGGCGCGAGGAGCCAGACGCAGCCGAGGTACAGCCGCAGCTCCGCGAGGACTGGGCACATCAACAGCGCGTCTGGGGGCGGAAAGATGAATATCGACCGCCACCCGTACCAGGCGACCATGAAAGCGTCCGGACCCCCCCCGGAGCGCGAGGCCGGAGGGAGAGGTCCAGAGGCAACTGGCGCGGCACCCCCGATGCGAACAAGGCGACCTCCGGAACACCTCAGGAAGCCGCGGGGTCGGCGAACACAGTCCGTTTCATCGCCCATTCTACAAGAACGCCCTGCCCTCTCGACAGGGCGGCCGCCCAAAGGGTGGCAGGCCCGGGCAGGGAGGAGGCATGCAAGGAGAAGGGGTGTCGGTCCGCGAGGAAGAACAACTCCACCGAGACCCCCAATAGAGTCAACGACCTGGAGGACCCCCGCATAAGGAAACAGGGGACAGCTTGTCTTGTCCAACCCGAAGGCCACCGACTTACCCCGAAGGGCCAGCGCGTGGTCCCGCAGGAAGAACAAAGGAACCAACAATCCGAGGGCATAGACGGGTAAGAGGAGGGAGACCCACTCATCTGCCGGGAAGTGGACGTCCCAGGTTCGATTGGGAACCTCACCCAACCTCGCTCGACGTATCTGGGGTTACCCAGACCGTCGGCGGGGGGGGGCGGTCCAGGGCACAGCCGCAGAGAGCGAGCCCCGAGCAACCCAGCGACCGAAGCGTCGGCGAACGGTACGCGGGAGCGGCAGGAGCCGATCCATAGGGGCAACGGAAACACCGCGGTGCCCATGAGGAGGAGGCGGCGTAGCCAGAGGCTCCCTAAGGGAAGGGGCAGAGCGGCCCAATGCAGCGAACCCACGAACGAGTCCCAGAGCCACCCCGGGAGGGAGACCGAGTGCAACACGGCGAAGACCGTCCACCGAAGGTGCACCGTGGCCGGCAGACCCCGGGGCACCGTAGCGCCGGACAAAACCCATGCGAGACCGACCCATGGCACGACACGCGACGGGGTCAAGCGCGACTTGGGAACATCGAAGGGGAACCCTAACCGTGCGATGTTGCGAACGACGGTGAGGGCGTCGCCAATGCACAGTCCTAGGGCGTCGGAAACTACCAACCAATCGGCCAAGGAAAACAAGATCTGGAGCCCGCTCCTGAGGAGAGGACCCAGAGCCTGCCCCACCAGTGCGGAGAAGATCTGCGGCGCGATGCGGAGACCGAAGGGAAGGCCGTCGAACAGGAACACACGATCGGAAGTCCGAACGGCCAAGAAGCGCTGGAAGCGAGGATGGAGAGGAACAAGCCAAGACGCATCCTGGAGGGCCAGCGACACTACCCACGACAGAGGGCACAGGGCCAGGCGTACCAGGGGTACCGGCAGCATCCGAAACCGGGTGTGCACGATGTGCCTGTTGAGGGCCGACAGATCCACCACCGGTCGCATCGAGTCGCAGTTCGTCGACGGTACCAGAAAGACACGGGAGAGGAAAACCGGGTGACCGGCGGTCAACTCCCTCGACGCCACCCAGCTCGGGCATGGAAGGGAACACGTGGGCCACCTCTGAAGAGATGGGCCGGCGTCGGTGACAAGAGCGGAGTGGGGGTCTGGACGTCCACCTCCAGGTGAGACCCCTCCGCGCAACCCGCCGCCCCCAACGTCCCTCGCGGCTACCGAGGGGCGCAAGGGCGAAAACAACCCGAGGGAGCACCCGAGAGGAGGGGAGCGACCCGGTACGCCCAGGCGAGAAGGAGAACAAGGAGGCCGACCCAGAGAACTACACATTGTGTTGACGTGGAGGTACCCCCGGTACGGGCCGTGCGGGCATGAGCGCCACGTTGACCTCCTCTACCCCCCCCCCCCCCCCCCAACCTCGTCGAAAAGGGCGGGCCACCCCAACCCCAGGCCGGCGCGGGGCTGACCCCTTCGAAGGGCGGCTGGAAGCGGAAGGCCGGCCAGCCCCGACACAGAGGGGATGAAAGGGGCAAGAACAGAAGTGCGAGGCGGAACCGACGCACAGGCCAGCAACGTCCCAGTCCTGCGCCCGTGCAAGGCGGCAGCACTTGCAGCAGCACCCCGAAGAGGACCGGCAGAAGGACGGGACTGAGAAGACCCCGCGCGCGGCACAGCGCGTCGGTGCGTGACGTAAGCAGGGGCCGTAACGACACAGCGCGGCGTCGCGTGTCGGAAGCAGGGGCCGCCGACAGAGAAGCGTAGCATTCCCAAGCATCCTGCTTAAAAAAACCCCGACGTATATAGCGCAGAGTACAACAAACCCTGACGAATAACCAAGGGGGCCGGCCGGCAGAACGAAGACCGTACCGTCGTGCGGTGCCGAGTTGCCGCGCACAAAACCGCCTTCAGCTCGGGAACCAAAGACACCGCGAGCTGAAGGTGGACCCGCTGAACGCGGTCCAAACCCTCGCGAAGATCGCCTGGCGCAGACGCCTCGAAAAGCCGCAGGTGGTGAACAGACGTCTGGAGGGAACCTAAAGACAAGACAATAAGTCCGTCACCCTCCGTCGCAAGGGAAAAACCTTGGCGACAGAGGGCTGATCCGGGTGAGAGAAGAACGGGGTAGCAATAGAACAAAGTTCAAGAACGGGCGCGCTCATCCAGGACCAGAACGCGCCGTCCTACCCGCCGACAGACACAAGAGGAGGCAAAAGCAGGGACGACTCCGGGGGAGGGACGGAAGGAGAGCCGTTGACGGATCGGTGTGTGAAGTCGAAGGCCTCAGTAAACCAGGCCTCCAATGGGAGAGGGTGACCGAGCATGATGGCTAAGCCAGGCGTACCGGCGTCGCACAAACCTGTCCCATAGGAGGACAGACCCGTCAACACAGCCGGAAGGATGTCAGGGCGGCTGAAGTCTGACCAGAGCGTAGGCCTGCAGAAGGGAGGGGGACCGTAGCAGGGGTAGGTAGGGTGAGGTGCTGAGGGTGAGGCACCGCCAAGAAGGGCGAGAAGAGGGAGTCTTCCATCGACTCCAAGCGCCCGTCGAAGCGTGACACAACCCAGCCCTGCATAGCCGACAATCGATCCGAGAGAGGCTACCCCCCCCCCCAGATTGGTCGGCCCGCAGGGGCGAGCGTGAGCGGGAGCGAGACCCACGACACGAACCAGCAGCGTCGCGGCCCAAGGAAGGCGAGCGACGACGGTTGTGTCGCCGTTGAGGGACTCGTCCCCGATCACGAACGGCCGAGGGGGAAACAGCACCATTCCCCTCTTCCAGCGACACATCAGCTCCTGAGAAAGGGGACCCCGAAACCTCGCGAAACCCCACCGAGGCAAGAGGAGGGGTACCCCCCTGGCGAGACGGTAAGTGAAGGTCAGGAAGAGAAGAATGAGGAGGAGCAGGACGACGGGAGTGGGAAGGCTGGCCGGGTGAAAGGAGGCCAGGAGCCGCGGGGGGAAACAGAGCAAGGATCCCCGGGGCTGAGATAACAGGGCGGCCCGACACCGAGGCGGAGGAGGGAGGGACCACCACCGTGGGACGAGACCGTGAAGGAAGAATAGGCACTGAAGCAGGTGAAGTAGGAGAAGCAACGACATCCAGGCGGACCCTCCTGGACAGTGTAGGAGGAGGGAGCAGAGGGCCAGCTACAGCATGAACAACCGCGCGCGGAGAGGACAACGTAAGAGGAAGTCGTCTGGGCTGGGGAAGCGGGCGGAAGGGAGTAGAGCCCCTATCCGTAGAGGCCAGGGGAGGGCGCACAGGGGCAGAGCCGCTAACCCCGGCCTCAGGGCGAGAACCATGACGAGGGCGATGGGCGTCGTCAAGGCGATCAGGAGGACGACGAGGCGAGCGAGAGCGTGGACGGAGCCGGGGAACCCCCCGACGATGGGACGACCGGCTGCGGGACCCAGGGGAGAGGGCCCGAGCAGGGAGAGGGCCAGGTGAACGGCCTTCAGTCGGGTCAGGGATACCCAGGACGACGCGGATCCGGTCGGCAACAAAGGCCGGGGAACGGTGGCCCACAGTCCTAATGTGGCGGGAGACCATCGTCCACACCGACGGAAGGGAAGCAGGAGGCCACAGCCGCCGCCGAGGAACCAGGGCCATGGAGCAGCACAACCACCAGGGCCAGACACGTGCCACACAGAGCAGGGAGGTAGGCCGTAGAGGACACACAGAGCGAGTGGCGCAAGCAGGACTTGTGGCTCTCCAAGCACGGGGAGCGACAACCAAGGCGAAAGCAAGGCAGCCTACCTGCACTAGAAGAACACACACCATAATCAGCACGTCGAAGGAGTAAGTGGAGAGAATGTCCAAGAAGAACCAGGGAAGGAGCATGGGGAAACAGGAACACACATGCAAACAGGTAACCGTACTCACCCTAAACTGGGAGCACAGAGGTAGGTGAGGAGGGCGGCCGAGGTGGAAGAGCACTAGCAGAACCTGCAAAGATGGAGAAAGTGTTAACCACCACTCAACATCTTACATGCAGGGCCTATAACACCAGTAAAGTGCATACACCAATATAGTATCAGGCAACAAGATGACATAACAAAAGTCAATAGTGAAAGCCAACTATTACCGCAAATTTGCGGGCCAATGGAGGCATAACCGTACCGACACCACCCTCCTGCAATTTCGCGGGACCCCCCAACGATCTCCGCAAATTTGCGGGGAACCGAAATGTCCCAGAGGACCGAATCGAGCACCCCGCAAATTTGCGGGACCGGCCGAGATGGTCCGGCGCCGAAAAAGCGAGAGGAGCGTCTAGGGAATACCAAAAGAGGCCCAGAAAAAAGCGTCATCTCCTTATGAACTCCAAGCGACGATGGCCATCAAGCTGAGCAGTGTCTTCCTTGATAATATCCTGACTCAACCGGTCAAGGGAGAGGCAAGGAAGACACACCAGGGGAGAGGAGGCACATCCCCTAGGAACCACCCAACCCACAGAGATAGAGCAAAGCCCATGAGGAGAAGTGGCAGGAAGGGTGGTTTGGCACAAACAGGGGCCCCCGTAGGGTACCCCAGGATTGGGCAAAAGGGTATGAAAGGATGGAGGTGAAAACAGTAAGGGAACACAAAAACCAGTAAATGAAACTGGCGAGAAAAAGGGTGGCCTAGCCGTGAGGAGAGAATGTGTCAGGGGCGAAAAACCCTGTGGTGTGAGGGAGGGGCCCCCGTGGGGTACCCCAGGATATCACGAACCACCAAGCGCCCAGGCCCTTGAGACACAGTGAAGGCTCGAAAGGGGGGACTCGGGAATAACGCTAATAATGCGGCCGACACAAACCCTACAAACAGCACCGCCACCACGAAATCTCAGATCGTGAACCAACTGTACGTACACCTAGGCTATGAAAATATGAAAACTCATAGGGGCATAGCAATTCCTGAATGAGAAACAAGCTAGGCTAAAATAAGCTAAAAGCTAAACTATGCCCAGACTAACAGGAAAAAAGAATATGAAAAGAGAAAGGAATGAAAAACACACACGAGGAACGCCAGGCGCCCCCGTACCTTCGGTAGCTATTTCCACACGCGTCTCCATTAAACACACTTAGGAGCCCATTTACGTGTGCCCTAGATCACGTAACATCTGTCTAACAAAAAGAAGGCCAGATAAGCCGAAACGAACCTAAACAGGGTGAATTAAAGGAGCACAACAAAAGCGACTTCATTCAATGGAGCGCGTGAAAAAATGATGACAAGAGAGGGACGCTCATGCGCACGTTCGACAGGGATCTGCACATGACGGAACACGGGATGGGCCTCAAGCGGTAACTAAGGTAAACCCCTTTTTCTTCTCTTCTATGCTTTTTTCACCTTCGGTGGTAGTTTTGGTTTTTTGTTTTTTTTTTTTTTCTATGTGATTGAGGGAGGCAAAAGGCATAACTGCCTATAGCGAGTGCCTCCCCCATAGTTGAAAGAGTGACAGGGCCAAAATCAAGGGACGTTCGAGCCAAAATGCCTGGACACACGGAGTTTGAAGCAATTTAAGTCATAGGAAGAGGGAAAGACTGATTCTGGGAGAGAGTTCCAGAGCTCAGCTGTTGAGTAGAAGAAAGTTTGAGAGTAACGTTTCACTCTTGGGTTGGAGAGTTGCACAGAGTAGGGGTGGGATTGAGTTGCAAGACGGGTACCACGTGCCCTACGTAAAGGAGGTGGTATGCACTGGGATAGCTCTGAGGAACACTGATTATTATAGTAGCGATAGAATAGCGAGAGAGATGCACATTGCGGCGGAGAGAGAGAGATTGCAGAGTTGGTGAGTGGACGGGAGTTAATGATACGAAAGGCCTTCCTTTCAACTTTGTCTAGGAGAGCAGTGTGAGAGGAACCTCCCCACACATGTGAACAATACTCAATACAAGGCGCACTATGCCCCTGTACAGAGCAAGGAGCTGTGCAGGGGAAAGAACCCCCTAAGGCGGTTGAGCACACCCAGCTTCTGGGATGCTGCCTTAGCAAGACTGGTAATATGGTCCTTCCAAATGAGAGCAGAAGAAAAAGAGACACCAAGAATATTGAGAGAAGATGAAGGGTTGATTTTTGTATTGTTGAAGAATAAGGGATAGTCCGCTGGGAGATCCTGACGGGTAGATAGATGGAGAAATTGGGTTTTGGAAGCATTAAAGTTAACAAGGTTTTCTCTGCCCCAATTGGAAATAGTATTTAGATCAGAATTTAAGAGTTCTATGGCTTCATTACGTTTGTCGTTGAGGGATTGCTGGCTGGGGCGTTCTGAAAAACTAATGGAGTAGTGCAAGGTTGAGTCGTCTGCGTATGAATGGATGGGAATTAAGGTACAGTTAAGGAGATCATTTATAAAATTAGAAAGAGAATAGGAGATAGGACAGAGCCCTGAGGAACACCGGAGTTTATAGAGTGAGGAAGTGAACAATGGCCGTCCACAACCGCGGCTATGGAACGGCCGGAAAGGAAATTAGAGACAAAGGCACAGATGGAGGGATAGAAACCGAAGGAGGGTAGTTTAGAAATTAAAGATTTATGCCAGACTCTATCGAAGGCTTTCGATATGTCTAGTGCAATAGAAAAAGTCTCACCGAAGTCCCGAAAGGAGGATGACCAAGAGTTAGTAAGATATGAAAGAAGATCACCAGTAGAGCGACCCTTAAGGAAGCCATACTGGCGATCTGAGAGCAGATTATGAGAAGAGAAATGCTTAAGAAATTTGGAAGCAAGAATAGTTTCAAAAACTTTAGAAAGACAAGAGATAAGAGCAATTGGACGATAGTTGGAGGGTTGAGAGCGGTCACCCTTCTTTGGGACAGGTTGAATGTGAGCAAACTTCCAGCATGAAGGGAAGACGTTAGAGGATAGACAGAGACGAAAGAGTTTGCCTAGGCAGGGAGTCAGCACGGAAGCACAGTTTTTGAGAACAACAGGAGGAACACCGTCCGGACCGTACGCCTTATTAGTGTTAAGCCCAGAGAGGGTAGAAAGTACATCTTTAGAAGAGATTAGGATATTAGGCATAAGTAAGAGAGAGGAGGGCGGAGAAGGAGGAATAGCACCGGAATCATCCAAGGTGGAGTTTCTAGCAAAAGTTTGAGCGAAGAGTTTAGCTTTGTCAGAGGAAGAAGTGATGGTTGTGCCATCAGAGTGGGAAAGGGGAGGAAAGACGAGGAAGAGAAATTGTTGGAGAGGTTTTTGGCTAGATGCCAGAAAGCTTGGGAAGAGCTAGAGTTGGATAGTTCAGTGCATTTATTATTGATGAAAGAGTGTTTGGCAAGTCGAAGAACAGATTTGGCTTGATTCCGGGCAGAAACATATGAAGAATGAGAGTCTTGAGTTTTAAGGCGTCGGTACCGTTTGAATGCTTCCTCCTTATTGCGGACAGCAGTAGAACAGGCGTGAGTAAACCAAGATTTTTTAGCATTAGTCTGAGAGAAAGAGAATGGAATGTATGCTTCCATGCCCGATAGGATTACCTCGGTAATGCGTTCAGCACTCTCCGAGGGTCCTCGGCCATGGAAGCAGAAATCATTCCATGGGAAATCAAAGAAGTACTGCCGAAGAGCCTCCCAGTCGGCAGCGCCAAAGTGCCACAAGCGCCGGTTAATGTACAACGTCTCCTAGAGCAAGATAAGGAGTAGACTCTAGACGTTTTCTTTTTAACCGCGGTTGGAATGACGACATAGCAGTCAAAATAGACAAGTCGTCATTGCAATTAGGTTAATAGCCTTGACGTTGGATTTGCCAAGACTACTAACAAATTGAGATACTGTAGTTTGAAGTCTTATAATTGCTAGAGATCCTTCCTAATAGACGAGGGAGGCGTGTGACGCAGGGCGATGAGACTGCAGGAGGCGAAGAGAAGACTGGGAGTCAGAGTAGATGACCACCTGCTGACTGGACAAGTGGACGCTTATGAAGAGAAGGGCTTTATATATGGCAAAAAGCTCCGCTGTCAGGATGTGATGGTATCCAGATAACCTCCAAGTCTGGCACAGTGCGAGCTCCTCGTAGTAGACTGCAGCCGTCGAAGAAGCCGGGGGGACGAAGGACCCATCTGTGAAGACATGGGAGAATCCGATGTAGCGTGTGGCGGCCAGCTCCCGAAAGTACCCCTGCGCCATGACCGCATCCACTGACTTCTTAAAGCTGCGATGGAACGTGTGGCGTACCAACCCTGAGAGACTAACCCAGGGTGGCACTGGGGAGACAGAAGGTACCGGCAACGGCCTCGGAGGCCGTAAGTCTTGAGGCCACGAACCAGGAACGGGCACCGGCGCTTTACTGGTCAGAGCGGGGAGGCCAGCCCCACCCCAGACGACCTCAATAACCCGACCAGAGGATGGGACACAGGCATGTGTGCTACCCTCTTCATCCAACTGCAGTCAGCCATCGCTCGGTCCCAGACCATGGGCAGGATCCCTGATTCCGCCTCCAGGGATACAACGAGGGACGAGCTGAGCGCCCCCACCGCAATGCGGAGAGCTGCATTATGTATGGGATTCAAACGAGCCAACACCGTGTCCGAGGCTGACCCATAGACAACACACCCATATTTTAACTTGCTCCGGATAAAAACCTCATAAAACTGAAGCAGGTTGTGTCTATTAGCACCCCATTTGGTGTGTGCAATGCACTTCATGAGGTTCAGTCGCTTCATGCACGACTCACGTAAATAATCAATATGTGCCCTCCAGGTGAGTATCGGACCATTCAACCGGAGGCCCAGGAACACATGGCTAGTGCGATACAGTAACAGACTGCCTCCCATGTACACCCTCGGTAAGCCAGGAAGACGAGTTTTCTGAATAAAACACATTACGGCGCTCTTCTGCGTATTCAACCGTAATCCCCATTCCGAGGCCCAATGCAGCAGGTCGTCAATAGCAGCCTGAAGACGGGCCTGGGCTTCCGGAAGGCTGTCTGCCGCACATACCAAGGTGATGTCGTCCACATAAATCAGCACTGATGTGTCGGCAGGGCTGGGGAAATCGGACATCAGGGCATTATATAAGTGGGGGCTCAGACCCGACCCCTGGGGAGTGCCGCAGTGTGTGGTGACCTTTCGGGACCTGGCCTCCCCGACCGACACTGAGAAGGATCGCCCCTTCAGGAAGCAGCCAAACCACCGAAGTACCGTTCCCTGAAATCCCATGGCACCAAGCTTGTATAAAATGCCCATGTGTGATGCAGCATCAAAAGCCCCCTCAATGTCTATGAACGCCACCAGAAGGACTTGCTTATTACGGTATGCGTTGTGGATGTGGTACTCCAACTGCAGCAGTACTGTACGTCGATCGTCCCACGGCCAGGTCTAAAGCCGCAGAGAGCGTCGCTCAGGAGTCCTCTCGTTTCCAGCCACCAAGAGAGACGCACGTTGACTAACTTTTCCATAACCTTGCCGACTGCAGATAATAGGCATATCCCTCTCCTAGATGACGGCTGCGCCGCATCTTTCCCAGGCTTGGGGAAAGGGAGAAGGAGAGCATGCTTCCAACATTGCGGGAAGATTCCCGCCTGCCAGCTACCGTTGTAAATACCCAGCAGCACTTCCCTGGCCCCTGAAGGCAGGCGGTGCAACATTTCATAGGCCACTTTATCCGGACCCAAAGCCCGACCCCTAGGGAGGAAGCATACAGAAGGGGTTAATATAGCTTGGTGTTATACACTCTATCTGGTCCGACCTCTTGGGGGTTATCATGATATTTTGTTTAAGGGGGGGTCACCGGCTTTTTTTCTCTTTCTCTCCTTTTCTCCCTTTCTCTGGCTTGTATCCATTCGGCCCCATTCAGCCAACTGCTTGAAGACGTTTATCCCCATTCAGGTGTCGATTTCTTCCTGGCGAGCGAAAGCGAGCCAGCATTGTATGGAGAAATCCAACTTCGGCGGAGACATTTTTCTATCAAAAAATGTACAAATTTAGCTTGCTGTCAAAACAAATATATATATATGCTGGCTCGCTCCCACTTGCCAGGAAAATATTGACACCTGAATGGGGGTAAACGTCCTAAAACAGTAGGCTGAATGGGGCCGAATGGATACAACCCAGAAATAGAGTGAGAAAGAGAGAACAAAACGAGGTGGGCCCCCTTAATTAGTATTGAGGTATATGTATGTGGAGGTATTTTATCAGACTGAGGGGGTTAATGTGATTTGGCAATTTTCGAGAAATGTATTTGAGTTTGTCCCCTAGGCTAACAAACACGCCTTCCCAGACTTTCATCAACTAAAATATGCCAACCCAGACTCCCTTCAAGTTTTTTTTTTCTTTTTTTTTGCCAAAGGCTGATTTTTAAAAAGTTACATGCTCCCTATAGCTCATCCAGAAAAAAAATTCAACGCCTGAATGAGGTGAAGCGTCTTAGTATCACCAAACAAATGGTGTGAAACGTTTTAAAATCTCGAATCAAATGGAGCGAAACAGGGGAGATACAAAAATACCTCCCTGGGACTAAATAGGGTTACTTGCCATATATTGAAGACTATGCTATAATGATGACCCCCCCCCCCCCTTGATGGGATCGATAAGCGTCTATGAGGGATTGAGATTGTACAGGTGAGACCCTCGTCTATGTCGTTGATGTAAACTAGGAAGATAATTGGCCCTTGTACCGATCCCTGGGGTACCCCACTACTCACATTGATCAATTTGGATGGCTTACCGTTTATGTCTACTCTTTGCTTTCTGTCACTGAGCCAAATTTTCTATCCATTTAAACACCGTCTTGTATTGAGAGAGAGAGACTAAAATAAATTGTCTCATGAAATAACGCGACCTAGAACTGAAAGGGATCATTTCTGCCTCGCAATGATAATTGTAATACCCTCGTAAAAAATCCCGCAACCCCAATACTGTACTACCCGAGTTGACGTGTGGGATAGTGTAAAATAGTCGTTGATGGCGAAGTCTAAGAAAACCATCACGTGAATCACCACGAAACTATCACCTGGTTCTTTCAAGGAGAACTAAGGTTACTATCCTATTGAACGTCTGCGGTAGTAGCCTACAGTGGCTGGGTTAGCGCGCGGACCTGGTTGACCTACTGAGGTCACTAACCAGGGTTCGAACCCTGCGCCAGGTATCTCAAAACCTGGGGAGTTTTCGGGAGGGTTAAATTCCCTTCGTTCACCCAGCATTTCAATAATAATATGAATCCATGTCCTTGAGTCGGCTACCCCCAAAATGGGGATTGGGCCTGAGCATATAGATAGATAGATAGATAGATGTCCTGTTAGTATGTATGTATGTATGTATATACTCAGGCACAGAGCCATTGCTGGGGGTGGCTGACACGAGACACAGCCCGAACAGAAGCAACATTTAAAGTTCTTATTCTCAAGGTTCGGGACCACTTTCGCGTTCCCTCGCCCGTTTCTCTGTCTCATCGGGTAGTGAAATACCACAGGAACGAAAATCCTGAGAGCGAAACCCCCACCCCTAACGAGCCACAGGAACGAAAATCCTGAGAGCGAAAACCCCACCCCCAACGAGATCCCCGGTCCCATTTCCATCCCCGATTTGGTCTCTCTCTCCCAATTCATTCCACATATTATACGTCTCTCAATCACAGTCTTCTAATATACAAACCACAATACTTTACTCACTGACATTCTTGATGTACCACCTAAGTATGTATTTAATTATGTAACCACCATACAGGCTATAATACTTTCATTGTGTAGGTTCGAGGCGATCTAAAAGACACCTTAGCTTCCATTTCACACCAAATCAGATCGTGATTATGTCAGCCCTGTATTTAGTTATATAACAATCATAGTCCCCCCCAATTCTAGCAATTATATGTCTCTAACCTCCCGTTGTTTTATCCACTAACTATATATATTCCCAACCTTCCTAATACAACCTCCATTTCACTAGACAAAATACCTAGGAGTAATTCTGAGATTACAGTAATTATGAAATTACACTAGACAGCCCCATAACTCACTGAGATCCACATTGCTATTTTATTGATGTACCAACTCCCTAATGTTAACATAATTTAGGGAACTTGTAAAAAGGGAAGACACCTATCTTCGTTCCCCCATTTTTAGCAGTTAGCTATACATAACCTCGGGGCTGTTCGGCCAGGCAGCTTAGGGAACAACAACAACAACAACAACATAACCTCACGTTACATTGTTCGTCTGGTGATGGGCTGGTCTATCAGAGTGAGACCTGAGCGATCTCTGCCATACCCATAGCTTCCTCTGACTGTTCCTTTTACTTATATATTTTCTAGATCTCAAGTGACGGCGTCTCTTCCGTGGATTGACCTCCCAATCTACCAAGATTGGAAGCTAAAGCGTCACATTATTCCTTTGCCCCTCAACTTTCTCTTCATAATTGCTGAGGGGCACAGGGCCCTGGGTGGGGCTTTGGTTTCCCGGGTGTTTACGCACCCTCTCAGCTCCCCGCCATGGAGTGGCTTCGGTCACCCAGGCTTTATTGTGGTCGGCAGGGAGGGTTCTGTGGGGGCGCTCGTTTATGGCCTTGGCCTTACTCGGGGCCTTGGGGCTGTTCGGCCAGGCAGCTTGGGGAACAACAACAACAACAACAACAACATTATTGTTCGTCTGTCAATTTGTGTCCCTTGCCAGTTCTTGTATTGATTTATGCCTGTTGATTTAGATAAGTTAATTACGAGTTATGTAACAACCTTTAACCACGACTCTATTCACCCGATAACCCTATGCCAGTTATTGTATTGATTTAGGCCTGTTAATTCGGATAAACTCACTATGACCAATCTGCATACGATTATCAGGAGAGATGCAGGAAAGCTACCTCGTATCTCTCTCCATGACGAGTATAGATATATGTACCCCCATGCCCAGTTGTCCCTTTTTCCTTTTTCTTCTAGTAACTAAGTGTATATATAATATTAACCGGAGTATGCCCACCGATATTGATACAACATAGCGGCACTGTCCTAGTGTCGTATTGTGCCACGTGCATACCAACCCGGTTTCATCATCTTATTAGGACGACGGCTATAATGCTGTCATTCATGCATGTATTCAATCCTTAGAGTAACTATCTTTTATCCACAATGTTGTTTCTCTTTTCCATTTAACTCCGCATGTTACACGCCTCTTAAATCACAGTCTTGTAGAATACAAACCACATGACTTTCCTCCTGGACATTCTTAATGTAGCCTACCAACTAAGTATGTATTTAATTAGATAACCACCTTGTGAGTTATAGTATTTTCATTTTCCATTCCACAACGAATCCGATCATGATTATGTCAGCCCTATAATTAATTATGATCCCCCTCCGTCCTCTGACCTAACCTCTAACCCGCAATACTAACCCTCTGCCAGTTATTGTATTGATTCATATCTGTTGATTTATATATGTTTAATTATGACCAATCTACATACGATCATCTCAAGAGGAATGCAGGAAAGCTACCTAGTATCTCTCTCCATTACGAGAGTAGATATATGCAGCCCCCCGCTCAGTTACAACACCCACATACCAACCCCATGCTCAGCTGTTCCTTTCTTTTGTAGTAACTAAGTATATAGATATGTACCCCCGTGCTCAGTTGCCCCTTGTCTTGTTCTTCTAGTAACTAAGTATATATATATACAGTAATAATAACCGGAATTTGCCCGATCGATATTGCTACGACACAGAGGCACTGCCCATGTCGAATCGTATTCCGTGCATTCCAACCAGGTCCCATTCACCTTAAATTGGCGACGACTAATACCGTCATTCAAGCATGTATTTCAATCCTTAAGTTAATTATCTTTTATCCGCCATTGTGTTCCTCTCTTCCATTTACTTTTCCACAATTGTTATATGTCTTCCAATCACCTCCTCCTTATCCACAATCCACACTATACTCTGTTTTGCTTCGTGACCCCATGCTCAGTGGTAGCCTGTTTTTTGGGTCATCCTGTCCTTTTCTCCTTCACGCCCCGCTGCACACACCACACTACCTGTTCGATCGTAGGGAAATGCCACCCCTATGTCCAGCGCATTAAGGGTCACGACCCTAGGTCACGAGCGGCGCGGCGCCTAGCCTCAAACCACCCCCTTTACAATTCACAAACCTCCCCCTATAAAGACGCCATAAGAACGTTATAACATGCCGACTGAGTTTGTTCACTAACCTCAACAAATGGAAGGTAAGGACCTATCCTTGTACCCCCCTTAACTATCCTCTAACTCCCTAGCCCCACTCACAACCTGAACCAGAGCAATAGCCGGTGCGAGGCTAGGACGACCCCCTCTCGTCCCCCCTTAAAAATGTAAATTTCCCACTGACTTGCACTTCCACAAAACCACTATTCTTAACACCCACGAGTGATCCTCGTACATGAAAACTAGATGTAGTGATCAACCCTAACTAGGAAGATACCTCCTGACAACCTGAACTCATATCTCAACCCAATTAACGTAAGAACACTCGATAACCATATTCAGGGAGCGGCATTCGTCCCCCCCCCCCGACCCCATGAGGACCCCACCGACCCCCGCGGAGAATTACCATGCAAGCCAGCAAATTCTTGCCAGACAACAGGTGAGTTTCCAACAGGTTATGACCTACAAATCTAGATACCTATCCAAATACCATCCTATCCCATCCTTACCCAAAACCAAAATCTTCCTTATCCCATTCTAGATTACGAATAGCATGTCAGCTAGACCAGAGAAGGATACTTAGGTGAATTGATGAATAATACCTCTCAGCCTAGTCACGTAGGGCGCCAGCAAAGTAGTACTTAGAAACCTTAAACAAATCCGCTTAAACAACTCTACTAGTAGGCCTACCTCATACTAGGGTTAAGATATCCACAATAATAAATCAGATAACAAATTACTTACCGCCACATTAAAGACCCCCCTCCCTAACCCCCTAAGTTCACCAGAATAAATTAACTACTTCATAGCACTGACATCCAATACTTCTAGAATATTCCTGAAGCTTCCTTGACCTGCCTATAAATAAGACACAGAGACAACAGTCAGGCAGTTGAATATTAGAGCCCAAAGCAACGGCTGGCCACACTGCGTTGGCGTCTAGTACCTTCCCTCCCCCCCTCAAGATTCACGATAATTCGGCGTTCCGTAATCTGTGCAACTCGGTGAGGAAGTGAATTAACCCTTTACGAATGTTTTATTGCGATCGGGACTACCGGCAGTAATATTATATTGGTAGACAACAAATTCACAAATTATTGATTGTTTCATTAACTTCTGATAGTGCACCATCCGCTACTTGAGTTACGAACGATCATAACTCAACTGATCTAAGGCAGAAAGATCTTGTTATGTTAGAAGGGATTATGCGAGAAACTCTTGAGTGAGGACTCTGCAAGAATAACTCCTTGGCAACAATTGACTGTAGCCCCATCAGCATTTGTTGACAAAAAGGTGCAAAACCGCCCGCGCTCCTTGAACCTCTTATAAGGACCAGAGATAGTTAAACAGTCGCTTTTCTCGACTGTCTTACGTTAATCCGATACGTTGTTAGTCCGGTTGAGCTTGAGACAGCGTTATTTAAGGTCCCCATCAAGGGTAACATATCGGAGTGTCATCACCGGTTACGCAAGAAGCCCATCTGTAAAACCTCTACACTACCGGACAGCTTGGACGGCCCCAGAGCTACTGTTAACCCCCAACATCACTAACGCAAGATAACCAGGAAAACTATCACAGTGTTACTTCGCAAAGTACCAGTGTTACGGTGCTATTAACTCTAAACAGTACAGTGTATTCGATTATGTCTCAACTTTCTCTGATGTTAGGAAACAAGTGATTATTATGCTAGTATGCATTAATATATATCAGTGAAATTTAGCTTAGGCGAACTGACTCCCGTAATTATTCTTGCCATCAGGTTTAACCTGATTCGCCCTCACTGATATTTTCGGTCCGAAGTATCACCTAGACAAGTGAACATCCTAGACCAGTGCAACTAGTTACAGTTATCCCTTTACATTAATTCTTGGGCAATAACCACATTACTTATACTTTCATCCTTGATTAAGAGTCATATTACCAGAGAGTTAACAAAGCGAAATACCTAACCTGTGTGATTCATGTACCCTACGTATCATAAAGCAATGTGATCAGAAGAATAATGCCTGAACGTTGGAAGTGGGAAGTATGTCTCTATTCAAATCTGCGATAAGTGCTGGGAGACTGTAATAAGTCCAATAACCTACCTGAGTGCTCCAACATCTATTGTTAGTGTGAATTCTATGACGTACCTTATACCTGAGTGTTATTTAGAATAAAGCTGTATTACAAACCATTTATCCGAGATTATCTATGTCCTCTGTTGATTCTCTTTATGTATTTTGCATGAAATCCAATAACCCAGTCTTGCAGAACTCACCTATACCAAGTTAATCCTGTATAAAATCAGGGCATAACAGGTAGTACATTATAATATTAACCCTTTGAGGATTATGACGCATTTAGACACTATATTTTGGCTATAACTTGTCGATCCTGTTCAGGTTAGGTAAGATCTGTTGAAGTCAGAGGCATAACTGAGTTAGTTTTGACCCCTTTAATTCCTAGAGATCCTTTCTAAACTGCACAAGATCGTCTAATAAATAACCAAAATATAATAAAGAAACATGTCCTTATATCCTGAAGGGTATGAAAGAGGTATCTGCTTCCTGTGCCATCATGGTCGCCTCATAGTAGAGTGGGGGAAGGGGTGAGGTATTTGGGGGTTGCACGAGCCTTACGGACATATCATCCTCCCTGGCCTACAGCTCATACATGACCCGTGCCAGTGTTGGTCGGGTAGAGCCTTTCGGACATGTCATCTTCTTACATAATCTATATAGCTCATGATCATATTCAGGCAATGAGTCTAGCACAGCCCTCATTGCTACACCTAGTGAATATACATCACAGTGGGACATGGCCGGGCCCCCCAGGTACAGTCCAAGGTCATAGTGAGGGTAGTTCTTATGATCCTCAATAGTGTTATCCTGGAAATACTGCAGATGACCAGGGAGCTTGCGGCCCACAGGGCAGGCCATGCCCAAGTCGATTATATATGCCTTAGGACCAACGAGATCGACCAAGACATTATCCAATTTAAAATCATTATGGCTTATACCTGCGCTGTGTAGTTCACTTAGTGCCGTGGTCACAGCATTAAACACATGCAAGGCCTGGTAGACAGTTGACAACTTGTCTTCCTGTAGTAATTCGAGCAGGGAAGGGTGAGGGCAATATGTTATTAACAATCCTGGCCTATCACTGGCAACCATAATAACCCGTGGTGTTCCTCCCGCACCATCAGCCATTATCATCATAAATGCTTCATGCATGAAATGATCAATCTGCTCTTTACCTCCCTTACCAATTTTCAAACAAGCTAGCCGACCGTTGTATCGTACTAGATCAACCACGCCATTTCCGCCCTCCCCAAGGGTCTGGACAAACTGACACTTCTGTGTAATGTACCCAAAAGGGGCAAACTTATCAATGAAGTTAGCGTTCATTTTGTATGATTTGATTTAAACACTTTAAATAGCACTCAATACGCTTATGTAGACTTTATAACTGATCACTACTATAACTTATACGGTAATTAATTGGTATGGAGAAAGCTTACTTAATGAACTAAACAAGAGACACCAAATTTACGTCTGATCGCGCCAATGAGAATAGGGGAAGTTGGGTAACAATGCCGTGCTGTGTAAGTTCATTTTGTCGACGTTCTCCTTTGTAGAGTATTTTGTATTAAAATTGATAGTTTTAAAAAGATTAATTTACATATATTATAAATATGTATAAATTTACACAAATAAACGTACTATAGTTATTAAATTTCGTAAAACATGTACACAATATTATAAAAATACATTAGTTAGTAGTAAACTACACTTTCTATGATGACGTTCCTGTTAGAGAAAACGGAATTTGATGATTAACTAATATATATTTTGTATAACTATAAAGTACTGTATAACCCTTTATACAAATCTCTCTCACTCACTCTAACATATACACACTCTCTCTCTCACTTATTATCGGTACCAATTTTGTTTTGTTTTATCACTGTTACCCCTGGCCGACAGACAGACAAGCCAGTAGGCCTATTCAGAGCTCCCCACTGTCATGTTGCATAGAACGTTACGCAAACTTATCTGATGTGTGTGTGTGTGTGTGGGGGGGGGGGGGGGGTCCGCTTAAGGGGGTAGTGGTTATTTTTTGGTAAATTTACTTATTTGTTTATTTTTCAGTTTCCTCGCTAGACCAGGCCTCCATCAAGCTTAAAACAACACCGTCTATATAGTAACCCCCTTTCAAGATGAATTTGTAAATTTTTAGGCAGAAAATGTCCCTGCCGAAGGCCATTTCCTCCAAAACTACAGCACCTAAATAGCACGAAAGGTCTTAATATTGACAAAGAAATTGGGCGAAAGGTCTCAAAATCGCCAAATTAATGGAACCAACGTCTAAGAAATTCAAAACTAATGGTGATAAACATGAGGGAGAAGGGGGTCCAGAAAAAGCCAATACCGCGCCCTTAATCCGAAAATAGAGCCACGATTAATAATTAAGGTTCGCCAATCTCTGCAGATCAAAGAGCATGGCAACTCTGTACGAACTATGAAGACAAGTAGGTTTGTTTAAGGGGGTGTTTTTTCTGGATCCCCTTTCTCCCTCGTGTTTAGCCCCATTAGTTTTGAGAGTTTAGGACGTTCGCCCCATTAGTTTGGCGATTTTAATACCTTTCGCCCCATTTCTTTGTCAATTTTAAGACCTTCCGTGTCATTGATGTGTCGATTTTTTTCCCGGCGAGGGATAGCAAGCCTGCAATATAGGAGGAATCGGCCTTCAGCCAGGACGTTTTCGTACGAAAAACATACAAATTAATTTCGAAGGGGGGTCTTGGTGGTGTTTTCTTGAGGTCTAGGTAGCAAACTAAAAAATATATAAATGTATGTATGTATGTATGTATGTATGTATGTATGTATGTACTCAGACACATATACTCCATAGCTGGGGATGACCGACTCGAGATAGAGCCCGAACAGGAACAACAGAACACCACAAAAAACAAATACAAAAAATCCCAGACGACCCAGTGACCCAGGCCCATTTGGGGTCTCCAGCAAAGACACCCAGGTCCCAGACCTCCCGGAGAGGTTCCGGTCTCAGCATGCAGACACGCAGCGAAGCTTTACCACCACAATGCCCGCCCACCTCGCATCCAGGCATGACCCTTCACAACATAGACTGGCTACCCAGGCTAGGCGCCTGACGGACTATTATCTAGTCCAACTGGCGCCCGACCCTCTCCCTACGACAGTAAATAAATAAATAAATCTCCCTTTAACCCTCTCTGTATTGATGCTGCCATGTTTTCTTTATTCTAGTTAATAATAGACAATTTTATTCGGTTTTGGAAGGCCCTCTAAGAATGATACGGGTAAAGTCTATCTCAATTAACCCGGGAGCTGCGGGGAGACTCATAAGAGTTCCCACGGCGGACTGCGGGGAGACTCTTAAGAGTCAGAGAAAACAAAAATCAACTTTTGACATAGAATTTTTTTTTTTTTATTATTTTTATTTTTATTTATTTTTTTGGCCCCTGGGCCATGCAAAATCTCAGTCCTCTACCTCCCCTCCTTCCCCACTTTCCTCCACTCCTTCAGTTATCACCTATTTTCCCTGTTATTCCCTTATTCTGAGGTATATTTTCGTGCTAACATTAGAAATCCGGTTGCAGGGTGTGATCATCACTGATAGCAAGCGAATGCAAGAGAGAGAGAGAGAGAGTATCGATCGACTGTGTCTCAGTGGCCTTGGGGGAAATTGGCGGGAAAGCAGCTTGCCTCACCCATACAACTCGCGGGCTATATCTCCGATTTTGACCATCCAAACGCTGTTTTCACTCGTTTTATTGTTGTTTCAGGTTAATACCTTTATAATCAACCCATAATAGGCGCATATGGATAAGTATTAATGCTATTAATGGTACAATGAATATTTTAGTGACGGAAACACCTCAAATACATGTGCACAGGGAGAGGTGTCTAATTACCCCCATGCGCACTTCAGAGGTTAAGGGGAGTTGGGTCGTTTTTCTAGTCTTCTAGATCCCCTTCTCTCTCATGTTTAACCCCATTAGTTTTCAGATTTTAAGATGTTTGCCCCATTTGATTTCAGATTTTAAGACCTTACGCCCCATTTTCTTGTCAATATTAAGACCTTTCGTGCTATTTAAGTGTTAAATTTGTTTTCCTGGCGAACGATAGTGAGCCTCTAAGTCTTCGGCCAGGACATTCAAATTAATCTAGAAGGGGGATCTAATGGGGCTGTACACCGCAGTTGTGAGACCACACTTGGAATATGCAAACCAAGTGTGGTGTCCACACCTCCTAAAGGATATCGACGCACTGGAAAACGTACAACGAAGAGCAACGAAGTTAGTGCCACAACTTAAAGACCTCACCTACGAAGAACGACTGAGGAAGCTGAATCTACCCACCCTGACTTACAGAAGATCATGAGGAGATCAGATCGAAGCCTACAAGATCGTCAACCAGAAATACGACCGAGACTGCAGGCTACAGACGACATTTTTCAACTGAGGGAGGATAACAACACCCGAGGTAACTCGAAGAAACTATACAAGCCCAGGCCAAGACTTAACCCCAGGAAATACTCCTCACACAGGATCGTCAACACCTGGAACGACTTGCCGGAGTGGGTAGTCAACGCTGAATCCGTTGAAAAGTTTGAGTCTGGCATAGATAAACTGTGGAGGGGCCAGGACCAAAAATATAATTATAGGGCACACATAACCACCACACGCAGGAGTGGCCAGGGTCCAGACAGGGACCAGGCTACAGAGCTGGAGCCACAAGCCTAAGCCTCTTCCAGAACATCATCTGTGAGTATCTGTGAGTATCTGTGAGAGAATCGGTTTACAAGACAAAGCGATAAAAGCTTACATGAATACTGTGGGAATGAGAAGAGAAAATATCATAAGAATGAAGAAAACAGAAATAAAAGAAGAAACAAGGAAGTGGGATTCTGCAAATTGGAAAGAAGAAGTAAATAGTAAATCAAGCCTAGTAATATACAAAAATGGAAAGAAAGTATTAAAGAAGAAACAATGTATGATAACCGCCCATCTTCAATCATACTGTATAAGGCCAGGAGTGGAACTCTGCAACTAAACGATAGGAAAAGACACACAAATGGAGAAGTAGAATACACTCTATGTGGCCATGATTATGAAGATCTGAAACATTTTATATTAGTGTGCCCATCAATAAATAATGAAAGAATGAAAGCTAAAGAACTACAACAGCCATACCCAGAAGATGAACTGGGAATAATAGGAGATTAATTATTCAGAGAAGAAAATCTAGAAGAGAAAAAGGAGATTTTATATAAGATGTGGAAGAAGAGAGAAATAATAATTAAAAGTTTGACATCTAATTAAGAAAGATAAAAACCATTGAATGTAAACTAGGAAATATCAAGTAAACTTAAATCTTCAGGGAGCTGCCGTTGCTAAGGCGTTCTGCCCCTTGGAGACAACATTCGACATCCGAAAACAAAGCGACCTCCAACGTTTGTTGTCACCGGCGAAGAAACATCCTCGGAGGAACTTGGTATAAATCACCATATATACGAATTTGGAAGAGGTAAATATGGTGTTCTTAGGTTTCTATGTATATTCCTCCTTCCTTACAGAACGTAGGAGGCACCCCAATTTCGACACATTGCCCAGCATCCCGCATGTCCCATGTGCCAGTATAACTAAATAAGTTGGTCACCAATTATTTTGCAATATTTGAACACACATATAGATTGTATATGCTCTAAACATAATATGAAAATGTGTTTTAAGCCTCGGCAAAACCTAATAAAAATATATAGTACTAAAATGGAATTTTGTCGAAACATGGTTGTCAATACCTTCCTATAGACGGCACCGATTCGTACACACGCTATTTTCACCTGTCTCCCGAGGGCCGAGGTCTGTCCACCAGCTTTTTAGTCCACTCCACCTGCCCATCTCTGTCGATAGGTTGGGTTGTTTGGTTAGGTTAATATACTAGGTTTCAGAAACAAGATTCGTAGTTGCGGTAGTATTTACGGTATCTGGACACTTCGAGCTAATTCATATTCGAGCGGAGGCGCATTTAGGTTAGGTTAGGTTAGGTTAGGTTAGGTGAGGTGGAAAAACTAAATAAGATGGTCACCAATTTTTCCATGGATTTTTTTATTTTTCCCTGTTAGTTTTCATCAATATATAGTGTTTGGAAATAATTGCAACCCTCGGCGAAACCGTTTTCCCCATTATACAACCATCTTAAGACACGCCGCCCGATAGTGGGGAGGGCTATGAAGTACAGGGAAAATGAGGGGTTAAATGCGTAAAACGGCGATTAAAACATATTTTAGCAAAACTTGGCTCGGGTTTTAAGGTATTTCTAAGGCCTAAAACCCAATATTTCGGAAACCCGAGCCAAGTTTTGGCCAAAGCTGGCTCGGATTTTGAGAGTTTGTAGACAACAAAATTACAGTAACCTCATTTAGAAATTTGGCTCAGGTTTCCCGAAATTGCAAAGGCATAAAACCCGAATTTTGGAAAACCCGAGCCAAGTTTTGGCAAAACTTGGCTCGATTTTGCGAATCGAAAAAGACTAACTACATGTCGGAAATCGGCTCATGATTTCCCTAATTGCAAAGCCATATAACCAGATTTATCAAAAACGTAGCACTTATTTAAATCATAAATATCCAGTAACATAGACCTAGTACATTGGATACAAGCCTAATCCACACCTAACACCTACAATGTGTCCGTAGTACCTAGTAGGCCTACATGGGATACAACATGGCGGTTGGGCCGGCGCCCATTTAGTAGCCTACCGGTATTCGGCCGTGTCTGTAAATACGAATGCGAGGAACTTCGAGCGAATTCCTGATCAAGCGGATGCACAATCTAATCTAATTAACCTAACCTAACCTAACCTAACCTAACCTAACCTAACCTAACCTAAGTGCGCCTCCGCTCGAATATGAATTCGCTCGAAGTGTCCAGATACCGTAAATACTACCGCAACTACGAATCTTGTTTCTCAAACCTAGTTTATTAACCTAACCAAACAACCCAACCTATCGACAGAGATGGGCAGGTGGAGTGGACTAAAAAGCTGGTGGACAGACCTCGGGAGACAGGTGAAAATAGCGTGTGTACGAATCGGTGCCGTCTATAGGAAGGTATTGACAACCATGTTTCGACAAAATTCCATTTTAGTACTATATATTTTTATTAGGTTTTGCCGAGGCTTAAAACACATTTTCATATTATGTTTAGAGCATATAAAATCCATATGCGTGTTCAAATATTGCAAAATAATTGGTGACCAACTTATTTAGTTATACTGGTTAGGTTAGGTTAGGTTAGGTTAGGTTAGGATTAGGCTTGTATCCAATGTACTAGGTCTATGTTACTGGATATTTATGATTTAAATAAGTGCTACGTTTTCGATAAATCTGGTTATATGGCTTTGCAATTAGGGAAATCATGAGCCGATTTCCGACATGTAGTTAGTCTTTTTCGATTCTCAAAATACGATCCAAGTTTTGCCAAAAATTGGCTCGGGTTTTCCAAAATTATGCTTTTTGGGGTTTGCAATTTAGGGAAACGAGCCAAAATTCTAAATTAGGTTACTGTAATTTGTTTACTCTTAAAATTCGCAAAATCCGAGCCAAGTTTTGGCAAAACTTGGCTCGGGTTTTCCAAAATTCGGGTTTTATGCCTTTGCAATTTCGGGAAACTTGAGCCAAATTTCTAAATGAGGTTACTGTCATTTTGTTGTCCACAAACTCTCAAAATCCGAGCCAGCTTTGGCCAAAACTTGGCTCGGGTTTTCGAAATATTGGGTTTTATACCTTAAAACCCGAGCCAAGTTTTGCTAAAATATGTTTTAATCGCCGTTTTACGCATTTAACCCCTCATTTTCCCTGTACTTCATAGCCCTCCCCACTATCGGGCGGCGTGTCTTAAGATCGTTGTATAATGGGGAAAACGGTTTCGCCGAGGGTTGCAATTATTTCCAAACACTATATAGCCTATTGATGAAAACTAACAGGGAAAAATAAAAAAATCCATGGGAAAATTGGTGACCATCTTATTTAGTTTTTCCCATGTGCCTCCCAACTCGATTTGGGAAGCCTAGCCTATGAAAATAATGTCGGTACTTAGGCCTAGGCCTATTACCGAAACTACCACTATTTGGGTAAATTGATACGGTGTGACAGTCACGAGTTTTAGAATGTGTGTGTTTTTTTTTTTTTTTTTTTCTTTGATAGGCTATAGGCTACAGTGTTGTTTTACCTAACTAAGAAACCTAACCTAAAAGTAATACGTGGATAGAAACTAACCTAAAATGTACGCAATTACCAAAGCAGCACTGGATCGCGGGTATATATTAAGCAAACCACCCACCAATTTTCATGACAATTTTGAAATGCATGTTGGAATCCCTATAAACTGTAGCCTAGGCTACTTCATTTTTATGTAAGTTTGATAATTTGGAAAATGGATTAAGGGAGAAAATGAACATTGAAAATGATGTGTAAAAAGTCTCCCAAGACTCCCATAAATGGCGGCCCGCTATGTTATTGTAGTTTGCGGCCTAATTTCGTCTGTTAATTCACTTTCTCCTTAATTGGACCCCCTATGAAGTACAACAGATTATGATGACATAAGTGACGGGTGTTTAGAGGGGGCAGAGCTCCCCCTTCAACATATTACGTGTCCCACAGTAACTTCTATTCTATTATAGCCTATCCTATAAACAACCCAAGAATTTTCACAGATTTTGTAAATTTCATTTAGGATGTAATATAACCTATACTCCATGTTAAAATAAGTGTCAACCCTTGAAAAATTCTATTAAGAAAGATATAGAACCTGTAACGATATTTGTCCAGGGTTCTCCTCCCCATAGACGGTACACAACACGACTCGGCGAGTCGGCGGACCTCTTTCTCCCTGCCTTTCAGTTTAATTAACACTAGGAATTTACCTAATTTTCTATCCAATGTACTATCCAACCAGCGGGGGTGTGGGGGCAGCAGCCCCCACCCATAATACTAGGTTAGGTTAGGTAAGGTTGGTAGGTTAGGCTAAAATCTTTAATGTTGCTTAATTGTTGGCTAATGGATAATGAGCTTACTGGGCAAGTTCATTTTCTATCCCATGTATCATCCAACAACTTTTGCTAAAACTTGACTGTTTTTTTTTTTTTTTCATTTTGGGAGTTTCTTAAGTTGAAAAACAAGAAAACCTGAGCCAACTTTTTTTTGTCACTTCTGACTTTTATGAAGCTGAAAAATCTTAAAATCCCAGCCAACTTTTGCCAAAACTTGGCTCGATTTGTTTTCATTTTGGGGTTTTCTTAAGTTGAAAAACAAGAAAACCCGAGCCAACTTCGTTTTTGCACTTGCTGTCTTTTATGCAGCTGAAAAATCTTAAAATCCGAGCCAACTTTTGCCAAAACTTGGCTCGGGTTTTTTCATTTTGGGGTTTTCTCAAGTTGAAAAACAACAAAACCCGAGCCAACTTTCATCATAAAAGCCATTATATCGCCTTTTTATGTCTTTAACCCCACATTTTCCCTGATCTTCATAGCCCTCCCCACTATCGGGCGCCGTGTCTTAAGATTGTTGGATAAAGGGGAAACCTATTTTTGCGGAGGTTGAAACTAATGTCAATCACTATATATTGATGCAAATAAACTAAAACTAAAAAAAAAAATGAAAATAATTGGTGGGTGGTTTCCTTAATATTTTCCGGATCGCGCAACTGTAAGGTCCCCCGAGTAAGGTAGGAGGGAAAAAACAAATCTATAAAGCAGAAATCCCGTAAAACAGGACTTGTCATTATGCAGACAAGACTCTGTGTTTTACCCTATATCTCCCTTATAATACATTTGCGACGGGAAGGACATATATAGGACTGAAGACTATTATATAACATGCCTATAGGCTACACAAACATCGATGGGGCTTGTAACTGTCAAACCGTAAAATCTTACCACTATTTGTTTTTCAATATTTGTTGCAAATATTAAAATTTGTTTCAACCACCGGAAATGCATTTTATGTGCACTAGGCCTACTAGGCCTAGCCTAGCCTAGGCCCTAGGCTATTTAGGCCTAAAGCACTGTAAAAAAAAAAAAAAAAGGCCTAGGCCTATTGATGGTGGTAAAACTCGGGTAACATTCAAGGAGACTACTGCAGGACTCTTCTTCTTACCTCTGACCGGGTATAGGCTATTCTAGTGTTTACTAGCCTATACCCCGTTGAAAGGGGATTAGCCAAAATTACATCATGGTGTGAACTTTGGGGCATGAAACTTAATGCTAGTAAAACACACTCCATTATCATCAGCAGATCTCGTACCTTGAATCCTCCCCATCCTTATCTACAAGTTTCTGGCGAGCAAATTGAGAATGTGGATACTCTGCGTTTGTTAGGAGTTACTCTTGATCCCAAACTTACTTTTGAAAAGCATATTCGTTCTTTCTCCTCTTCCATTTCCCAAAAAATTTGGTCTGCTTCGCTAGGTTTATAAAACATTTGCTTGTGACGCCACAGTTATCAAGTCTTTTTATGCTTTTATTTTGCCACATTAAGAGTACTGCTCACCTGTCTGGTTGTCAGCAGCTGACTGCCATCTCAAGTTGCTTGACAGGTCGCTAAATTCCATCAGTTTTATTCTACCTAATTTGTCTCTTGATCTGTGTCATCGACGTAAAGTTGGTGCCCTTAGTCTTTTATTTAAAGTTTTTAACAACCCTCAGCATCCCTTACATGGGGTTCTGCCTGGGCCCTATGTCCGGGCTCGTGCAACTAGATTCACAAGCAATCTTAATTATCTTGCCATGAGCCGTGTTAATTTTTCTACTACACAGTTTTCACGGTGTTTTGTGCCGGCCATGGTTGACTTGTGGAATAAGTTGCCAAATGAGCTAGTCAATTCAGCTAATATCTCCATTTTTAAGTCTAGAGTTAATGCTTTTTTGCAGCATTAATTCTAATTTTTAAACTTATTTTATTCTATTTTATTGTATTATATTTAAGCTTGATATCCTCCACTGCATAATATGTTATCTGTGTTTAATATGTGTATATGTACAGTACAGTATATAGTGTATGTTTTTATTTTTTCCTAAGTTGCCATAGTCTCTCTCCAGTGCCTCCGGGTGTTTTGTGTGGATTGATCTTGATGGTGTTTCTGCACCCTGGTTGGAGATTTCGGCATCTCATATAATAATAATAATAGCCTAACCTAACAACCTTACCTAACCTATCCTAGTATTATAAGTGGGGGTTGCCGCCCCCACACCCCCGCTTTGACTTAGATTTTTGGTGTATTTGTCTGTGAAGTGGGTATTTTTCAATTTGTTGATAACGAAAATCCTCCATGCGGACTAGGCTAGGCCTATATAGAGAAAAATATGGCGAATCTATTGGTGCTTAGCAGCTTATTTTCCCTAATACAGTGTTTCTCATAACGTCGCACTAGTGTCCTTGAATATTATCAAAACTGGTATTTAGGCTAGCCCCTTACTGGCAAATAGCCTAGATACTGAATTCAATAAGTGAGGGGGGTGGGCAAGACCCCTTTCATAAATTCATCCCATCCTGTATCCCAAGGCAATTTTTTTTTTTTTTTTTTTTTTTTTTTTTTTCCCTGTAGCCTAGGCCTAAATTACGTTTTACTCTGAAAATGACGTTTTAAGATCGTTGCATAGGACTAGCCTAATGGGGAAAAAAAAAAATCCGGGGATTGAAACTAGGCCTAGGCCTAATTTAAACTAGGTTACAGTAGGCTACTGTATAATGATAAAAACGATAATATTCAAGAACACTAGTGCGACGTTATGAGAAACAATTTATTAGGGAAAATAGGCTAGGCACCAATAGATTAGCCATATTTTTCTCCATAGCCTATAGTCCGCATGGAGGATTTTCGTTATCAACAAATTGAAAAATACCCACTTCACAGACAAATACACCAAAAATCTAAGTCAAAGCAGGGGTGTGGGGGCAGCAGCCCCCACCTATAATACATAAGGTTAATACTAGGTTAGGTTAGGTAAGGTTGTTAGGTTAGGCTAATGTCCTTTCAAAGGGGTATAGGCTAGGGTAGTAAACACTAGGATATCCTATACCCGGTCAGAGGAAAGAAGAAGAAGAAGAAGAGTCCTGCAGTAGTGTCCTTGAATGCTACTATAAAACCTACCGGGAAGGATGTAGTTACCGGGTGTACCACTACCGACATACAACATAAATCATCTATAAATACTTATAGGCCTAATAAAATAAATACTTATAGGCCTAGGCCTAAATCTATAACAGCCTACTAGGTTAGGTTGTTTGGTTAGGGTAATGTATTTTTGTATCCAAAGGCAGTCAAAATAGACGGGAACATGATGGGGTACACCCGGTAACTACATTCTTGCCAAACTACCTAGCCTAAAACCAAAAAGAATAACCACGGGAAATTTGTTGGTAGTTTCGGTAATATTTTTCGGTTTAGGCCTAGGCCTATGTTATTGTATTTGGTTACTGTAGATTAAGCTGATATAAATATAAAGTTAAATTGCACCAATTCTTATTAGGCTAGCCTATAAAAAATGAGTAGCCTAAATACGAAGGAGAACTAGTGAATTAGGAAAAAAAAAGGCTAGGCCTAGGCTAAAGCTAAAATTGATAGGCCTAAATCGATCGTAATTTGTTATTAGTTTGGCTTCCGCTTTACGCCTTTAAAAGCTGTCCCAGATTAAGAGATAAAAGAGTGAAATTGAGAAAGTAAATGCTGAAATTATGATACAGTAAACCCCGATATTTCGGACTCTTTACTCGGAAACCCGCACTTCTCGGAATGGCATAGGCCTCTCGAAGATGTCCCTGTATATCTCGGCAATTTCCGAGTTGGACGGGATTTGTGTCCGGATTACAATGTTCTCTCACTCGGTTTTAAGTGATTTTAGGATGAATTGAAGCCTGTGCCTTTTAATTATTGTGTTAATATTAATTACTATGTACTGTACTGTCCCTGAAAACATAATAAAGTTAGTATTTGTCATTAATATGATGAATTTCACATGTTAAAAACAAAAAAATCATAATTTTCTGGTGACGCAGACTTTCCTCTTCTAATTTGGAATTTTCCCTCTCTTAAGTCGGATATAGGCTAAGTCGGACTTCGGACATCTTGGAAAATTGGGCTTCTCGGAAGTGGTCTCCCCCCAAATAGTCCGAGATAGCGAGGGTTTACTGTATAGGGTATGGTATTCCAGTATAGTATTGTGAACATTCACTTGACGATCTTTTAGAAGAGCTTTTCCTCAAAACCTCCATTTTCTAATGTTATGATGCGTGATCTCGGAGATGTTTTTCACTCTCCCGAGTCCTGCAGTGCTTGCTAGTAATTTGATGTCTCCTACATAATTTTTAAGAGCAGCAGGGTCATTGAAAGGGGTGCAGCCACAGCGTGTGAGGTGAGGTTGAACGGTCACGTTATGGAGAATGTCAGCTCATTTAAGTATTTGGGCAGTGTGTTGACACTGTTGAGTAAGTATGGGAGTACTGTATGGATGAGGAAGTGCGGTAGAGGGTGCAACAGGGGAAGAGGGTAGTAGGAACGCCGAAAGCAGTAACAAGAAGTAGGGTGGTCAGCATGGAAGTAAAGAAGTCCTTGCATGACAGTGTGGTATTCCCGACATTGACTTACGGGAGCGAAGTATATACGTTTGTGAAGAGACTCAAACCATGAGGGGTGGAAATGAGTTACCGGTACTTGAGAAGTGCGTGCAGAGTTACATGGAGGGATAGCCAGACGAATGAGGAAGTATGAGAGAGGTGTGGTGTGGATGTAGATGTGCTGGAAAGTGTGAAAAGGAACACCTTGAGATGGTTCGGCCTTGTGGAACGTATGGGTAGCGAGAGAATTACTAAGAGGGTGTACGAGAGTGAGGTGGAAGTACAGAGAGGGAGAGATGGAAGGATAAGTATATGAGTGAAGGCGGTTCTGGTTGGGAGGAGGGGCGTCGATTGACTGGGGACAGAGGTGATTGGGGGTGTTTCGTTCGTGGCCACCCCTGCTGGGATCACGGCATCAGTACAGGCAATAGATAGATATATAGGGGTCTGGCCCCAGGTTAGGTCAGGTTGTCAGGTTAGGCTAATGGAGGTTAATTAATGACAATCAGACAATATTGTCGTCGGAGGATGCGGGTGAGTTACGTGTTTGGGTATTATTCTCCGTTTACACCGGGTTGAAGTTATGATCTATTATTTAGGATTATGTACAGTAGTAGTTATACCATGTACCGGTACTTCATTGGCATATACTGTACAGTACTGTATGTCCAAACCGTCGGTAATTAATTATAATATACTTTATATACAGTACCGGTACTCCCTAAATCACTAAAAAAAAATGGGGAAGGTTGTACAGTACTGTACCGTAGTATCCGGGCGTACGGTCGTCATGATTACATAGGTCGTAGTTTCGCGTTTTTGTTTTTTTGTTTTTTTTTGGTTTTTTTTGCCCCCTGCTGGCAATATATATAATGATGACAATAAGTCCTGTGGGGGATGAGGGCCTCCTCAACCTATTATTGTATCCCACAGCAGTCAAAATAGCCGGGAACGTAATCACGAGCGTGCAAATATTTTGTGTTGCATTGGTGTTTTAAGATTGTTGGATAATATTATTTTTGCAATTTCCGACGGGGCTCATGAAATAACACACCTAAAAAAAACAAAAAAAACAAGGACAGTAAATATAAAATACTTGTAAAAATCGTCCCCGGTGTAAAACTACAGTAGAAATGTACCCGCGTTTGTTTATGTCCATTTCGCCATCGCAAGAATTTTACCAAACCCAGCCAACAGTATGTAAGTATAAACTCAGGCATATACCCCATAGCTGGGGATGGTCGACTCGAGACAGAGCCCGAACTTAAATCACATTTAAAGTTTCAATTCTTAGAGTCCGGTAGCACTTTCGCGTGCAGTGTTCCCTCGCTCCTTTCTCTGTGTCTTCTAGTAGATAAATTTGACAAGGGGAGGAGGATTCCTAACCCCTGCCCTAACGGTGAACTGCGTATTTGTTCGGGCATTTCCTCGTTTTTGCTTTTAAAACTAGGCTATTCCAGCAAGGTGTCAAACGAAAGCTGAGTCCTTTCTTTTTAGTCTTTATTGTCTATGCAAAGATAATATTGTGGTTTATAGTTCAAATTTTGACTTTTGATGTGATGAAATGGCCAAAATAGTGCTATTTTTTGGTAATTTTCTTGAATTCCATCTAATTTTCATTAAAGTCTTTAAACGAAAATTACAGTACTCTAGTTTGACACACTGTATAATTCCAGATTTGGCCTATGCGATATGGCATTAGAAACCCGTACAATATTTTGATTCAGAACGGAAAATGTGTGGGCATTGATGATCTTGCGGACGAGTGTTTATCCTTGCAACCGGAACCCCCGTCCAAATTTTGTATTTTTAATTTTTTTCTATGTGAATGAGGGAGACAAAAGGCATAACTGCCTGCAGCGAGTGCCTCCCCCAGATTTCAAAGAGTGACAGGGCCGAAATCAAGGGACGTTCGAGCTAAAATGTCCGGACACACGGAGTTTGAAGCAATTTAAGTCATAGGAAGAGGGAAAGACTGATTCTGGGAGAGAGTTCTAGAGCTCAGCAGTTGAATAGAAGAAAGTCTGAGAATAGCGTTTCACTCTTGGGTTGGAGAGTTGCACAGAGTAGGGGTGGGATTGTGTTGCAAGGTGGGTACTACGTTACCTACGTAGAGGAGGTGGTATACACTGGGAAAGCTCCGAGGAACACTGATTATTGTAGTAGCGATAGAATAGGGAGTATTACCTCGGTTGTCTGTAAAATGCTAGAAATACTCACAATAGACAGACTTGTAAATCACTTACAGGAAAATATCCTACTCAAAGATACCTAGCATGGCTTCCGTAACAAATGTTCCAGCTTGATGAACTTTCTTGGACTTCTTCCACGATATCCTCAACCTATATGACGAGAGTATAGCTGTAGATATTATATACTGTACCTTGATTTTCAAAAGGCCTTTGACGAAGTACCCCACAAATGGTTATTGATAAAATTAAAAGTGCATGGAATACAAGGGGGAGTGTTGAGATGGATGGAAAATTGGCTCAGTGAAAGAAAGCAAAGGGTAGTCATAAATGGTAAAGCATCAAAATGGACCAATGTAACTAGCGGGGTACCCCAGAGATCGGATCTAGGGCCAGTGCTCTTCCTAGTTTATATGTATGACATAGATGAGGGCCTCACCTTTACAATCTCAAAGTTTGCAGATGATACAAAAATTGCAAATACTGTACTGTACCGGTACTCTCAAACGAACAAGCACAGTGTGACCAGACATTTTAATTCTAACGCTTCTTGAATTTGGCTCTCTTTCACTCTTCTAAATTTTATTGGGCCATTTGTTACAGGCAGCTTTGTCTTTTGTCTGCTTCATAATGTACACATGGTAAAAACTTAATTCTTTAGACTCGGGCTTTCCGGTCTATGCCATAAAATCGGTAAGGGTTGTGTTATCGTGCGTATCACCTCACACACTGTTATGTTTGTGTCTAATTTGACCTGTTTTTCTTTCTTCAAAATTAAAGACGTAAATCATTAGAATAACCGTACCGGTAACCTAAACTAACCTTGAATTATTAATGGGGGCTGCAACAACCACACACTCGCAGAATAGCCTATTAGTGGGGGTGTGGGTGCGGCAGCCCCCACTAATAATACAGTACTTGTAGGATTAGGTTTTTATACCATGCCCAAAAGAGGGGTTATGGATCTGCGATCTTCCTTTCAACCATCTTGACAATTTTACCAACGCCTAAACTTCGTTTGTTGCAAAAATAGCCTCCCGAAAGTATACCTCCTAAGCTACCCCCAAAATGGGGATTGGGCCTGAGCATATAGATAGATAGATAGAAAGTATATCTAGGATGGGAATCGAACCCGAGACCCTTGGGTTACGAGGCAGACACCTTATCAGTTAGACCAATAGAGATATACTGTACCACTTGGCCTGGTTGGCTCGACTATACTTCCACATCTTGTTGTTCAATTTATGCTAACCTGGCCCTAGGTTAGGTTAAGAATATTTAGATGATTTATGATAATTTCGGACGAGTTTACCCTCGCAACCCCTGTTTACTCTTGTTATGACGCGCAATCTCGAAGGTGCTTTTCATTTTCCCGCAGTACTTTATGGTAATTTAACGGCTTCTATATAATTTTTATGAGCAGCGGGGGCTGGGGGGGAGCAGCCAGGCAGCCCCCACTCCCAGGTTAGGTTAATGATATCGTTGGAGGAGGCGGGTGAGGGTTTGTTTACGTCCACGAGTATCCCCTCTAGGCTGCGTTCACATTCGACGGATGGCTCAAGTCAAAAGAAATACCAGATAAAAATCTATATACCGGTCGCCTATACTGTAGGATGGTTGTAGTATAACAGGGATAAATGGGAGTGGTAATAGTATCACTCCACTTCTACTAAAAATAAATTGCTTACATAATACAGAAATAGTGGTAGATTTTTAGGTCTGGGTTAAATTTTGTCGGTAAATATAACTTTTTTTTGTTTAATGCTTTCTTAGTGTGTTTAACTATGTGAAACTTGCGGCAAATATATACATAGCTTAACATAGCTTATTAAGAAAGGCTATAATAAGCCTACAATAATAGAAACAAACAAAGACCATTGCTTATCTTAAAATTAAATGCTTAGTCCAAGTGTCCAGGATACGCAATATTAATTGCGTATCCTGGACACTTGCTAAGCATTTAATTTTAAGGTAAGCAATGGTCTTTGTTTATGTTTCTATTATTGTAGGCTTATCGCCTTTCTTAACTATTGATTATTGATTTAGATCGAAAATGTGTGTGTCTGGGCTCTGGGGCGGGCTGCCGGCCATATGTATTTTTCTCCATAAGTTATGTTATTCCTATTACTGACGCGAATTCCCAATATGCACCACACTTTTCCGTCCATATAGATGCGTTTTGGGGGGGTCTGACTGTACTAGGCCGTCGCATGGGGCCATCTGTAGAGTAGGGTCTGGCCAAATTTTGCGTCCTACCTTATTTTTATATATTTTTTTATTACACATCTGCAGGAATGACACATACAGTTGTTGTTGTTCCCCAAGCTGCCTGGCCGAACAGCCCCAAGGCCCAGAGCAAGGCCAAGGCCATAACTGAGCGCCCCCACAGAACCCTCCCTGCCGACCACAATATAGCCTGGGTGACCGAAGCCACTCCATGGTGGGGAGCTGAGGAGGGTGCGGAAACGCCCGGGAAACCAAAGCCCCACCCAGGGCCCTGTGCCCCTCAGCATTTATGGAGAGAAAGTTAAGGGGCAAAGGAAAACTGTGATGCTTTGGCTTCCAATCTTAGTAGATTGGGAGGTCAATCCACGGAAGAGACGCCGTCACTTGAGATCTAGAAAATACATAAGTAAAAGGAACAGTCAGAGTAAGCTATGGGTATGGCAGAGATCGCTCAGTTCTCACTCAGATAGACCAGCCCATCACCACATGACTAGAACCCAATCCTCTCATCATCAGCTAGGAAAGGCCCTAGAAAGCCGCCTTTGGCGGGGTGATAGCTCCCCTATGTCAACCCCATACAGTATTGGAAAGTAGTATACTGTACGATATGAACACTTCATTATGGACGATAAAATTCACAGATTCAGACCTGGACCTAATGCCAAAAGAATACCAGTAGCCTAAAAGTATGGTTTATTTGTATTTTACCTAATTGTAGTTTACAGGAGTTGAGCTAAGCTCGTGTTGTCCCGTCTCTCAGTCTACTTTTTATCCAATTTTTTCTTGAAAATATGGATGTTCCTTGCCCCTACCACCTCCTCCTCCAGCCCATTCCATTTATCAATACATCTATAGGGGAAGCTAAACTTCCTGATATCGTTCTTGCAGGTACGTCTTTTTACTTTGTAGCTGTGGCCTCTAGTTATTCCTGTATCCATAATTAATATATCCTCCCTATCCAGCCTCTCCAGCCCCCGGGTGCATTTGTACATCATTATCATGTCTCCCCTCTCTCTCCTCTCTTTTAGACTCGGTAGATTTAATTTGTCTAGCCTCCCTTCATATGGCAGTTCTCTGAGACTTGGAACCAATCTAGTAACTGCTCTCTGGATTCTTTCTAACTTGTGAATATGCTTCTTTAGATGCGGGGACCACACCACTGCTGCATACTCCAATCTTGGTCTAATCATACTCTTCATAATTTTCGCTACCATGGTCTCATCCAAGTAGTTCAGAGCAACTTTCATATTCCCGGCCATTGCATACATTCCGCTAAAGAGCTTGTTAATATGTTTCTCTGGCGACAAATTATCTTGTATCATCAACCCTAAATCCTTTTCTTTTTCGGCCTTGCTAATTATATTATCTCCCATCCTGTACTCCCAATTTGGTCTATTCACACTTCTTCCCATATTTAACACATGGCATTTACTTATATTAAATTTCATTTTCCACTTGGTGCTCCATTCGTATATTTTATCTAAATCCCCTTGCAGCTCCTCACAACTACTTTTATTTGTTATTTGTCTCATAATTTTTACGTCATCTGCAAACATTGACATGTAGGAGTTTATGCCTATCGGCAGGTCATTCACGTACATAAGGAACATGAGAGGTGCCAACACAGATCCCTGCGGCACACCACTCTCAACTTTCCGCCACGATGAGTAAGTTCCTCTAATGTTGGTCCTCATTTCCCTATCTGTTAAATAGCTCTCCATCCATTTCAGCAAACTCCCCCTGACACATCCTAGCGTCTCAAGCTTAGATAACAATCTCTTATGTGATACCTTATCGAATGCTTTGGAAAGGTCTAAGTAGACGCAGTCCACCCATCCGCCTCTTTCTTGGAGTACATCTATCACCCTACTGTAATAACATAGCAAACTGGTAACACAAGATGTCCCTTCTCTGAATCCAAATTGCTTTGGGGTTATTTTCTTCTTTCTCTCCAACATTTTCATCCATCTCTTCCTAATTAGCTTTTCACAAATCTTGCATACAATACTAGTAAGTGAAACTGGTTTTTCAGAGGGTCCTCAGGGTTTCCATTCTTGTATATCGGAATGATATTAGCTCTTTTCCATTCAACAGGAACCTGTCCTTTATCTAAGGAAGCTTGAATTATGTCCCTCACTGGCTCCACTAATTGCTCTGCACACTCCTTTAAAACCCAGGCAGACACTTCATCCGGTCCCATAGCTTTCCTTACTTCAAGTCCTCTCATCGCAGATAACAGCTCATCTCTAGTTATTTCAATCTTACTAAGCCCACTCTCCAGTACTCCCGCCTGTGGTTCGTCAAAACCTTCCTCTCTAGTAAAAACTGACCGCAATTTGTTATTCATTACCTCGCACATGTCCGATACATTTTCATACGTCCTAGCATCAACTCTTAATTTAGTAATTTGTTTCTTTACCTTCAACTTACTGTTTATATATTTATAAAATAATCTAGGGTCACTTTCACATTTATTTACTATGTTCTTCTCATAGTTCATTTTAACTTGCCTAATTATGTTAACATATCTATTCCTCTCCTGTTTATATTTATTCCGATTACTCTCAGTGTTCCTTCTTCTTAATCTAGCCCAAGCTGCATCACGCCTACCCAAAGCTCTTTTGCATTTCAAATTAAACCAATCTTTCTGCTTAGTAAAATTTCCAGTTTTATATCTTGGGACAAACAGATTGGTTCCTACTCTATAAATTTCGAGGAATCTACTATATTTACCTTGTACGTCCTGTTCCTTCAAAATAAGATCCCAATCTACTCCCTCTAAATATCTTTTCAAGGATACATAATCAGCTTTACTATAATTTAATCTGTCATTTATGTAGCTATTGTCTAATCTATTGGCATTACTCGAGATCACTTTTACCTACAGGACATAGATAGTTTATATCACTAATTTCATGAGGATCTTTTGTAAAAATCAGATCGAGTTTAGAAGGTTCGTTATTACCCCTCATTCTTGTATTTTCCTTCACATGTTGTGCAAGTACATTTTCCGTAACCAACTCCACTAGCCGACTTCCCCAAGATCTGTGATTTGGCCCTGCATCTCCCGATTCCCAATCAACCTCACTACAGTTGAAATCTACCAAGATCAATTGATTCTTCCTTAAAAGCAATCTTCTCAACGACTGAATCATATCCTCGACCATCTCCTCAAACTCCAACTCCCTCCATGCTCTGGTCTTTGGTGGCATGTAAGCTACTGCTATGTCTAGCTTTTTTCCTTCTATATCATTGAGTTCGACTGCCATTATTTCTGCCTTGTCATTATTTAACTCCACGTGCTTTGCTGTCATAGGGTTCTTAACTAATACTGCCACTCCACCTCCCCTTTTACCCTTTCTATCATATCTCCATATATTATATCCTTCACTAAACACTATGTGGCTGTCAAAGTCCTGGTTCAGCTTTGTCTCCGTCAAACAGACTATCTGTGGTTGATCTTTTCTTAATATATCATCTAACTCTACCTTTTTACTGTTCATTCCATCTATATTAGTGTAGTAGTACAGTATATTTGAATCCACCTCCTTGTTTCTCTTCCCTCTCTGCCTCCTACCAGGTTCACCTCCTCCTCCATCCCTCCTCCTCCATGTGGGTGCATTTCAAAGTTTTAGTAGTTGTTTTATAATATTTACTATTTTCAAGCAATATTTTAAAGCCTTCCATGGACACTTATCACAGAGGAGTTGACTATTGCACCACCGTTTTCAGTTGATCCATTTTCTTATCATGTGCAATTTTGGATGTGTTTTTTTATTCTCCTGCACAGTACAGTACAGTACAGTATTTTGGTTATGCTCACGGTCACAAACATTACGTACGCATCTAATTTGACCATTATTTTCGAGATCAGGTACTTGTGCTCGATCTCAAAACAAAAGAACTTAAAAACGAAGGCAGTCCATGACAGGGTCGCCCGGAATGACTCCATTTAGGACGCGAGACTGCAACCACACGAAACGGTCTTTAAACTTTTATAAATTTATGTACAGTAGGTAGTGGACTTTACCCATCTATCTACTGTATCTATCTATCTATATATACAGTATATATACAGTTTATATATATATATATATATATATATATATATATATATATGTATATATATATATATATATACATATATATATATATACTCAGGCCCAATCCCCACTTTTTCCTTTTGTGTGTGTAGTTACACTAGTTGTACTTACACTAGTTGTATTTGCGGGAGTGAGCATGCTCGTTAATTCCCGCCTCCTAAGATATGTTTGTCATACCGTGCTTTGAAACTATGCACTGCTGGTGCAGACACTACTTCGGCTGGCAATTTGTTCCACCCACTAATCGAGTTGGTAGGAAATCTTTTACTTTTCAGATCAGATTTACTATTAGGCACTTTCAGCTTGTAGCTGTGACCTCTTGTTCTCTCACCTCCATCCCTCTATGAAGTTTTCTTGGTCGATTTTGACAATACCTCTAACACATTTGTATATCTGAATTTGCTGTCCTCGTTTCCTTCTCTATTCCAGTGTAGGTAGATTCAATCTCTCGAGCCTCTCTTGGTACTCCAAATTTTCCAAACCTGGGATCATCCTCGTAGCTGCTCTCTGTACCCTCTCAATTTTGTGGATATGTTTCTTCATGTGAGGGGACCACACTACAGATGCATATTCCATCCTGGGTCTTATTATTGCCGTTATTATTTGTTTCATGGTGTTTTCATTAAGATAATTGAAAGACATCCTGATATTTGCCAATAGTGCTAGTGATTCTCTCACTATCTTATTTACGTGGCTTTCCGGAGACATGTTATCCTTAAATTCTATCCCCAAGTCTTTTTCTGCTTTGGGAATCACTTCGATTCCTAGTTTATAATCGTTTCTAGGTCTGTACTTGCTATTACCCATTTCTAGAGTCTTACATTTTCCTGCATTGAACTCCATATTCCATTTGATGCTCCATTCATGGATCTTTTGCAAATCTGATTGGAGTTCAAGGCAATCCTCCTGGGTTCTGATCGTTTTAAACAGCTTAGCATCGTCCACAAACATGCTCATGTAGCTTGTTAGTCCCTCAGGTAAGTCATTTACAAATATTAAAAACATGATTGGGTCTAGGACAGATCCTTGTGGTACTCCACTCGTAATTTGAGTCCAGTTTGACGATTTCCCCCTTACTGTTGTTCTTATCTGTCTTTCGCTAAGGTAGTTCTCCATCCATTTCAGCAGTTTGTCTCCTACTTTTCCCTCATGTTTTAATTTCCACAGCAATCTCTTGTGTGGAACTTTGTCAAATGCCTTTTTAAAGTCTAGGTAGGCACAGTCTACCCATCCTTCCCTCTGATCCACTGTGTTTATTACTCTAGAGTAAAAACTCCACAAGTTGCCTACACATGATCTGCCTCCTCTAAATCCAAATTGTCGGTCAGTAATTAATCTTTTGGATTCCAGATAGTTCACCCATTTGTCCCTTATTAATCCTTCCAGAATCTTCATGAGGATGCTCAATAGTGATACAGGTCTATAATTCAGTGGTTTATCTCTGCTTCCTCCCTTAGATATAGGAATAATGTTTGCTCTTTTCCATTCTGTAGGTACTATCCCCGTGTCCAATGATTTGGTCATTATATCATATATTGGTATACTCAGTTCCTTGGCATTTTCTTTAATAATCCAGCCTGATACTCCGTCCGATGGGACTCGTTAGCCTTGGTCGGCAACTCATCTAGGGGAGACAACCTTATACAAATCCGGGTGGATGGGACTCGTCAGCCTTGGTTGGCAACCTGTCTAGGGGAGTAAACCTGATACAAATCCGTACTGCTTACCTAAGGGTAAGGCAGGTTAGTGGATGGATTAGCCGAACACCACTGTAGAAAAATAGTGCTACACAGAGGGCCTCGGAGTCGGACGGATCCTAAATTGAGTGGTCAATCCTGTAAGTCCTTCACAAAACTGGCTCGGGTTGTCCCTCTCACAGGGAATAGGTCCGCTTGGGGGTATTCTGTGTATGGCCGCCCTCGTAAGGGGAGTAAGGCGTCCGGCAATAGATAGATAGATACTCCGTCCGGTCCGGCGGCTTTGTTTGGATCCACCTTACTCATTTTGTCTATGAGCTCTTCTCTGTTAAATGTGACTTCTGGCATTTCCTCTACACTATACCTATCTCATTGGTTTCTGGTGCAATGAATTCTTCTTTTGTAAATACTGATGCAAAATTTCTATTTAGTTCTTCCGCAATTTCTGTATCATCTTCTATGATTCGGTTTCCACTATTAATTTTTAGGATTGTGGCTTTTATCTTCCTTTTGCCGTTTACAAACTTGAAAAATATTTTTGGATTCTTTTCATAGTTCTCCACTATCCCGTTCTGATGGTTTGCCTCTGACCTCTTCATTTCTGTGTATTTGTTTCTCTCCTCTTTATACTTTTGCCTGTTATCTTCTGAATCCCAGTTTCTCATCTTTTTCCAGGCTTTGTTTTTTGCTTCCTGTGCTTGCCTACATTCGCGATTAAACCATTCTTTGCGATTTCCTTTTTTTCTGTTATTAATGTACTTTGGGACAAAAGTTTTTATACCAGTATCATAGATCTCCATGAATGCCTTAAGTTTTTTGTCTACCTCTGTTATGCCCTGTTTTTCTACAGGTTTAACTTGGGTAATGTGAGTTCTAAATTGACTGGGTATATAAGGCTGCATGCACAATACAAGATATGAGGAATAGAGAACACAAAGAAACACATGGTAGCAAGTTACATGATCACGTTTATTGATATACCACTGCAGAATACTTGTGTAAGACAATATAATAGAATTGAACAACACTAGCATAAGTGGATCTGGATGGAGCCTAGTCTCCCACTTCCAACGTTCAGGTATTAATCTTCTGATCACTGGCTTTGATTTCACAGGTTTATATACCGAAGACCATCAATGTTACTTATAGATTCATATTCACTGTTAGATTTATTACTGGTAGCTCTGGTGCACAAGTAGTAGTTCACAGACTAGATTAGACACGCATTTTTAGAGCACGGGAATTCTAGTAACCTCAGGGGGTACTGATCTAAGTTTTATATCCTTGTCTCAGAAATACATAGAACGCAAATCAGTGGGCGAACGTTAGATATCACTAGAGTTTTAATATCTGAATAAGGTAATTACGAGAGTCAAGGTCGCCTGTTAATTAAAGAGCACTGATCGCTTAGTACGTCCCAAATGGAATGGTTAAGTATGAATTACACTGGGCAAGGTCTTAGCCACTTCGTAGAAATATTAATTAGTGAATCTAAAACAGCACAGTAATATGTAGTACTGCTAAAGGGAATCTTGGGTAGTATCTGATGGGTCTGGTCCTGGTTATCTTGCGTCCATGATGTTGGGGGCTAACGACTGGTTCCGCGGCCGTCCAGAGGGGCCATATGTGTGAAGTTCTTCAATACGTGGGCAGGTCCTTCTATCCAAATCTGCCACGGAGTCTGCCGGTTCTGGGATCTCACTCCGGAACAACACAAGGGCAGAGCTAGAAATTAACTGCAGGGCAGTGACCCCTGGTTGGTGTCTAGCTTTCAACTGATTTGACTGGGGGCGGGAGTTAGATTTATAGGCTCGGTTCTGGACCCTGTAGACAGTAGGGATCTCGAGTCTTATGGACTTAATTGAGCTCTCAATAGATATGGGGACTAGGTAAGATGGTATTTACTGTTGTGGCACAGGGCGATAGGAAGCCTTTATATTTTCATATAACTGAGCCTTAGTAAGAGGTACTATTTTGGCTATACTGGACGTATTTAGGGAGAGAGACTGGATCTACTTTGCGAGGAGGATGGGGACAGCTGTGATAGGAGCGTCTCTCTAGATTGTTCAATCTTCATTCTATGGTATAGCTGAGGTGCTAATTTAGTGATCAGAGCATGCAAGAAAGGTAAATGGTTTATTGTGAGTTAATAGAGGTTAGTAAAGGTGTTAGTCATTCATGGTTAGTTCATCGATAGGAAGAATTCCTGTGCTACCTGGCAATGACTCGAAAGTCAAAACAGGGGCCAGGTATACCTCCGCGGGGGTGGGGGTCTCCCTCCTCGGGTGGGCAAAAAGGGGGAGCTGGGCGCCCTCTCTCTGATATAGTCGTCCGGCGGCTGTGGCTAGGGGCTTGCCATATCACCAGTGTTTGTAATAACCCTCTGTGTATGAGACAGATGGGAGTGTCTTTAATACCAAAACCGAAGGTGCCTTAGCTAGCTGGTTTTACTCGGCTGGTTGTTAATTGTAGGGTTTGCTGGATATGGTGGAGACTGGGTTGCTAACTCTGCCACATTTATCTGGAAGTATGGCAATAGAAGTTAGTTACTGGCGGGGCGGCTAGCCTCGCACCGACGACCATTGGGTGCAGGGTTGTGAATGTGTTGTAAGAGAATAGATGGCATGCAAGGGGCTAGTAAAGTTCTAATGTTGTTCTGGCCTACTAAGTGAAGGTAGGCTGGATAGGAGTATATATATAAAAGGTTGGAGAGCGTTAGTAACGGACAATTCAAGGATCTTCAAGAGGTATGAGAGAGAGGCTAGGTCGGACAAGAGTCGAGAAGCGCGGGTGTCTTAATGAGAGGGGGGGGGGGGGGGGGAGTTCAAGGGCTACAGGGAAATTTTGCCCCTAAGGTCCCTGGGCGTGGGGGTGGCATTAGGCTACAATTGATATGGAAGTTTGAAAAGGCAGTAGAATACGTTAGCCAAATGCTACCGGGGAATGCAACTATGGGGTGGTATATGAGTCTGGAAAAGATAGAGTTATGTGATCAGTCAGAGGGTTATGGATACTATTAGTTGGCCCTGGGAACTGCGTTTTCTATTAAATATAAAATACCACCCACAGCGGCAGTTCGTAGGGGTACTTAGTTATTGTTTCGGGGTACTTATGACAGATACTGGTAACCAGGTTATCTTATACAATCTCTGGTTGGGGTAAGAGGTGTAAGACACGAAATAAATTGGCGTAGTGTGGGCTGTGGATACGAAGGAGGCAAGGGGAAGACGTATGACAATTGTGGAAAGTAAATGGAAAAAGGTGAACACAATGGCGGATAAAAATACTTAACCTAAGGATTGCATACATAGATTTATGGGGCGATGGGTCTTCAGAAGCTTAGTCTGGCAAGACAAGATGTTAGGGAATGTTAATATTAATACTTAGTTACTAGAGGAACAGTGCAAGGGGCGACTGGGCACGGGTTACATATATCTATACTCGTCATGGAAAATGATATACGAGGTCTAGGGACAGCGTGGGTGTTTTAACTTCTAAGATATATAACATCTACTTCTCGGATGCAAGAACATACATAGATATAATTATGGCTGTCTGATGTGTTGGCATTGGCTCAACGTCGGGACAGGCATGGGTGTTTTTAATATGAATGTATATTCCTGTTCATCATCTTTGTAGTTAGGAGTGTAGGACACGAGGGGGTTAGTGTACGTGAGGTGTGGAAAATGGTCAGTTTTAGAAAAGGTAAATGGGTGTGTCCTGGAGCTGTTTAGCCCTGCGGCTTGGGCTGTCTGAAATGGCTGGCTCGGTCAGCTGGTCCTTTCGTTCTGTGGACCTTTCCTTTGGTGTTTCTGTGTGGTGTTCGTTCATGGCTTCTGTGGTGGGCTTCTCGTTCTGGGGCATTTTACTTCCCTCTCCTTCATTATAGGCTCGTCCTCGAGCCTCAAGGGTGAAGTAAAAAGAAGCATAGTCAGAAAAGTGTAAGTTAACAAGAAAAGTAGTATGACTAAGGGAAAAAAATAATATATACAGTATATGGAAAACATGTAAATTTAAGAAAGGACAGATACTTAAGAACACAGGAAATTAAGAAGAGGTAAAGTGTTTAACAATGTATAAAGCAAATTTAAAAGATAGTCAGAAAAGTGTAGGTAACAAGAAAAGTAGTATGACTAAGGAAAAAAATAATATATACAGTATATGGAAAACATGTAAATGTATAGAATCATGCCCAATCGCTTAGGAATTGAAAACATTCGAAACAATTTAGTACAATAATATCCTCATCATCATCAGGGGGGGGGGGGGTATTTAGGGTCGCCGTTAGTCTGGGTGACGGTCTGGTAATAGGGGGTGGTGGTTCACTTTCACTTTGGAAGGGCGGGGTGGATATACCGTTAGTTCTTGTCGTTAGGAATGTGGGTCTGGGGGCGAGCTGGCCCGGGGCCAGTTTTGGAGGGGGGGTCTAAGTGGTTTCGGTCGGGGGTAGTGATAGGGGGGTTTTAAAGATGAAACGGGCAGGTCGAGTCGGGGTTGTTGTTGCGGAAGAGGTTGGTGCTGGGGAGGGGTTGAATTGTGTAGAGAGTTGTGGTCGTGAGTGGGGTTTGGGGAAGGGTGAGTAAGGCTGAAGGTTGAGAGTTTACTATGATCGGGTGGTTTGGAGGTTTGGGGTGTGGGGATTTGATAGGGAGATGGTGGGGGGGGTCTGGGCAGGCAGGGTTGTGGTTTGAGAGGGGTTGAATTTAGACTGATTTTATTTCCGGGAGAGACATGGATGGGATTTCGAGGAGTGGTTGAAGTTGAGAGGTTGATTATGTTGTTTGGGGCGAGAGAGAGAGTATTTTGGGGTTTAACCAAGGTGGAAAAAGTTTTGTGGTTGGATTGGGATGGGAGTGGTATTTCGTCGAGCGGGATCTTTGGGGGGGAATTTGGGGCGGGTGGGGTAACGGTGAAGAGGGAGAGGTTGAAAGTTTAGCTGGGCTCATGATGGTGGGGGACCGACTGGTGAGCAGGTGTTCGGTACGCATGAGGGGGGGGAAATCACTTTGGTGGGGGTCACGCGTGAGGGGGGATTAACGGCGCGTGTGGGAGGATCCGAGTGGTGGGGTGTGTCGGTGGCAGTGACGGTTTGCTTAGAGGTTATCTGGGGTTGGTGAGTTTGTCTGTCATGAGGGGGTGAGTCAATTTGGGGCGGGTGGGGTAACGGTGAAGAGGGGGAGGTTGATAGTTTAGCTGGCCTCATGATGGTGGGGGACCGACTGGTGAGCAGGTGTTCGGTACGCATGAGGGGGGGGGAATCACTTTGGTGGGGGTCACGCGTGAGGGGGGGATTAACGGCGCGTGTGGGAGGATCAGAGTGGTGGGGTGTGTCGGTGGCAGTGACGGTTTGCTTAGAGGTTATCTGGGGTTGGTGGGTTTGTCTGTCATGAGGGGGTGAGTCAAGTGTGGGGTTTTGAAGTTTATTAGGGGTGTGAATTGTGGGGGGTGGAAGGGAGCTACTGACGGAAAACTGTCACAAGGGAGATTTTGTTGGTGGGGGAATAGCCGAGTATTTCTGGGGGAAGGGGGGGAACATAGTTGGGTCCTTAGGTCGTCACGCGTGAGGGGAGGATTAACGGCGCGTGTGGGAGGGTCAGGGTGGTGAGAGGTGAGCGAGTTAGGAAACGGGATTTGTTGGGGGGACTGCGGCGGGTTGGTGGGGGAAGAGTTAGGTGTAGAACAGGGGTTATTGGTAGAGGACTGATCTATTGATTTGGGGTTGTTAACAGGACGAATTTTAGGAATCTTCTTGGTGGCAGTCACGGTCTGGTTAGCGGTTATCTGGGGTTGGTGGGTTTGTTTGACATTAACAGGACGAGTTTGGGGAATTTTCTTGGTGGCAGTCTCGGTCTGGTTAGAGGTTATCTGGGACTGGTGAGTTTGTTTGACATGAGAGGGCGAGTCAAGTGTGGGGTTTCGAAGTTTTCTAGGGGTGTGAATTGTGTGGGGGTGGAAGGGGGCTACTGACTGAAAAATGTCACAAGCTACCGACGGAAAACTGTCACAAGGGAAATTTTGTTGGTGGGGGGATAGCTGAACATTTCTGGGGTCATGGGGAAAATATGTTGTGGTAGGCCTACATAGGTAGGCATAGCTAGAATACGGGGCTTGTTGGGGGGCTGCGGAGGGTTGGTGGGGGAGAGTTAGGTGTAGAACAGGGGTTATTGGTAGAGGACTGATGTATTGATTTGGGGTTGTTAATAGGACGAATTTTGGGAATTTTCTTGGTGGCAGTCACGGTCTGGTTAGAGGTTCTCTGGGACTGGTGAGTTTGTTTGACATGAGAGGGCGAGTCAAGTGTGGGGTTTCGAAGTTTTCTAGGGGTGTGAATTGTGTGGGGGTGGAAGGGAGCTACTGACTGAAAACTGTCACAAGCTACCGACGGAAAACTGTCACAAGGGAAATTTTGTTGGTGGGGGGATAGCTGAACATTTCTGGGGTCATGGGGAAAATATGTTGTGGTAGGCCTACATAGGTAGGCATAGCTAGAATACGGGGCTTGTTGGGGGGGCTGCGGAGGGTTGGTGGGGGAAGAGTTCACTGGGGTTGGACTTTCACCGGAAGTCATTTTGGAAGGGTGCACGGAGTCTTGGATAGGGGCTAAAAGGTTGGATAGGGGATTCATCGAACTGCGTAGGCATTCTTCTCTGATGGCGAGCATATGTTCTTCGAATAAGCCATACGGGTCGAGATGGGCGGTGATGTGGGGTGGGAGGATGTTTAACAATGCGGTGAATAAGAGTTCATTTTGTTGGTCGTAATCTTCATAGCTATACGTGGTCCTCACGTATCTGTAGAGTTGTATGAGGGTCACATTTATATCCCCTTCATACTTGATCTCGTCGACTTTTATTATTTTGGGGGCGACGGGGGAACCCAAAAGTGGATCTAAAGTCCGGATCACGAAGGATCGAAACTGGTTCCAGGTACTCTCTGGCGTATTCTGTGTCACCATTTGGTGAATAAATTCTTTAAAGGTAGGCTTATCAACAAGTTGGGAAACGGCTTCTCCCAACTGTACAATATGCAAAATTGCCATGGCGATTTTTTCGCGGTCATTATGAAGTACCACATCGTACACTGGCTTTATTATGTCTAAGTAACTGGTGATATCATATGTGTTTACATCATACTTGGGAATGTGTGCGAGTGGCTGAAGATTTCGCGATGTTGCCATGCTTCTACTGTTCCAAACTTGCAGTGTAATGCAATCTTTTATCCGAATCAAGATCCCACCGCTGCCACCAATGTTATGCCCTGTTTTTCTACAGGTTTAACTTGGGTAATGTGAGTTCTAAATTGACTGGGTATATAAGGCTGCATGCACAATACAAGATATGAGGAATAGAGAACACAAAGAAACACATGGTAGCAAGTTACATGATCACGTTTATTGATATACCACTGCAGAATACTTGTGTAAGACAATATAATAGAATTGAACAACACTAGCATAAGTGGATCTGGATGGAGCCTAGTCTCCCACTTCCAACGTTCAGGTATTAATCTTCTGATCACTGGCTTTGATTTCACAGGTTTATATACCGAAGACCATCAATGTTACTTATAGATTCATATTCACTGTTAGATTTATTACTGGTAGCTCTGGTGCACAAGTAGTAGTTCACAGACTAGATTAGACACGCATTTTTAGAGCACGGGAATTCTAGTAACCTCAGGGGGTACTGATCTAAGTTTTATATCCTTGTCTCAGAAATACATAGAACGCAAATCAGTGGGCGAACGTTAGATATCACTAGAGTTTTAATATCTGAATAAGGTAATTACGAGAGTCAAGGTCGCCTGTTAATTAAAGAGCACTGATCGCTTAGTACGTCCCAAATGGAATGGTTAAGTATGAATTACACTGGGCAAGGTCTTAGCCACTTCGTAGAAATATTAATTAGTGAATCTAAAACAGCACAGTAATGTGTAGTACTGCTAAAGGGAATCTTGGGTAGTATCTGATGGGTCTGGTCCTAGTTATCTTGCGTCCATGATGTTGGGGGCTAACGACTGGTTCCGCGGCCGTCCAGGGGGGCCATATGTGTGAAGTTCTTCAATACGTGGGCAGGTCCTTCTATCCAAATCTGCCACGGAGTCTGCCGGTTCTGGGATCTCACTCCGGAACAACACAAGGGCAGAGCTAGAAATTAACTGCAGGGCAGTGACCCCTGGTTGGTGTCTAGCTTTCAACTGATTTGACTGGGGGCGGGAGTTAGATTTATAGGCTCGGTTCTGGACCCTGTAGACAGTAGGGATCTCGAGTCTTATGGACTTAATTGAGCTCTCAATAGATATGGGGACTAGGTAAGATGGTATTTACTGTTGTGGCACAGGGCGATAGGAAGCCTTTATATTTTCATATAACTGAGCCTTAGTAAGAGGTACTATTTTGGCTATACTGGACGTATTTAGGGGAGAGAGACTGGATCTACTTTGCGAGGAGGATGGGGACAGCTGTGATAGGAGCGTCTCTCTAGATTGTTCAATCTTCATTCTATGGTATAGCTGAGGTGCTAATTTAGTGATCAGAGCATGCAAGAAAGGTAAATGGTTTATTGTGAGTTAATAGAGGTTAGTAAAGGTGTTAGTCATTCATGGTTAGTTCATCGATAGGAAGAATTCCTGTGCTACCTGGCAATGACTCGAAAGTCAAAACAGGGGCCAGGTATACCTCCGCGGGGGTGGGGGTCTCCCTCCTCGGGTGGGCAAAAAGGGGGAGCTGGGCGCCCTCTCTCTGATATAGTCGTCCGGCGGCTGTGGCTAGGGGCTTGCCATATCACCAGTGTTTGTAATAACCCTCTGTGTATGAGACAGATGGGAGTGTCTTTAATACCAAAACCGAAGGTGCCTTAGCTAGCTGGTTTTACTCGGCTGGTTGTTAATTGTAGGGTTTGCTGGATATGGTGGAGACTGGGTTGCTAACTCTGCCACATTTATCTGGAAGTATGGCAATAGAAGTTAGTTACTGGCGGGGCGGCTAGCCTCGCACCGACGACCATTGGGTGCAGGGTTGTGAATGTGTTGTAAGAGAATAGATGGCATGCAAGGGGCTAGTAAAGTTCTAATGTTGTTCTGGCCTACTAAGTGAAGGTAGGCTGGATAGGAGTATATATATAAAAGGTTGGAGAGCGTTAGTAACGGACAATTCAAGGATCTTCAAGAGGTATGAGAGAGAGGCTAGGTCGGACAAGAGTCGAGAAGCGCGGGTGTCTTAATGAGAGGGGGGGGGGGGGAGTTCAAGGGCTACAGGGAAATTTTGCCCCTAAGGTCCCTGGGCGTGGGGGTGGCATTAGGCTACAATTGATATGGAAGTTTGAAAAGGCAGTAGAATACGTTAGCCAAATGCTACCGGGGAATGCAACTATGGGGTGGTATATGAGTCTGGAAAAGATAGAGTTATGTGATCAGTCAGAGGGTTATGGATACTATTAGTTGGCCCTGGGAACTGCGTTTTCTATTAAATATAAAATACCACCCACAGCGGCAGTTCGTAGGGGTACTTAGTTATTGTTTCGGGGTACTTATGACAGATACTGGTAACCAGGTTATCTTATACAATCTCTGGTTGGGGTAAGAGGTGTAAGACACGAAATAAATTGGCGTAGTGTGGGCTGTGGATACGAAGGAGGCAAGGGGAAGACGTATGACAATTGTGGAAAGTAAATGGAAAAAGGTGAACACAATGGCGGATAAAAATACTTAACCTAAGGATTGCATACATAGATTTATGGGGCGATGGGTCTTCAGAAGCTTAGTCTGGCAAGACAAGATGTTAGGGAATGTTAATATTAATACTTAGTTACTAGAGGAACAGTGCAAGGGGCGACTGGGCACGGGTTACATATATCTATACTCGTCATGGAAAATGATATACGAGGTCTAGGGACAGCGTGGGTGTTTTAACTTCTAAGATATATAACATCTACTTCTCGGATGCAAGAACATACATAGATATAATTATGGCTGTCTGATGTGTTGGCATTGGCTCAACGTCGGGACAGGCATGGGTGTTTTTAATATGAATGTATATTCCTGTTCATCATCTTTGTAGTTAGGAGTGTAGGAGACGAGGGGGTTAGTGTACGTGAGGTGTGGAAAATGGTCAGTTTTAGAAAAGGTAAATGGGTGTGTCCTGGAGCTGTTTAGCCCTGCGGCTTGGGCTGTCTGAAATGGCTGGCTCGGTCAGCTGGTCCTTTCGTTCTGTGGACCTTTCCTTTGGTGTTTCTGTGTGGTGTTCGTTCATGGCTTCTGTGGTGGGCTTCTCGTTCTGGGGCATTTTAACCTCACTTTCAGATAACACTTGATCCCAATATTGTGACTTGAAAAAATCCTGTAGTCCTGCGAAATCGGTTCTGGAATACATCCAGTGATTTTCCTTGTGCTTTTCCCTTTCCTTGGGTAGTTTATGCTTCAATAGTAGGTCTATGTCGAGAACTGCATGGTCGCTTTTTCCTAGTGGGCATACAGTAGGTATATACTGAATACTTTGAACCTCCTCCCTTCTTGTGAAGAGAAGGTCCAATCTAGCTGGTTGATCACTTCCCCTTAATCTTGTTGTCTCTTTTACATGTTGGTACTGTATATAGAATTTTCCATGGCCATACTTAAAAATTCATAGCCCCAACTTTCCTCTCCTGTTCCGGGTTCAAGTTCTTCCCAATTTACTTCCTTGCAGTTAAAGTCCCCACACATGACTATTTCATCCTTTGAAGCGAAGATATTTTCTAGCACACTAATTGTTTCCTTACGCATTAGGCTATGCTCCTCCTTACTCCATGTCTTCGTCTTGGGAGGTACATACGCTACTATCACTACTATTTTTTCGTTTCCACCAATTTCTAGTGCTAAAACTTCTGCTGTTGAAGTTTCTAGTTTTATCTCAGACACAATCAAATCTTTCCTAGTAAGGATGCACACTCCACCTCCATGTCGAAGTTTTCTGTCCCTCCTCAAAATCTTGTATTCAGACCATCCTAGCAGATTTATATATCAAGTTCCTCTCTTAGTTTTGTCTCGGTGAGACATACTATTTCTGGTTTCTTAGTATTGAGTAAGTCTGATAGTTCTAATTTCTTAGAGATTAGCCCATCGACATTGCTATATAGAATTCTTATACTTTCCAGTCTCCCTTTTCCTGATTCAAGTGCCTTATCTGCGGCGGTCTGTACCCTACCCTCTTTTTCTTTTAGTTTCTCTTTACCGGAAGTTTCATAATCTTCCCTTTTTTCTCACTCCGTAAAAAAACTTATTATTTTCTTGTTCTGTCCTCTTGCTATTTTCCTCTTTGGCGGTTTTCCTTAGTTCAGCCTCCTTCTTTCTCTCTTCTTCTGGTATGTCACGCCTGATGTAGATTTTGTCCATACCATCTTTTAGCCTAGCTGCTACTGCCATGATTTCATCACATGTCCTTCTTGACTTAAATTCAATTTTTACCAGTCTATTGTATTCCTTTGTGTATTTTCCCAGCCTAAACATGTCTGATATTTCCTCCTTCCAGTTGTCCTCCTCATCCTTAATAGATTCCAGAATCTTGTTTATGCGACCTTCATCCGTCTCTCTTCTTTTTGTCCAGTCTAGTTCCTCCTTTTCTTCCACCCCTGATATTATGAGGCAGTTAGCCCTACGACTTTCTTCCTGGATGGCCTGAGGGTTTTCGTGGATGCCTTGCTTAACCATTCTTTTTACCTGGTCGTTTATCCTAACATCTTGCTGTTTCTGTTCATCCATTATCTTCCTGAATTCGTCACTGTTTGCCGTCCTTACACTGTTTAAATCTTTTACCACTTGTCTCTAGTCATACCCCAAGCATTTTTACCTTCCGAGATACTGGTGTCTAGCCTAGTCATTATCTCTGCCTGTGTGTGTGTGTGTGGAGGGGGGGGGGGGGAACTCAAGACAGGGCCCGAATAGGGACAACACATGAGAAAACAATGAACACACAAAAACAAAACATAAATTCACACACATCCTTATAGCTCTTGTAAATTGCAGATGGAAAGCATTGGAGGACCTGCGGCAGATGAACCATTTACAAGAGTTTCTACTGCCTGGCGGACCGTTCGTACCGGAGGTGTTCAACGACAAAAAAAAGGTAGCTTATTTGATTTTTTTAAGACCTTTCGTGTCATTTAGGTGTCGATTTTTAAAAAGACGTCACCGGTCCTGAAAGGGGTACCGTGAACTGGGGCAAATTCGGACAATTTTTGTGTTTTTGTACCATCGAGTCAAGTTTTTAGTTCTATCGAAGATCTTTAGTATTATACGTGAGGCTGGTCCACTAGTATATCAAGTCATAGCAGCAAGAAAATATTAGATATCTATTATATACTGTACTATGAAATTATATACTGTACTATGAAAAAAAGGGAGGGGAGTGAAAGGTACAGCATGGTGGACAGAAGAGGTAAGAATAGCTGTGGAAGAAAAGAAGAAAGCATATAGAGAGTGGTTGGGTAGTAGAGGGAATGAAGATTTTGAGAGACAGAAACGAGCGAGGTACGTGGAGAGTAAGAGGGTGGTGAAGAGAGTAGTGAAGGAAAGTAAGAGAAGAGTAGATGAGGAATTTGGAAGGAATCTGAGTGTAAAATGGAGGGAGAGTATGAAACTGTTCTGGAAAGAAGTCAAGAAAGTTAGGGAAGGTAGCAAGGGAAACAGTAAGGGTGTGAAAGATAAGAATGGGAGAATGCTAGCCGAGAAGCAAGAGAGAGTCGAAAGATGGAGGGAGTACTTCAGTGAGTTGCTAAATGTAAGGAATGAAGAGCCAGCAAACATAGCTGGATATGGTATGGGAGGGAGAAGAAGAGAAGTAGTGGAGGAGGAGGTGAGGATCAGGAGGTCAGAAGTGTGGGAAGCCATGAAAAGAGTGAAGTTGGGGAAAGCACCAGGAACAGATGGAGTGTGTGGGGAAATGTTGAGGTATGGTGGTGAGATAGTGATAGAATGGGTATGGAAAATGTGCAAACTAGCATGGGAGAAGGGGAGTGCACCCGATGACTGGAAGACTGGCATAATAGTCCCCCTATATAAGGGCAAAGGGGAAAGAGGAGTGTGTGGTAACCACCGAGGAATATGTCTTCTAAGCGTAGTAGGGAAGGTATACAGTAGGGTAGTGATTGAGAGAGTGAGAGTGAGAACGGAGAAATGGATAGGCGACGAGCAGGGAGGTTTTAGGAAGGGAAGAGGAATCAGAGGATGTGTAGATCAGATTTTTACCCTGAATTGTGCTGTGGAGAAGTATCTGGAGAAGAAACAAAAGGTGTATGTTGCCTTTATGGACTTGGAGAAGGCCTATGACAGAGTGGATAGAGAAGGTTTGTGGAAAGTACTTAGAATATACGGAGTAGAAGGCAAGATGCTGAAAGCAGTGAAGAGCATGTATGAGGGTGCAAAGGCGGCAGTACGTGTGGAGAGTGAGCAGAGCGAGTTCTTTGACCTGAATGTTGGTTTGAAACAGGGGTGTGTGATGTCCCCGTGGTTGTTTACTGTATATATGGATGGAGTCATGAAAGAAATACTATGAGACAACAGCTTATGAGAAATAAGTAACATACTTATTATTATTATTATTATCAAGAGCAGTGGATGTTGGTGTATCGCTGAAAAGGGAGGGAATTGAGTGGAAGCTACCTATACTACTGATACAGTTCTGATGAGTGATAATGAATGGGAGTTGCAGGGTCTGGTAAATGAGTTTGGAACAGTGTGCGAAAAACGGAATTTGAAGGTAAATGCGGGGAAGAGCAAGGTTATGGTCTTCGAAAGGGGTGAAGTCACAGAGTGTGAGGTGAAGCTGAACGGTCAGGCTATGGAGATCGTCAACTCTTTTAAGTATCTGGGCAGTGTGTTGAGTAAAGATGGGACTATGGATGAAGAAGTGCGGGAGAGGGTACAACAGGGGAAGGGGGTTGTAGGAACGCTGAAAGCAGTAACAAGAAATAGGGTGGTCAGTATGGAAGTGAAGAAGTCCTTGCATGACAGTGTGGTAATCCCAACACTGACTTACGGAAGCGAAGCATGGACGTTGGTTGAGAGACTCAGACCAAGAGTGAGAGCAGTGGAAATGAATTACTTAAGGAGTGCGTGCGGAGTTACATGGAGGGATAGACAGACTAATGAGGAAGTAAGAAGGGAGGTGTGGTGTGGAGGTAGATGTGCTGGAAAGTGTGAAAAGGAACAACTTGAGATGGTTCGGCCATATGGAACGTATGGAAAGCGAGAGAATGACTAAGAGGGTGTACGAAAGCGAGGTGGAGGGACAGAGAGGGAGAGGTAGACCGAATGAGAGGTGGAAGGATGGAGTGAGGAAGTACATGAACGAAGGCGGTGCTGGTTGGGGAGAGGGGCGTCGACTGACTGGGGACAGAGGTGCATGGGGGCGGTTTGTTCGTGGCCACCCCTTCGGGGATCACGGCGTCAGGCAATAGATAGATAGATAGACTATGAAAATATATAATTACAGTGGAGCCCCTACCATATCTTCGCGACAGCAATCTTCGCTGTAGATACTAAATAGACTCAATTTCGCTGTAAATGAATCAATCTTCGCAAAAAAATACGAGGAAAGTATGCCGCGGTTTTATTCTTCGCAGCTAATATTTCAATATTCACGCCGCATTTTCCTGCCTAGCTGAGGCATAAACATGCTGGCCAGCCAATCACAGTCCACCATTCGGGCACCATCTAGCAACGTCATTGCAAAGAAGTCAATCACAGGCATCCAGTAGAACGCCATTGGAAGTAAAGTGATTAATTAGATTTTTTCTATAGGTCCAGGAATAATTTGTAGCGAGGTCGGTCCTTTGAGATAAATTGAGATAAATTATAAATTGTCCTTTCCTTCCACGTAAACATTGCGCTATTCGGTGTGTCTGAGTGCATTATTAGGTTAATATCCAGTATTGGATAAATAGATATCAATCGTAGTCATGTACTTAACCTTTAACCCCTTATGTACCGGCGATATCCTTTTAACTATATTCTGCCTGTTATCAGACGATAGTATTCAGTTTATAAAAAGGCCTCCACCAATTAACAGACTTTGAACTATCTTGCATAACCCTTTTTACTACCACCAATCCTTCTTAAGCAACATGAAATTCTCTAAATGTAGCTAAATTGGGATTAAAAAGACATCGCTGGTACAGATTAGGTTAGCTGTCTTTGGTGGTTTAATGGTTAGTGTTTAAAATCTGGATGTGGTATCCCAGGTTCGAATCCCGGGAGGATCACATAGTTTCATTCATTTCATTGGGAGGTGTTTGGTGTTGGGAGTGAAATTAATTAGATAGAATATTAGTATAGGGTCACTATGGTCTATTCATTATATTTAATCTAAAAAAAAATGACCACTAACCTCTATAACTGTGTGTTCTTTTATTTCATAAATTTTATTTTAGTAAGCGTTGTTTCCACATAGCAATTTTGATCAGTTATTTTGCCTTTTATATTGTCTTTGCCCAAGTTTTGGTTTGTTTAGTTTGCAAGTTTTACATTTTAACTCAAAGACTATTCCTTCTAGGTGCTGGCGAGATGGACCGATTGGGTGGCACTGCAAGGGGGGCTGAGGACGGTCGGGGTATTGACTCGGGGGTACAAGCTGTTGGTCCCCTCCCCCGCTGCCCTCTCAGAGACAGATCTCATCTCTCCCTGGCTCCTTCTGGGGTCCGAACATCTAAAGCGGCTTCTGTCTACCAGACTCGGGACTAATGTTTCTACCATTTGGGAAGAGTCAGACAGGGAATAGGTGTGGAAATTTACAGCCCATTTGTTCTAGCCTATTTTAAGCTCCAGACGGTAGGAGTCAGAATTTCTGGCCTATTTAAAATGAATGGACTATAGTGGGAGTCTGTCCAGTCCAAGGACGTTGCCTTTTAATATTTTAATTTTTCCAGGGCATTAGATCACACGTTTGGGGCCACACGCTCGATCGCCCAATTAGGCCTATTGCACTAAGTATTGTATTACATGATATTGTACATTTTGTTCAGCTTATAGCAGAGTTCCAAGTAGCTCATTCTTGGGCGCTCCTCTTAGTTAGTCCTTTGGCTGCGAGAATAGTGTGTACTACCTGATCCCACGTCTTTCTTGGTCCACCTCTCCTTGCGACTCTCTCCACGTTCATTTACTTGCTTTTCTTGACCCAATTATTGTCATCCATCCTTTTCACATGTCCACACCAACTAAGCCTGCTCTTACGCATATCCTCATTAATAATCTCTTTGCTTAAGCTCCTGAGTTCTACATTAGGGTTTTTGTCTTACATTGCAGACCCACATATGCATCTCACCATCCTCATTTCATTTTGTTCCATCGTATTTATATCTTTCATAAAATTTGAACTAAAGTAGATGACTTTTGGGCTAGAGCTGGGTTACTATACAGACTCTTAGTAGACAGAGGTTATGAGGCAAGTAAATTGTTACATAAATTTAATCTTTTTAGGGTCAATTACTGTGACTGTATTCTAAAATTTGACATAAATAATTTTAATCAAGCATTTTTAACGTGAAGTTTCTTGTATAACCTCTGCTTACTTTGTGTCTGTTTGTATTTATTGTTCTTTTTCTATTATTAATATTGATGAATGTTTTAATTAATTGTTCTTGTTAAAAGAGTACTCTTTGTTTAAACATGTCACTTTTTCATATTTTGTAATTATTTGTCTTTTTATTATATCTATTCATTGTCGATAGTATCAATTGTTTGCTTTTGCGATTTCCTTAGTTTATTTGTACGATAAATGTAGGTTATTTGTAGGGTAGTTATTGATAGGGGTCACTTGAGGCATGCTATGCTTACAGGTACCTACCCGATAGCACTATCGTTAGTGAGTGCTATATATGTATTTTTTTGTAATATTATATATATTATCAATATTATCAATATTTTTTATTTTGTACTATTGTTAATGTCTTGTCATGTTGAAAATTTTATTTTAAATGAACATTTTAACACTAATTGTAGTTTCTTTTATTCATGCAGAGTTTAGTAATATTTGCCAGAATGTCCCGGACTTCCCAAATTGACTAATTCCCTGAACGTGACGATAGCGCATTGTTATGTGTGCAATTAGTTTGCTTGGGAACCAGATTAACTTGCTCATGTAGTAATGTACACCCTATGTGGTGGATTGTGTTCTTTCATTTCATAAATTTTATTTTAATAATCGTCGTTTCCACAGCGATTTTGATATGTTGTTTTGACTTTATATTGTCTTTGTCCCAGTTTTGGTTTGACTTTGTTTGCAAGTTTTACATTTTAATATTGATAGACCTGGTTTCGCTAGCATACACCATCATACAGTACTTCTAACGCATGTACTAGATTAGAAAAGAAAAACAATAAACCAAACCTTTGCCTTAAATCACATAGCGGTTTTGATTTAGTTATTTTGTCTTTTTACTGTGTTCGTATAAGTTTTGGTTTGTTTATTTTGCAAGTTTTACATTATAATCTAACATATCCTTAACCTCATACAGGTTTGAGAGCGCGAAATAGAAGATACAACGAGATTGAGTGGTCCCTGTTTTCTGGAATTGGTGAAGATTGACTTGACTGGGACAAGAACTCTATGAAGGAGATTACCAATTGCCTAACTTCAAGAGTTACACTCAATGTGAGGACCAGCATGTACGGTAAGTTTATTGAGTAGTTTTTCTTATTTAAAAAAAATGTATATGCCTTTCAGTAAGATGCCTTTATTACTTCCATTATGGGTGATGATACACAAATTTATTGCGTATAGAAAATATTTATAGAAATTAAACACGTAAAAAGTACAGTAGCCTATCTCCTTTTTGAATGCCATAAAGCCTTCCCATTTTTTAATTGACAGATAGGCAGAATAGTTTTACATTGTTCATTTTATGATTACTGTAGTACAGTATGTATGTCTTTCGCGACTTCCCAAATTGACTAATTCCTTGAATGTGACGATAGTGCGTTATGTGTGCGATTACTGTAGTTTGCTTTGGAAACAGATTAACTTGCTCATGTAGTAATGTACACCCTATGTGGTGGATAGTGTTTTTTATTTCATAAATGTTATTTTAGTAAGCGTTGTTTCCACATAGCAATTTTGATGAATTATTAGTTTGCTTGGGAAACAGATTAACTTGCTCATGTAGTAATGTACACCCTATGTGGTGGATTGTGTTATTTTATTTATAAATTATTATTTTACTTAAGCGTTGTTTCCACATAGCAATTTTGATTAGTTATTTTGTCTTTTTTACTGTGTTCGTATAAGTTTTGGTTTGTTTATTTTTCAAGTTTTACATTATAATTGTCTTTGTCCAAGTTTTGGTTTGTTTAGTTTGCAATTTTTACATTTTAATGTAGTACACTGAGGTATATATCCAGTGCTCTAATACTCAAAGCCGTCATAAATTTGGAAATGGTGAAGTTCATTTGGTGAAAGATTTAACAATGTATACTTGTACAGTATACTGTACTTGTAAGCAGGTTGTCAAACCGGGACAATCTGCTGTTAAGACTGGAATGATTATGAGAAGAAATACAAGAAAATTAACATGAATTTGGATTGGTTTGGTAATTTTATCACTCTCAAAGACATAATATAAACTTCCAAGCATAAATGTAACTGTGTATATTGTTATGGTGACTAAATACAAGGGAATAGGCCTCTTTTTTGACACCCAACAGTAGTAACATACTAACTTGCACACACAGTACAGTCGCGCTAATAAGTGATGTCTCAGCACCAAGTATGTTTTGATCAATAATGTGTACCGTTATCAGTAATATCTAAGCATAATTTCTTCATATCGTGTGAAATATACAAACATGTTCCTACACTTGCCCACCCTATTCAACATCTGACAGACATTAATACAGCACAGAGCAAGCCAAACGTAATGACTGGTGGGACATGACTTGTTAGCACGACCGTACATGTACAGTCCCGGACAGATGAAACAGCAACACCTCGTCTACCCGCTATGTGGTGAGGGGCTCTGCGGATTTGGTAACACTGGCAGGAGGTGGGAGGGATGTGGGTGGGTGGGTGATGAGGGGAGGTATGTGGGGGGTTTAGGGGGGAATTGGGAGGGTGAAGAGGCAGCAATCATGGTGTGGCTGGTGGGAGGGGGCAAACAAGTGACAGGGTAGGGGAGAGCAGACTGTTAAATTTGTTAAATGTAGCATACAGTGATATTGTAGGTGTGTGTAATTTAAAATCCTGTGGGAGTAGCTTGTTCTATAGGAAACTTTGCTTGTCACTCTGTTCTCCCCTACCCCGTCACTCGTTTGCCCCCTCCCACCAGCCATACCATGATTACTGCCTCTTCACCCTCCCACACTCCCCCCTAAACCCCCCACATCCCTCCCCTCATCATCCACCCACCCACATCCCTCCCTCCTCCTGCCAGTGTTACCAAATCCGCAGAGCCCCACACCACACAGCTGGTGGACGGGGTGTTGCTGTTTGATCTGTCCGGGACTGTACTTATACATACTGTACATACATACGGGTTTAAAGACTGCAACCGTCCACAGTGAATGTGGCTTCCATGGTACAATCACAGTACTGCACACAGTGCACAGCAATCGCAACACGGTGGCTACAGTCTTTACTGCAGCACAGTACAACATATATAACTATATAACAGTCCTAAGTTACTACCAGTGTTGAGGTGAGATGCCATAATGATTTAAGTACCGGTACAGTAATTCCTTACCGTAAAATGGGGTAACTTCGGACATTTTTCAAGGTTTTTTAACAATTGCTCCTGAGTGTAAACACATTATAGAGATTTAACTAGGTCAAGTGATGTATGGTGATAGTGCGCCGTAATCCAGGAAGCCTCCTAAAATTATCCCTCATAATAAGAGAGCTATCCTTATCCTAAATGATGTCCGAAGTTTGCTTGAAAAGTTGAAAACTTCGGACATGTATGGATAACTTCTTCGGACATAGGTGATTTCTTATGGAAAATAATTGCCAAGAAAGCTGGGATAACTCCGGACAAACGGAGGAGAACTTCGGACGTACGTTCGAATGTTTTATTATTGCTGCTTATTCCTGTCCGATGTACCCTTCAAACTCGGATGGTACACGTGTGTACCACTAAGTTTTGCCCCGAGGAACCCGGGTGGTACAACATTGTACCATTGCTTGAAAACCTGTGAGCTTCGTGTGCGAGGCGTCGGTCCGACGCATGTAAACAACAGCCGGCTAGACCGACGCCCCGCATCTCCGGCCACAAGAAGGAGAGCGTCGCTTGTTCGTGTGTGCCTGTATGTTGTTGTTAAGTATCGAAAAGTAGTGTAAAGTGGCTGTTTTGGCCATAAAGTTATCTCCAATGAAATCATCATCACAAATCAAGCACTTGACTTGGAGAGCTCTACTTAACGCCATTCTACAGGTAAATAACACAGCTACGCTTGGGGATGCGCGGGAATGCGGGAAGCAGTCAGCATAACAATGATACGGTAGCCTAGCCTAGACGTTTTTCGGCCAAAACACCGGATTTCGGGGAATATTTATGTAATGCGTAGCCGGGGCGGGAGGGTTAAGTGGGTAAATGCACAGTCAATACTTTTAGGCCTGTATAAGCAGTATAGGAGGGGGATATATACGATGTTTAACATATATTCTGTTTGGATCTGTTCTCGTTAGGCATTGAGCTCACTCTTAGAAAATATTGAGCAGGAAAAATAACCAATGCTGTCTAATCAATAACTTGAAAATTAACTAGGCCTAGTGAAAATATATAGGTACAGTATGTATACTATATCACTGCATATACACTTTTATGAATTTGAGCATTTTTATAGGTATAACGTATTTGTTGGTGTTTCTTTTGGCAGATAAAAACAATTTTGGACAAGATATATGCCTCTCCTAATTTATATATATTATATATCCAGAATTATCCGAAATACATAAATCGGTTAGCATATTATCATATTTTTATGGGTTTTTGGACTCAGAGAATGATTATTTGATCTTTTACCACCATGTTAACGATGGACAAGTATTATGAATGATTTTCATAGGGCAAATAATAACAAACGATTGTTTTGTTCCATGTCCGAAGTTAGCAATTTTTTTTTTTTTTAAACACAATCGGCTAAATGATAGTGTTTAGCTAGAGCGTTATACAAGTGTAACAAATTTTCTTTGGTGGATGTTGTCTCTGGTAATGTTACTACAAAATTATATCAGTCACAACATCATTCATACAAAAAAAATTCTTCAGGACGATAGAAGTTTGGCAGGGTAGCGAAAAATGTACATATTTTCGTCATATAGGGTACGAGTACCAAAGGAGACGCATTGCCCAAAGGAGACGCACTTGAAACAAAAAAACTTGCACAGGCATAGGATGAGTAGATAGATGCATGAATGGTGGGCCAAAATATTCGTTAACTATCACCTAATATGCTCACATAGTACCAGCTTATTATTTTCATATGTTATTGTGTGAGATGAGATGAACTAAAAAAAAAAAATGTTTTCGCAAATTCCTTACGAAAACCTAAGGATTTTTTTTGTTTAAAAGCTAAATTTCTTCCAGTTCCCTAATTTGAATCTCGTTTCTATTACTGCAGGTTGATAGTGCATGAGTTGAAGTATAACACTGCATGATCAAAAGGCTTTTACTTGCACGGCTGAAGGGGGGTGAGGGTGCGTCCCCATAGGTCCAGCAAAAATAGTAAAATCCAATGGAGACGCATTTTTTCAAATTGATGCCAGAAGGTCGTACACCACACTGGTAACATAGCATACTCTCCTCTATGTCTGGTATAAATAAGGTTGAGTTTCCTTCACCATTGACGAAGCTGCCTTAACTAGAACCCTGGGCCCTATAGAGACGCATTTATAGAGACGCACACGTCTGCTTAGGGTAGCCGGGTTGCGTCTCCTTAGGTCCTTGTAAATGTGTGTTTATTTTGTTAACATTATTAAACATAATAACCTTTTCTTTTATCCTGGGTGAAGGAAACTCGACCCTAATTACACCATACATAGTGGGGAGAATGGCTTTCTACCAGTGAGGTATGGCAACAGTTTGAAAAATGCGTCTCTATTGGACCTCCAGAATTTTTTGCTGGCCCTAAGGAGACGCACCCCTTTTACCCCCTCAGCAATTCAAAATCACATTAAGCATGTTCTTGCCATGCAGTCAAATGTTTGTGTGGGCCCTGTCAGCCTAGTGATGAAAAAATAGACTATATTTCCAGGCCCTCCGCCCGTTTCCTATCCCTATTTTCCCCAAATATGCCCGGGTTGGCGACTGGTGGTTGATTTAAACCTCGTATTAGCATGAATGTTACATATATAACTTCCCTGCATCCTCTAAACTGTTTTGTTATTGGCCTACAATGAGCAATTAGTATGTTTAGTAATATTTTATGTCTCTCTAATAATATATATTATAAGGCCTATGTCAGTCCGTTTTATTGCTTTAGCATTGTCAACTTACAACCAAAAGTACCATGCTTTCTTTCTGGTACCCATGAGGTAAGTACTTATATAATTTTATGTGTGTTTTTGTGTTTTAAACATACAGTAGGGTCCCGCATAAAACTTGTTCGCATAAAACGAGTCTCGATTAAAACGACCGACCTAAAATATTAATATTTAATTTTCGATCAGAACGAATGTGATCACATAAAACGAGTCCGCCGCCAAAGTGGGGCAAATCCGAGGAGTTTTCATATAGAGCGCCGAAATATCGTACAAAACGTACGAAATATCGTACGCTTTCATATAGAACGCCGAAATATCGTACAAAACGTACAAAATATCGTACGCTCCTGACGGAATTTTTCGCTTCCAGTGAACATTGACGATATTGGGCCACCAAAATGCTGTGTTCACATAAAACGAAATCGCATAAAACGCCCTCGTTTATCGACCATAAACTTGTTTTATGTGAGACCCTACTGTACCTGCGTCTCCTTAGGTCCAGAGGCGTCTCCTTATGGTTTTGTGAAAAAATGGAGACGCATCTCTTATTTGTCTTCTCTCTCTTAAAGAATAAGAGATACAAGACTTTTTTTGATTTGCTTTAAAAATATAGCCTTTTTGCTATTTATCCCCCCTACCCCCAATTTTCAATCTGTTATAGGTTGACAGAAGCAACTCGATAACAAAAAATAGTAAAAAAAAAATAGTGCCCATTTTTGCGTCTGCATTGGGTATCGTACCATATATAATATTTGTTTAGTGTACATATACTCATGTCAGTTCCCTAGGACTTTTACATGCTCTTCCTTTGCCATTTCTCTAAACGGACCCCACAAAAAAAACAATAAAAAGCGTTTCCATTATATAATGACAATGTCTAATTACTTATTATCGCCGATGTCCGAAGTTATCACCGCAGTACGAAGTGACCCCAATTTACGGTACTTCAAGTTGTATTTCCATTCCTGGTTTTGTGTTCTTTTATTTCAAACATTTATTGTGCTAAATCGTTATTTCTACAGTGATTTTGATCGATTCTTTAGTCTTTATAGTGTGGCGTTCCTGTTTTGGTTTGTTTATTTTGCAAGGACTTGTGCAGCAAACTGTACATTACATGTCAATAAAAGGGAAGTTTGGGACTTTTGCTGAGTCGAAATAGGTCAAACACGGGACTTTGGGATTTTGGGATTTTGGCTGGGACAAAAAAAATATTTTCCATAAGGTACTGGTATGTTATTTCTGTACCGCGTTTTTCGGTGACACTTTGCTGTATGTATGTATATATATAGTGAGGCACATACCCCATTGCTGGGGGTGGTTGACTTGAGGCAGAGCCCGAACAGAAACCTTTTAAGTTCCAATTCTTAGGATCCTGGAGGTGGATTCACTAACGGTCGTACGATCCGAAAACTCCCTTACCGTTCCCTTACGTCTCAACGCTGGTATTCACGAAGCGTCGTAGCGGCCATCTTTGATCGTAGGAAGCCCCTAAAATCCCCTTTCGCAAAGGGTGGTCCAGACCACCCTTACATGAATTTGACCCGGATATAGGTACACAAATATCGATAACACAACCCGGGACCATAACAAATTCGTCTGCAGTATAGCTCTTTATGACACACTAAGTCATTATTGAGGCAATAATAGCGCAATATGATTGTTAACTTGTGTTTACAACACCATTAAGGCATTTAATACAAAGTATGAATATATTTGTATCCTTAATGTCTTATAACAGGCCGAATTTAGCTATGAATAGCCTACATATGCCAGCCTAGACCTAGTCAAGGTTAATTGATGCACAAATTCATGTGCTGCGACAACACGTAGCCTACCATTAGTAGATTTTAACCCTCATTTATTGCGGAAATGTTTTATTCCAACTCCCCACCACCTCTGAGTTAGATTAGGGTAGCCTATTCCTCAACAAATTTGAAAGTATCACAGGAACAAAATGATGAAAAGAATTACCCTAGGCCTAGCCTAAAAAATGAATAAATAATAAACGCTGTGTGAATAATTTTGTTTAGCCTAGCCTAGGCTATAACCTAGGTTTATTTTGAAAAAGTTAGGGCTATTTAGGCTAGACAAGTTAGGCCTATGTATGGTATTTTGGTTAGGCTAGTAATGGCTAGCTGGGTTAGATTAGGGTAGCCTATTTCCTCAACAAATTTGAAAGTATCACAGGAAAAAAATTATGAAAAGAATTACCCTAGGCACAGCCTAAACAAAAAATAATAGGCTAGCCTATATGGTGTTGTGAATATTTTTTGTTTAGCCTAGCCTAGGATATAACCTAGGTTTATTTTGAAAAAGTTAGGGCTATTTAGGCTAGAAAAGTTAGGCCTACGTATGGTATTTTGGTTAGGCCAGCAATGCCTAGCTTGGTGTAGCCTAAGCATGGTAAAGTAGAAGCCTAGCAGGTTAAGATGGTGTTTGCAGGCGTACCGTCCTCATTGTTAACTAGCTGTTATTAGTCCCATGCTGGTAATATATTTGATGATGGCAATAAGTCATGGGAGGTGAGGGGGACAAAGCCCCCCTCAACCTATCATTATTTCCCATGGCCAACTGTTGGATAATAGATTGAGGAGGCCTATGCTAGGCCTATTTTGAAAAATTAGGCCTAGGTTAAGTCTGGCATTTTGGTTTGGCTCGCCCTGTCTAGGTGTAGACATGGTAAAGTTGTTGTTGTTGTTCCCCAAGCTGCCTGGCCGAACAGCCCCAAGGCCCTGAGCAAGGCCAAGGCCATAACCGAGCGCCCCCACAGAACCCTCCCCGCCGACCACAATAAAGCCTGGGTGACCGAAGCCACTCCATGGCGGGGAGCTGAGGAGGGTGCGGAAATGCCCGGGAAACCAAAGCCCCACCCAGGGCCCTGTGTCCCTCAGCAATTATGAAGAGAAAGTTGAGGGGCAAGGGAAAAATGTGACGCTTTGGCTTCCAATCTTGGTAGATTGGGAGGTCAATCCACGTTAGAGACGCCGTCACTTGAGATCTAGAAAATATATAAGTAAAAGGAACAGTCAGAGTAAGCTATGGGTATGGCAGAGATTGCTCAGTTCTCACTCTAATAGACCAGCCCATCACCACATGACTAGAACCCAATCCTCTCAGCATCAGCTAGGAAAGGCCCTAGAAAGCCGCCTTTGGCGGGGGGATAGCTCCCCTATTTCAACCCTTTTCGGGGTTGGGCACCCGCCCAATGGTAAAGTAGAACAATATACTGTGGTTAAGGTATAAATAATACACTCCCAACAAGCCTAACAGATGATTATCAATGATCAATCCGTCGAAAATCCTTTAACTTGGGCCACTAACAGGCTTCCCTGTAGTCTAGCTAGGCTAATTTCTTATCATCAATTCACAAGATACTCTATTCTTCTTCCTGCTGGCTGTGGTGGATCGAATTAGCCATGCTAAACAATGACAAGCTCAAAATTAAAGTATATTAGGTTCTTCTTGGCGCTTCGGTCATGTGGGTGACATATTTTTTATTTACAAAGGCCAAGCACCTGATTGGTCAAGAGAAGCCTTGGTGAAAATAACCGAAAGGGAGCTCAACGATGCCTTCGTGAATACACCTTCCGCACTCCCTTAGGAACGATCGTAGGTTGCTGTACGACATCGCACGCTACGACCGTTAGTGAATCCGGGTCCTGGACCACTGACGCGTCCCCTTACCCCTTTCTCTGTCTCGTTGAGTCGGAGAATTTTACAACACTGTGCTTTGAAAGGACAAATTAACCGTGTTACCGAAAGCATGACTGTACTGCACTGTAAAAGGACGAAAATCTATACTTATACACCAGAAGAACAAAGGCATTCAAATTCAGGCTTTTTAGACATGGACATAAACAAAAAAATTAAGGGGAATCTCCTTGTACTCCCTTAAAATTTATGATGTCATGACTTGGCGTTGTTCTTTACATATGGAATGTTCAGCATAAAATATTTAGCAATCTCCCTTGACGTCCACTGAATATTGATAGTACAGTTAGGAGCATAATTTGGGACTCGCCTATTTTACCCTTTCTGTCTGGAGTCGGCCACCCCTTAGCTATGGGGTATTTGTGTGAATATATACATACATATGTACATTTAACCCTTTCAGTGATTGTGACTTGTTTTTATTATATTTCAGCTACATTTAGACAATTTGATTAAGCTTAGGAAGGATATGTGGTAATGTAAAAGGATTGAGAGTGTATTTACCTAATTGTAGTTTACAGGAGTTGAGCTAAGCTCCCTCCTCCAGCCTATTCAGCCTCCAGTCAATACATCTATAGGGGAAGCTAAACTTCCTAATGTCGTTCTTGTAGGTAGCTTTTTTACTTTGTAGCTGTGGCCTCTAGTTATTCCTGTATCCATAATTATTATATCCTAAATTAAGCCGCTGTCACACAAGCGCTTTTTCCGTAAATTTTCCATGAGCAATTTTGTTCTCGTAATATTTCGGGACTTTTTCTCACTGGTATCGGTAACTAGACTGAAGGTAGATTATGTTACGCGGCTGAATTCTGATAAAGTGTAATTTTTTAAGCTTCCAGACCATAATTGCTCGAAAAAAGGCTTGTGTGACTCCAGCTTTATCCAGCCTCTCCAGCCCTAGCGTGCATTTGTACATCATTATCATGTCTCCTACTCTTTCCTCTCCTTTAGACTCGGTAGATTTAATTTGTCTAGCCTCCCTTCATATGGCAGTTCTCTGAGACTTGGAACCAATCTAGTAACTACTCTCTGGATTCTTTCTAACTTGTGAATATATTTTTTAACCCTTGTCTAGCGGGGTGTTTTGGGCTCATTTGGGCATATTCAGGCCCTCCTGCATGATAAATCAAGCATCTGCATGAAAAAAAAATATTTAGCAAAAAACTAGGCACTGAAAGCTTTAAAATAAGACCAGAACGAGCTACGTAGCACTCGTGGTTCTCTTGCAGTGGTGCCACGAACATGGAAGTTTAGCATATATCGGTATATTTTTCCCAGCTATGCTCACTACTGGCTACACTGCCGGCCTCTCGAGAACACAGGGAACATGAGTTAATGGGCGGCGGTAAGCCCTGGGAGTCGGCTGTCTGGCCCGATGCGCTCCCGGCCATTTGCACTCGATTTTAACCCTTTAAAAGCCTTAATAATGCTCCTAACTTGCTGCAAATTGGTGCACGACTTAAGTCGAGCGCTGCTCTTTAAGGGTTAAGATGCAGGGACCACACCACTACTGCATATTCCAGTCTTGGTCTAATCATACTTTTTATAATTTTCGCTAACCTGTTCTCATCCAAGTAGTTCAGAGCAACTTTCATATTCCCGGCCATTGCATACATTCCGCTAAAGAGCTTGTTAATATGTTTCTTTGGCGACAAGTTATCTTGTATAATCAACCCTAAGTCCTTTTATTTTTCGGCCTTGCTAATTATATTGTCTCCCATCCTGTACTCCCAATTTGGTCTATTCACACTTCTTCCCATATTTAACACATTACATTTACTTATATTAAATTTTATTTTCCACTTGGTGCTCCATTCGTAAATTTTATCTAAATCCCCTTGCAGCTCCTCACAACTACTTTTATTTGTTATTTGTCTCATAATTTTTACGTCATCTGCAAACATTGACATGTACTGTATAGTTTAATATTGTACCATTCCTGTTTTGGTTTGTTTGTTTTGCAATTTTTACATTTTGATTGTCGGGATATAAGTCGGAATAGCATCATCCGTATTGAAATGATTAATATAGTTTTGATTTTATTGATATTACAGTGGACTCCCAGTATTCGCGCCTATGTCGTACCAGCCCCCTTCCGCGAATGCGTGGTTTCGCGGATACGTGGGCAGTGTTTAACATAGATTTCAATGGGAAATAGGCTTAGGTCGTACCTGACTCGGCTATCTTGGACCCTCAAACCATTATTTTGACTACTTTATGACAATAATATGGACCAAATTATTAAACAAATACGGTGACGGACCTGGAAGAATGTGGAAGAAAGTATGGTACCGTCAGTGACGGTACCGGTACCACACTTTATTCCACATTCGTCCAGTCACCCATAAAGTACCCATTTCCCCCCAAATATATCCAATAAATACATATTATTTGAGAATACTTATTAATACATATGAGGAGATAACTTACCACACAAACTTTATTTGTAATCAGTCATTAGGCCTAGGCTAGCCTTACGCATCGGCATAATTTGCCCGCTTTCGTCCGACAGCGTCGGTACGCTTGCTCTCTGTTTTGATGGTTCCGGGCATTTATTTCCATCATGATTACCATCAGGCCCTCTGTCCTTATTACTGAATGCTCTAAAGGCCCTAATATATGCGGGAGATAAGAGGTTTGTGCAGAAAAAACCTTGTAAACTGGTGGTTTTCGACTTTTCCAACACTGGGCTGTGAGCTACTGCCTCAGCTGGGACGCTGTGTTGACGTCACGCAAGAATGCAAGATGGCCGACCAAAGCAAAACTCGGGATGCGCATTGACCCGCCCGATTCAAATCCGTGAATAGCTGGTATTTTGCCGTTTTTTTGCGCGGATGACGAGTAATGGGATATTTGGGGGTGTCCGCGAATAGCAAGGATCGCGGATACTTGGAGCGCAGATAACGGGAGTCCACTGTACTGTATATGTTTTCACCAACCAACTTCACTTCTAAACTCGATTAATGAAATCAACAAATACATGTGTCACTCCAAGGACTCGAACCTAGGATACTCACACCGAAATTCCGCGCATTTATGCATTACGCTATCAAGACAGTTAAGGAAATATACTAACAACATTATAACCTGTACAGATTGGTGGTGGCTTCCAGTACAACCGTTTGTAGGACTACAAGAGGATAATTGTTCAACCCTTCAACTACGGGGCCATCGGACGCAACAAAGACAAGAACTCTGCCAAAGTAATGTGAGTGTGTAGGAATGTAGTGTTTACTGTTTATTTGTACTGTTGTTTCGGTGATAATGTAGAGTTTATGTTTACTGTTATTGTAGTGATAGCGTATAGTATGTTTCATAACAGCTGATGGTAAATATCCATGTCCCCATCGTGATTGCTCTGCTTGGCTAATTATGTTGTTAATTAGGAAAAGTTGGCATTAATAAGATTTAGATATGTAGGCTAATAGTTTCATATATTTCAATGAAGTAACGAGGGATATGTTGGTAAGGAATTCAATTTACTGCCAGGTGAAAAAAGACTGACAATAGTGATAATTAGTGGATGGACTAGCTGTATACCAGTGTAGAAAAGTAGTGCTAAAATGATACATAGGGGGCCTCCGAGTCAGACGAACCCGAAGTTGACAGGTCAATCCTGTAAGTTTAATTACACTGCCACGGATTGTCCTATTAACTGGGGACAAGTCCACTTGGAGACGTTTTATGTATAGCCACCCTCATAAAGAGGAATAAGACATCCGGCAATAGATAGATCGACAATTACAATAGTACTTGCCGCATAATTGTGTTGTTTGCATTCTGTTAAAGTGATAACTCTGGTGTAGGGTGTTTTAATAGGCTTTTAATCTTTTCACTATGACTTAAATTGCTTCAAACTCTGTTTGTCCAGACATTTAGGCTCGAACATTACTTGATTTTGGCCCTGTCACATTTTAACTTGGAGGGAGGCACTCGTTACAGACAGTTTTGCCTTTTGCCTACCTCATAAAAAAAATAGTTTGAAAAGTGAACGTCTTGCAAATATTCTACTTTATTTGCTATTGTGCTCCCTCAATCTTTGATTTAAAAAAAATAATAATACGGTTTAGCCTAGCTAGAAATACGCCATAATCCACGAACGAAGCTTTGTCATTTTTAGTATGACGGTATTATTGGTATATTATTTAGCTATAAACTCCAGAAGTTCCTATATAAGTTGAGAAAATTGTCTACAGCCAGGTATGCCTAGTTAGAAACCTACAAAATCATCATCATCAGCCATTAGGAGTCCACTTGCTGGACAAAGGCCTCCCTTAACCTTTACCATGACTCCCGAGACTTTGCCATCCGTTGCCATGTTACCCCTGCAGTCTTTTCTCTCTGTCTTCACCTCCTGTCCGGTGTTCTCCTATCGTCCTTTCCTTCTCTGGGGGTCCAGTGAGTTGGTGTTTTACTCCACCTAAATTGTCCTCTCTTCTTGCTACATGTCCTGCCCATCTCCACTTCTGCTCTTTAATAGTTTTAAGAATATCCTTGACTTTGGTTTTCTCTCATACTCACGATGCTCTTTTCCTATCTCTAAGTGTTATTCCTAGCATTGCTCTTTGCGCACTTCTAAGCTTATTCTCCATTGGTTTTGTTAGTTTCCAAGTTTCAGATCCATAGATCATGGTTGGTAGCACACACTGGTTATATACTTTACGTTTAAGGCATATTGGTAGTGTACTTTTCATGATGTTCTTCTGTTTGCCGAATGCTTTCCATCCTAGAGTGATTCGCCTTACTATTTCATGTTCATTGTCTTTTGTTAGTTTCATTACTTGAGCAAGATAATTGTATTCTACTTCCTCTAGAATATTGTTATCAATCCTAATTATTCTGCGTTGAGCCTTATCATTGTACATAAACTTTGGTTTTACTCCTGTTCATTTTTAGACTTATTTTGAGTTTCTTTATTGAGATTATTGACCATATCTTGGAGTTTTTCTGCATTATCTGAAATTAATACAAAGTCATCTACAAATTGGAGAGGTTAAGGTATTCCCCGTCTACATTAATTCTGTTTGATTCCCATGAACATTTTCTGAAAACCTCTTCAAGACAAGCTGTGAACAGCTTGGGTGAGATTGTGTCTCCCTGCCTCACTCCTTTCCCAATCTTTATCTTCTTTGTGTCTGTGTAATCGGACCACAGCAGTGCCTTTTGCGTATACTGTATATTTTCTTAAGAGTTTTATATATGTTTCATTAATTTGTTGTTCATGTAGAAAGTTTGGTATAGCTGTTATCTCTACTGAATCGAATGCCTTTTCGTAGTCTACAAAAGCTAAACAAAGAGGTTTATTATACTCCGAGGTTTTCTCTATTAGCTGGTTCATGGTTGAATATCCAGTTGTAAATCCTGCCTGTTCCCGAGATTGATTGTCATCTATAATTTTTTTGTTTTTTTTATGTGATTGAGGGAGGCAAAAGGCATAACTGCCTATAGCGAGTGCCTCCCCCATAGTTGAAAGAGTGACAGGGCCAAAATTAAGGGACGTTCGAGCCAAAATGCCTGGACACACAGAGTTTGAAGCAATTTAAGTCATAGGAAGAGGGAAAGACTGATTCTGGGAGAGAGTTCCAGAGCTCAGCTGTTGAGTAGTAGAAAGTTTGAGAGTAACGTTTCACTCTTGGGTGGGAGAGTTGCACAGAGTAGGGGTGGGATTGAGTTGCAAGACGGGTACCACGTGCCCTACGTAACGGAGGTGGTATACACTGGGAAAGCTCTGAGGAACACTGATTATTATAGTAGCGATAGAATAGCGAGAGAGATGCAACATTGCGGCGGAGAGAGTTGGTGAGTGGACGGGAGTTAATGATACGGAAGGCCTTCCTTTCAACTTTGTCTAGGAGAGCGGTGTGAGAGGAACCTCCCCACACATGTGAACAATACTCAATACAAGGACGCACTATGCCCCTGTATAGAGCAAGAAGCTGTGCAGGGGAAAAGAACCCCCTAAGGCGGTTGAGCACACCCAGCTTCTGGGAGGCTGCCTTAGCAAGACTGGTAATATGGTCCTTCCAACTGAGAGCAGAAGAAAAAGAGACACCAAGAATATTGAGAGAAGATGAAGGATTGATTTTTGTATTGTTGAAGAATAAGGGATAGTCCGCTGGGAGTTCCTTGCGGGTAGATAGATGGAGAAATTGGGTTTTGGAAGTATTAAAGGTAACAAGGTTTTCTCTGCCCCAATTGGAGATAGTATTTAGATCAGAATTTAAGAGTTCTATGGCTTCATTACGTTTGTCGTTGAGGGATTGCTGGCTGGGGCGTTCTGAAAAACTAATGGAGTAGTGTAAGGTTGAGTCGTCTGCGTATGAATGGATGGGAATTGAGGTACAGTTGAGGAGATCATTTATAAAAATTAGAAAGAGAATAGGAGATAGGACAGAGCCCTGAGGAACAACAGAGTTTATAGGGTGAGGAAGTGAACGATGGCCGTCCACAACCGCGGCTATGGAACGACCGAAAAAGAAATTAGAGACAAAGGCACAGATGGAGGGATAGAAACCGAAGGAGGGTAGTTTAGAAATTAAAGATTTGTGCCAGACTCTATCGAAGGCTTTCGATATGTCTAGTGCAATAGAAAAAGTCTCACCGAAGTCCCGAAAGGAGGATGCCCAAGAGTTAGTAAGATAAGAAAGAAGGTCACCAGTAGAGGGACCCTTAAGGAAGCCATACTGGCGATCTGAGAGCAGATTATGAGAAGAGAAATGCTTAAGAAATTTGGAAGCAAGAATAGTTTCAAACACTTTAGAAAGACGAAGAGATGAGAGCAATTGAACGATAGTTGGAGGGTTGAGAGCGGTCACCTTTCTTTGGGACAGGTTGAGGATTTTTTAGAACAACTTGTAAATAACTGATAAACTAATGGGACGGTAGTTGCCGAGATCTTTCTTATCGCCTTTTTAGTGAAGTAGAATCACTATTGCATTGTACCAAGTTTTTGGAACATCCCGCTCACACAAACATTGGGTGAACAGCTGAGCTACATTAGACCTCTGCTCCTGTATCCTTCAGAAGATCTGTTGTTACTCCATCATCTCCTGGAGATGTTCCACTTTTCATTTTGTTTAAGGCAGACCTTACCTCATCTACAGATATATGTGGGACCTTGCCTGTGTCTGTTGTTCAATCATTTGATGGAAGAACTTTTTGACTTGTTCTGTACAGTTTATTATTTCACCTTTGCTGTCTCTCAAAGGATTAATTTGTTGCTTACCTAAGGCTAGTTTATGTTGTGTTAGTTTGAGGCTTTTTCCTTTCCTAATAGTTTCTTCAACTAAGTCCATGCTTCATTTCTTTCTTCTTCCCGTCGTCGTTTGTTGATTAGCTCGTTTAGTTCTGCTCTCTCTATTTCATCTCTTTGTTTTGATTTCCATTGCTTTTCATTTTATTAGATTTACACGAGTCTGTGAGTACTTGCTTTCTTTACTGGTGTTTGTGTTCCCTATCTTTTCTGCTGTTTGTGTAATTGTTAATGTTAGGTTTTCGTTTACTTTGTTGATGTCATTTTCATTGCTGTTGAGAGCTTGGAATATATTTTTAAGTTCTAACTGGAACTCCATCTTATTTCTATAGGCATATTTTCTTCCCGGAACTAATCTTATATTTTTTGGCTTTAAGATTGAACTTTTCTATGCAGCATATCATCACTGATATGTTAAAAGGGAAAATTGAGACGTCGTAAATAGGGTAGGCCTGTAGGCCTGTAACTGCAAGGTCTTTACTAAACTGAATAAAGTCTTGGGCCTAGAAAAATGATAGTCAGTCTAAATTATAAACGTCCCTCAAACTCTTTTACAGTACTGTACTGTAATTAGTTGTTGTTGTTGTTGTTGTTGTTGTTGTTGTTGTTGTTGTTGTTGTTGTTGTTGTTCCCTAAGCTGCCTGGCCGAACAGCCCCGAGTCCCTGAGAAAGGCCATGGCCACGATCGGGCTTTCCCACAGAGCTCTCATTGAGTGTAGATTGTGTTGTTGGCGTAAGTGGTTGTGTGAAATGCAGTCTTCTATGATGTGTTTAATGGTATGGGGTGCTGTGTTACATCCCGGGCAGGCGTCGACAACGGAGTCATCCAGTCTCTTCTGATAGCTCAGGAGAGCTGGATGGTGTCCGCATCTCAGCCTGGCCAGGTGGACTCTGTCCTCGCGAGGAAGGGAGGATTCGGAAGGATGGATTTCGGGAGGTCGTGCATGCAGCTGGGTGTTGTCTGTGAGTGAGTGGATGGATCGGTGAGAGATATGAGTATGGATGTGCTTCTGGATGTTGGTTCGGGGTGGGCAGGGAGGGAGAGAGGACAATAATTGTGTGTGATACCGTGTGCTGGGTGTTGTTTTGATATTTCTTGGTGTCTGTGGGTGTGTTGCCATGTAGTTTAGTGGGTGGTCTTGGTTCGTGGAGGCTGCTGCCAGGAATTGAGTGCCTCTCATGTCCAGATGGTCTTTGACTTTGAGGATTTTGGTTTCTTGATGTAGGTGATCTGTGGGTGCAGTAGCTGTGCAGCCTGTAATGATCTTCAGGGCTTTGTTTTGAATAGTCTGTAAGGTCTTATGATGTGTTTCAGCTAGGTTAGAAGCCCAGGCTGGGCTTGCGTATTCCATCACTGATCTTATGTATTGTTTATATACTGTGGTGGTAGTTTCTTTGTTGTGTCCAAATTTTGTGTGAGCAAGTGACCTGAGGGCGTTAAGTCTGGGTGTCAGTTTCTTTTTAATGTTTGTGGTGTGCTGTTTGAATGTCATATGAGTATCATATGTTACTCCTAGGATTTTGGGTGTGTGTGTATGTGTTAGGGGTGTGTTGTTTATGGTGAGTTGAGGGATGTATTCGTGTTCTCCTGTCCAACTTGTGAGCAGGGTTGCGGTGGATTTGGCTGGGGCTAGATTAAGTCTGTTTGTAGTGCACCAGCCATGTAGTGTGTTGAGATAGGGTTGAAGGAGATCTGTTGCTCTTTTTGGGTCATGGTGTGTGCATGTGAGTGTTATGTCATCTGCATAGGAGGCTAATTAGTAATTACTGTAATTAGTAAACAGAATATATATCATATTATCACCAACCCACCAATTAACTTGCAAATAAACCTGATGAATGAAATCAATGAAAGAAGTAAATACATGTATGTGGTACTGTACTCTAACGATTTGAACGTAGGATACTGGCACCGAAATTCCAGAATAAAGCCAGAATAAAGTTTAAAAGACGTCACCGGTACTGGACGGGTTAATAAAATTGTCTATCCTAGCCGATTCACAAGTTGTGCCACCAAATTTTTGTACTATCGCTTGTTTTTCACCCACAATAATCGCCTTAACCGTACTTTACTACCGTATGCATCACATAGTGATTTTCAGCACTCAAACACGATATATTTTGGAACCTCACAAAATAACTATATAGCTACTATATACGTTTGTAATACGAAAACACACTTATTGGTTTTAGTTTTCGAAGGTTCATAAAAATATTTTCTAACAGCAATATTGGAATATACTGTACTGTATATATATAATATAAAATGGTAATTTTCTGCTCATATACTGTACAGTAATAGGGCCGTCGGGTGGAAAATATTAACTCTTGGTCTGTTTTTGACCATACATACAAGTTTAAAGACCTTTTTGTCCACAGAGAATGTTAGTCTCGCATCCTAAATGGCGGAAGGGCTGCATTTGTTTTCACGTTTTTTTTAGTTTTTAGATCGGACTGTAGTACTTGATCCAATATAGTTCTTCTACCCCTACGCGCCATAAGAATAATATTTTATACACTTTATTATACATACATAAAACGAGGAAAGGGTATTTTATTAGTTTCAGTTAGGACAAAAAATGAAAACCTCTAATTATCATCGTGAAAATGTATGGCTAAACAAAATCCGTCCGTGCATACCGGTAATTGAACAGACAATTTTAAGAATATTTTCAGTGACAACCTAGAATTTTGAAGAGTGCACTAAATAGTATTTTTTATGTTATTTCCATCGGTATCATCAAAATTAATGTCCCATGAATATATATATTTTTTTTAAATCGGTTGTTGCTTCTTCATATTTTGCAATTATTTGTCTTTATTATATTATATCTATTCATTGTCAATAGTATCAATTGCTTGCTTTTGTGATTTGCTTAGTTTATTTGTATGATAAATGTAGGTTATTTGTAGGGTAGTAATTGATAGGGGTCACTTGAGGCATGCTATGCTTACAGGTACCTACCCGATAGCACTCTCGTTAGTGAGTGCTATTTATATTTTTGACTAATGTTAATGTCTTGTGAGGTTGCAAATTTGATTTCAATAGAATATTTTGTAGTTTCTTTATTCATGCAGAGTTTAGTAAAAATTTACCAGAACGTACCGGGCTTCCCAAATTGACTAATTCCTTGAATGTGACGATAGTGCGTTGTTATGTGTGCGATTAGTTTGCTTGGGAAACAGATTAACTTGCTCATGTAGTAATATACACCCTATGTGGTGGATTGTGTTTTTTTATTTCATAAATGTTATTATAGTAAGCGTTGTTTCCACATATCGATTTTGATTAGTTATTTTGCCTTTATATTGTCTTTGTCCAAGTTTTGATTTTAGTTTGCAAGTTTTACATTTTAATTTTAATAATTAATGATTTGTTATGTTGGTAAGTAGGCTTACCTGGATGTCGTCACATTGGGTCGCCTAAGTTAGCCCTATTAGTGTTGAGAATTTAAGACATTTGCTCCATTAGTTTGGCATTGTTAAGACCTTTTAGTGTCATGTAGATGACGAAGTGTTGTTGGCGAACGATAGCCAGTCTGCAATTACCGAAAAATGGGGAAATTGATCTCGAAGGGGGTCTTGGGGTTACTGTTTTAAGCTTAAGATCACAGGGAGGAATTGAAGTTATGTGGGCAACTGTACATGTGGTGACATTAACCCTCCAGCCCCGGCTATGTATTATATATATATATTCCCCGAAATCCGGGTGTTTTGGCCGAAAAACGTCTAGCCTAGGCTACTGTATCTTTGTTATTCTGACTGCTTCCGCATTCCCGCGCATCCCCAAGCGTAGCTGTGTTTCTTACCTGTAGAATGGCGTTAAGTAGAGCTCTCTAAGTCAACTGGTTCAGTTGTGATGATGATTTCATTGGAGATAACTTTATGGCAAAAACAGCCACTTTACACTACTTTTCGATACTTAACAACAACATACAGGCACACACGAACAAGCGACGCTCTCCTTCTTGTGGCCGGAGATGCGGGGCGTCGGTCCAGCCGGCTGTTGTTTACATGCGTCGGACCGACGCCTCGCACACCAAGCTCACAGGCTTTCAACCACTGGGCGTTAAAGAGCCCTTCCGGGCAGCTCTGGTATGCTTTTTTATGGGCGTTCAAGAGCCCTTCCGGGAACGAAGGGTTAATGTAGTTTTGAGTTTACAATGTAAAACTTGACAAATTATCTAAAAATTATCTATAAATGAAAGCTAACTACGTTATAACCTCTACAGATTGGTGGTGGGTTCCAAGATGTACAACCATTTATGACACAACCACAAGAGGACACAACTTCCGGGACCATCGGATGCAACTGTTTCAGCACAACACGACTCTCATGGTAGGTGTGTTGTTGTAAAGTGTTATGGCAAGATTTTGTTGTTCCCAAGTCCATGTTGCCTAATGTACAGTCGGCCTAATAAGTGATGTCTCGGCACCAAGTATAATTTGATCAATAATTGGTATCTGCAATATCTAAACACAATGTCTTCATTTCAAGGGAGATCTACAAACAAGTTCCTGCACTTAACCACCTTATTCAACATCTGACAGACATTAATACAGCACAGAGCAAGCCAAACGTACTAACAGCTGAGATATGACTTATCAGCGCCATCGTACCGTAGTGTCCCATTGTTTGTTTTTTAACTACAGTAAAGTGTTCCCTGTTGTGAACCTGACAGCATACCCTGCATCGTGTGGTATTTGTAGCGCATCTATGATAGTCAGACATTTGGCCTTTATAACATCTTAACCCCTTCTGTACTAAATTAAATTAAATTTACCGAGTCTAAAAGAGAGGAGAGAGAGGGGAGACATGATAATGATGTACAAATGCACCCGAGGGCTGGAAAGGCTGGATAGGGAGGTTATATTAATCATGGATACAGGAATAACTAGAGGCCACAGCTACAAAGTAAAAAGACCTACCTGCAAGAACGATATCAGGAAGTTTAGCTTCCCCTATAGATGTATTGACAAATGGAATGGGCTGGAGGAGGAGGTGGTAGGGACAAGGAACATCCATATTTTCAAGAAAAAATTGGATGAAAGTAGACTGAGAGACGGGACAACATGAGCTTAGCTTAACTCTGGTAAACTACAATTAGGTAAATTAGGTAAATAGGTAAATACTCTCTAGGTCTATAATTATATTCTATCTAGTTTTGCATTTTTTTTAAGTTTAAGAAGGGTCTGTGATACTAAAAATAGTTAGATACTTTGAAGCTTGTTAATGGCTGGAGGCCCTTTTTCAACTGATTAAAATAGTCTATTAGTAGCCACAGTAAAGTTTAAAGCACAGCACGGTACTGAAAATGTTAACTAGAAACACTATAGTAGTGTGCAAAGGTGAGCTTGTGTTAAGTGATGATCCTGTGGCTGTGAATTTTGGAAATGAGTCTTTGGAGCTGGTGAACAAGTTTTGTTACCTAGGAGATACCATCTCTGCCGGTGGTGGGGCCTAGGCTGCCACTGTTGTTGCTAGAATTAGGTGTGGGTGGGGGAAGTTCAGAGAATTGATGCCAATCCTGACCATGAAAAGAATGCCTCTCCCCCTGAAGGGAAAGGTGTATGCCTCATGTGTTAGAAGTGCAATAACGTATGTCTCAGAAACATGGGCCGTTAAAGTAGAGGATGTCAACAGAATGGAGTGTAATGAGATGAGAATGGTGATATGGATGTGTGGGGCCAGGCTACAGGATAGAATAACAAATGTTGAGCTGAGGAGACGTTTAGGTATAAAGAATATTTGCGAGGTGATGCGTACAAGTAGACTGGGATGGTATGGACATGTGGAGAGAATGGATGAACAAAATTGGGTGAAAAAATGCAGGTCTGTGATTGTGGAGGGAACTGCACCAAGGGGTGGACCAAGAAAGACCTGGGATCGGACTATACGCGCCGATCTCAAATCCAAGAACTTGACAAGTGAAGCAGCCCTTAACAGGGTTGCCTGGAATTCCGCCATTAGGACAAGAGACTGAAACTGCGCTTATGTGTGCTATGAACTCCATGTCATAGCGTCTCTGTGAGAAGTTCCCAACGCTGCATACGGTAGGTCATTTTTTCTTTGGAGTTCTCCTTAGAAAGTGATCAGGTCTAGAGGTTAGTATTGAAGAGGTTTGGCCGACTTTTAATGAATACACTATAGCGTTTCCAGTATTTATTATCCGTGTTTTATGTTTATCGAAAGTCTGTACAGTCATTCTTGACTTAGTCGCCTGAATTTAATGTTTTTAATGATTACACTTCATAAATAAATTAGTGAACAAAATTCACTCTGCTTCAAAATTCCTCACTTGACCCCTTCACCGCCATGGTTATTTTCATCGTATTCTGGATTTATGTATGTACACTCGGTACAAAAAGTATCTGCACCCCTACGCTGATCATCAGGTGTGTACAGCTCGATAGGGTTGGTACATCTGCCTGCAACTATATCCGATCATCTCCGACACACGGATATAGTTGCAGGCAGAGGTACCAACCCTATCGACTTGTACACACCTGATGATCAGTGTAGGGGTGCAGATACTTGTTTGACCGAGTGTACATACATAAATCCAGAATACGATGAAAATAATAATGGCGGTGAAGGGGTTAAGTTAGGAATTTCTGTTTTGTGTATTATGTTTCATATTTTGTTTTGCTAAATATTTTGTTCCACATACCTGTACTGTAGGCCTATTGACTTTGATTAGTTGTTTTTTGTCTTTATATTGTGTCGTCCCAGTTTTGGATGATATTAAAATTGGCTACTGACTAACTTTAGGAATAAAATGCAAGTTGTTACATATATTTTCTTTTCTTTTCAGGTCAAGTGTTCCCATGATGTAGAAACAATCTGTTGGCTGTTGCCATGGTGGTATGGCTGCCTGGTTCCGGCCTCTACTGCTTTAAGAAATGTAAGTACTGTATATTCATAATCGTTTTGTTTTTGGTTGCTTAGTTTATTATAATGAATGTTCCATCAATTGCGTCTATTCAATCAACTTCCACTTACTTAAGCAGTTGACTTGTGTTGATGCTTTTAATAAACCAGTGAAGTCGCACCTATTTCTGAAGGCTTATGATACTGCGGATCATAGAGTTACTGTACTGATGACTATAAACATATATTTTTTGTTTGAAAAATTGGAGTTAATGTGAGCGCTCGTGAATCATCTTTGAGAATTGGCGCTCGTACAATACAGTACCAGCCTATTATTATTATTAATATTATTATTATTATTATTATTATTATTATTATTATTATTATTATTATTATTATTATTATTATCTACAGTTGTTGGCTTTGTTGTACTTTGTCGTGTACGGTGGCGCTAATAAGTCATGTCCCAGCTGTCATTACGTTTGGCTCGCTTTGTGCTGTATTAATGTCTGCCTGGCCGAACAGCCCCAAGTCCCCGAGCAAGGCCATAACCGAGTGCCCCCACAGAACCCTCCCTGCCGACCACAATAAAGCCTGGGTGACTGAAGCCACTCCATGGCGGGGAGCTGAGGAGGGTGCGGAAACGCCCGGGAAACCAAAGCCCCACCCAGGGCCCTGTGCCTCTCAGCAATTATGAAGAGAAAGTTGAGGGGCAAAGGAAAAATGTGACGCTTTGGCTTCCAATCTTAGTAGATTGGGAGGTCAATCCACGGAAGAGACGCCGTCACTTGAGATCTAGAAAATATATAAGTAAAAGGAACAGTCAGAGTAAGCTATGGGTATGGCAGAGATCGCTCAGTTCTCACTCTGATAGACCAGCCCATCACCACATGACTAGAACCCAATCCTCTCAGCATCAGCTAGGAAAGGCCCTAGAAAGCCACCTTTGGCGGGGGGATAGCTCCCCTATTTCAACCCCTTTCGGGGTTGGGCACCCACTTGTCTGTCAGATGTTGAATAGGGTGGGTAAGTGTAGGAACATGTTTGTATATATCACTCGATATGAAGAAATGAAGCTTGGGTATTGCTGATACCAATTATTGATCAAAATATACTTGGTGCCGAGACATGACTTATTAGCGCCACTGTACTTTGTCGTGTACTATTATGCATTTCTATGTTTGATGTATACTTGTGAATATTTTGATTGTATTGTTCTTTGCTTGGGTACTTTATATATTGGTTAGACACTTATGTTTTTCAGTATGGCTTGATTTGAGTGGTTTGCTGTATGATTGGAACTCTCTCCCAAAATCAGTATTTCCCTGTTCTTATGACTTGAATTGCTCCGTGTGTCCTGGCATTTTGGTTCGAACGTCCCTTGATTTTGGCCCTGTCACTCTTTCAACTCTGAGGAAAACACTCGCTACAGGCAGTTTTGCTTTTTGTCTCCCTCACTCACATAGAAAAAAAATATAGATTTTGCTTGTGTATGGGTATATATTTGATGGGTTCTTGTTTGCTTAAATAGTTTACTTCGATATTTTCTCTACTTGTGAAATGCCTCCTGTTGTTGCTCCTTTTTCTTTGGTAGTCAGTCTGCTGTTGCTAGTTTCTTTGTGCTTATATCAATTGTCTTGTTTGGATATTTGTTTGTCCGAATGTTTAGCATTATGTTGCTTTAGTTGTTTATCTTATATTGTTTGCTTAACCCCTTCATGATTGACACATTTTGACAGTACAGTAACTCGGGTATCATTTTACATTGTTTTTGTCCGTTAACCCTTTGAGTACCAGAAGTAACTTGGCTATCATTTTACATTGTTTTTGTCCGTTAACCCTGAGTACCAGAAGTAACTTGGCTATCATTTTACATTGTTTTTGTCCGTTAACCCTTTGAGTACCAGAAGTAACTTGGCTATCATTTTGCATTGTTTTTGTCCGTTAACCCTTTGAGTACCAGCGATGTGTGCTAGATTTGTATTGTGGTTATATTTTGACGATTGGTGGTTAAAAGGGTTGGTAGAGATATTATTGAAGCCTTATTTTTGGCTAAGGGTCCTTCCTAAGCTGAATCAAGTGGTTGAAAAGATTTGGTGGAGATGTATTGAAGCCTTATTTTTTGCCAGAGGTCCTTCCTAAGCTGAATAAAATAGTCTTGCTGTCAGAAGATTATAAAAAGGACCTCTCTGGTATTGAATGAGTTGATGTTGCTTATTTTAATGGGAGTTGCTTATCTGTTATGCGCAGTGATTTTGATTTGTTCTTTTGTCTCAGTTTGTTTATTTTGCAAGTTTAGGTCTATTGGTTTGGTTTGAATATTCGCTTTACTTCATTTCTCATTAAAACAAAAAATTAGGTTGGTCATTATTGTTTGTGCATTTAGTTGTCTTGAGCATCCAGTCATTAGATACTGTTGATGCTTGATTTCTCTTTAATTTTGTTGCTCAAGCATAGCTTCCACAATGTTGATAAGTTCTTTTGGTTTTGATTATGGTAATATTTGTCTGATGAATGATAGGCTATATAATTTATTTGTTTCCACATACCAATTTTGACTTTGTCCCAGTTTTGGTTTGCTTAGTTTGAAATTTTAATTTATTGATGAAACATTGCTTAGCAATATAGGTATGGCATATTTACTTGACCTTACTATATTGTATTTCTCAGTACCAATAATTGATGCCTTATTTTATTTGTATAATTAACTCTGTATATGCTCAGGCACGTTATACTTGTATTAATCTTTACTCAGTTTAATACGAGAGACTCCATATTATTGGTACATGTACACTCTGATGCCAGTTTCTAAGCCACTCAGAAATTTATATTCTTGTTAAGTCCATGATTATTTATTAAATATGCATCAGTCACTTGAACCAGTTGTCCATTGTATCCATGAAGTTTGGAATTTTATTAAGTTATTTCCATAGCAATTTTGATTAGTTCCTTTGAGTCTATCTTGTGTAGTCCAAGTTTTAGTTTGTTTATTTGAAAGTTTTAAATTATAATTTGGCAAAGCCAAATGTTACAAAGTTTATTGAGAAACAAGTATACCAGGTCAATTTTATTAGACAGAAATAAGTTTTAAAGGTTTTTGTTCATTAAAGTTTATAATAGTTGTTAATTATAATAATCATTCATAAAACATAGTCACATAAAAAATATCCAGTACCCAAAGAAATTACAGTACAACCTTTTAGTAACTGTTCAGTTTCCGAAGTTATTTTGCCCTTATAGTCTTAATTTGTCATGTCCAATGACTTAGCTGCTTTATAAAGTTATGATTGAGTTGTATAGTAATCAATTGAAAGTATATCATTGTCACGGATGCTTTAAAAATCTATAATTGTAGTGATATTACTAAAGTATTTGAAAGTGATCAAATGTTATCTATTTAAAATGGCAGACTATAGTTGTTGATAATCCCAAAGCCTAATGTTTGTAAGTGATGGAACTAGTAGTTACTATAAGTACATTAAGTGAAATATAAGTAAAGTCCATTGAAAGGTGCTTGAAGACTTGAGTAATTCTATCACAATTAACAGTCATGTAATATTTGGAAATACAGTAAAAGTTTTGAATACCATAATATCTCTAGTTTTATTATAATACATGTTGTTGTTGTTGTTCCCCAAGCTGCCTGGCCGAACAGCCCCAAGCAGGCCAAGGCCATAACCGTGCGCCCCCACAGAACCTTCACTGCTGACCACAATAAAGCCTGGGTGACCGAAGCCACTCCATGGCGGGGAGCTGAGGAGGGTGCGGAAACACCCAGGAAACCAAAGCCCCACCCAGGGCCCTGTGCCCGTCAGCAATTATGAAGAGAAAGTTGAGGGGCAAAGGAAAAAATGTGACGCTTTGGCTTCCAATCTAGGTAGACTGGGAGGTCAATCCACGGAAGAGACACCGTCACTTTAGATCTAGAAAATATAAAAGTAAAAGGAACAGTCCGAGTAAGCTATGGGTATGGCAGAGATCACTCAGTTCTCACTCTGATAGACCAGCCCATCACCAGTATAATAATACATGTAATAGGATACAGTTCACCTTAGGTTCATACCAAAGGCACTCTGAATATTTAAATCCCATTCAGTAAAACAAAAAATCATATCAGCCAAAAACAAAATTGTCAAAACAATGAATGGAATTTAGAATTCAGTTAGCTTTGTCACTACAAAATTTTGCCAGTCCGAGCTCTGAACATATCAGAACTGTGGACATGCAAAATTTTCCAAAGTCCAAACCACCAAATGTTTTTAAAGTCCAGTCAGGAAAAAATTTCAATGGTTTAGACTTTGGAAAATTCAGTTCAGATATGTTCGGCAAATTTGTTCAAAGTGGAACTTAAAAAAATTTCAGTGGTGTAAACTTGGGAAAATTTCACAAGTCCAGATCAGAACTAGACTTGTTAAATGTTCCAAAGTTTACACCACTGAAATTTTGATAAGTTCCACTGGACTTTGAAAAATTTCAGTCACCCCCAGAAATTTGCTAAGTCTAGCTCAGAGGCTGGACTTACCAAAATTCTGGGGGAAACTTTTCTATCTCTAGATTTTTGCTGGGAGATAGGTTCTACTTGACCAACCAGAAACTGTGCATTTCAAACCTAACCTCACATAGCCTATGTCATTGGCTCAATTAACCCTTTCAGTACTGTCACTACTTATTCTGGCTAACTTCAAAAGATTTTAGTCAGCTTAGGAAAGTTCCTTTCTAAGCTGATTAAAATCATCTGAGGCTAGCCACCGAAAGGGTTAATAGAACTCGTGACTAGCATGGGCTATGGAGGTTAAGTTTGAAATGCACTAAGAACACATGCAACCCAGAAAAAACATTACACAACCAAAGACTGTCAGAGAAATATTACTTGCCATCTTAAGAGACTTTAAGACCAGACATATAATGAGGGCTCTGAACTTTATCATTATGCTTCTAGAACATTCAACCACATTACTTAAAAGAACTTTGGTTTAGCACTTTCAGTAATTATGGTTGAACATACCCAGAGTTTATAATGATCCTTTGCTTGTCAAACTGTGCAGTATATAAATATGGTCAACTATCACATAACCGCCAAAGAAACTTTTAATGATTTATAAAAAGTCCAAACAAATCTTAGTAAAATATCTGTATATGGTAACAAATTTATTACTTTTATTATGCATGTTATTTATGAAAATAATATTACTTTCTTTGCAGGTTAAGTGATATTTTCACTTACCATGCAAACAAACTATGTATTTTCATAAATGGCATATGCATCGTAAAATAATATATTTTTACCAATTTAAATACTTTACATCAACCAGCTATTTTTAAATCTTTAAGGTAGTTTGGCAGATTTTTTCAGTCAGTGAGACAAACCAACATTTAAATGTGCAAACCCAAGATATAAAGTTTTAAACCTACATAAATGCAGCCAAACCATTGCTTACATGATACAGTACACTCATAAGCAAAAATAAGTACACCAATGGAATCATGAACCTTTAACCCTCTCATAAAAGAATAAGTCATGCTGGCTAAGGACAAATGTTATGCACTTCAGGAAAACCTCTAGGAATAATAAAGTATAAAACTCCATTAGACCCAGATCCTTCCAAAGCTTAATAAAATAATCCAATAGCCAGAATTAACAAGTCATGCTGGCTAAGAGAAATTCTATGCACTTAAGGAATAATTAAGAGCATAAATGCCAAAATAATTCCAAAGAAACATAAAATAATCAAATATCCAGAATTAACTTACTCCTATTTATCAAGGGGCTGATAATCACTTTCAGTAATTATAGCAGTAAATATATAAAGGACAAAATTCTAAAAGTCAAATATGATGCACTTTGGGAATATTGGCTAGCATTCAATTATATTCAGCTTAGGAAGTACCAGATCAATCTCAAGGGTTAATACATTACTATTACCACTCTCATTGCTAGTCTTCCTAAACTGCATATAATAGTTAGGTAACCAAAATTAACTTAGTGATTCATATTCCTCAATGGGTTAACTAAAAAGGCTAAAGTAAATAAACTATTACCACACCTATTTCCTGGTCAACTCTTCCCAAGTTATAGAAATCTCACAAAGTAATTACCCATTATTAATCTTAGTGGCAAAAATATCTGGCTTAATTATAATAGAATAGACTTTTATAATTGCCCAATATTCTTTACCATTAACATCAATAAACGGGAATCAAGCATGACATTTTCATAATTTGGGGAGAGTCAGCCAGGGAATAGGATAGAAAACTTTCAGCCCATTTCTTCTAGCCCTTTAGAGTTTCAAGAAGGTTGGCCTATCATATATTAAAATACAGAACCAAATTTGTAAGCAGTCCATTTTCTTTGCAATATCAATATAAATAAACACAAAAATCAAGGGACATTAATATATATCTAAATGCACAAGTACATTTCCATAAATATTTAATCTCAATCTTAGATTTCAGTAGGCATTTTCTATTAATATAACTCGTTAAAACACTGCATACAAATCTTATGCTGTACCCTAAATTACTTTTTCTCCAATAGGTTCAATAGATTCCATAGCATGTACTTATTTATGGCTAAAGAGTATCTCAACGGAATAATTTTAGAATGTGCAAACTTTTAGTGATGTCAAGTAGACAGTCCTTGACAACATCTACTAAAGTATATAGAGTAAAATAATATTACTTCATATATATTTTAATTTTTGTATATTTATTAAAAATTATTTTAAGTATCGATTTGTTTAAGTCCCCCAATCATTAGGACACCCACCCTACCCCAGCTCTTGAGCAAGGAGTGTATGGTGGTAAAAACAATCATTTTGAAAGCATATATAATTTTCCTCTTAAATATACCATGACTTATATTTTCAGAGGGAATTACATTGCCTTCATAAATCAATACTTAACCCGTACAGCCCCAGCGACGCGTCTGACGCGTCGGCGATGTATGTAACGCACAGCCCCAGAGACGCGCCTGGCGCGTCACCCTAATTGCGCCGATCGTAACCTCAGGTGTAGCCACTCAAGAGGGCTCAGATTTGTATGGGAACTGTGTACGTATCCCACGCAACCGTACTGATGGTTGAAAACTCTCATAGTCCACGTGTGCGTGAGCGCGCAATAACCTGTTTTTTGGGGGTAATTACCTTCAATTTTTTACTCTTTTAAAATAAGTTTTCGGGGGCTCTGTAGGACCGCTTTTTGAGCGGTTTTTCGTGGTTTTTCCTTCATTCCTAACCCATTCGCTATTGTTTCTGGAATAAAAAAAAAAATTGAAAACCGGCCGGGTTCTGGTGAACAAACATTACAAAACTAGCCGGGGCTGGACGGGTTAATTAGTCTTCAAACATATACAAAATAATGCACATTCTAAACAATCATTCCATTAAAGATTTCATTACTGTATTATGCAGTTGTAGAAAAATATGCATAGCTTCTATATCCAGTATTAATAAAGAAAACTTTGAGTAGGCATAATAGAAAAATGACTACTTTTACATATCGCAAAATTTCTAGTACTTCTATTTTATTTTCTAGGAAAATTGGGATTGGGCCTGAGTATATAGATAGAATTTTTAGTATATACAAATTCCCAAATTCATTACTTTAATTGCAAAGTATTTTGACAAAGACTAAGATTTAATTCAATTTTAATTTCCATTTGGGATCTGTCTCAAGTCTGCCAACCCCAGCTATGGGGTATGTGCCGGAGTAATTAACACCCAATTTCATTACTTTAATTTTTCAGTCTTTGGATAAATGCTCAAATATTCCAAAAAATCTATTTATTTAAATGTTAAAACTCACTGTGTGGGCTCTCTCAAGTCGGCAAACCCAAACTATGGGGTATGTACCAGAGTATAGATTTAATTACTTTAATTTCAATTTTACAAGAAATATTTTTTCAATCATATTTTTTATAATTTTACTTTTCAAATTTTTGATTAATTTCTTTCTATTAAACTCAAGTTGTCAATATTAAAACTCAATCAGAACAATTATGCATCATCTACAACTGCATCTCGAAAAAGTAAACTTTAATCATCTATACAAACAGAACTTGCACCTTTAACTTTCAGTATACAATTACTTCCTTTATTCTGGCTAATGGATATTTTATTCAGCTTAGGTAGGGGCTGTGAAAGTTAGAAGGTTGATCTAGTCATTGCCCTTTACACTCTCCAAGGTCCCTCTTAAACTGCTCAAATTTGTCAAAAAGCCAGAATATGGAAAAATATATTGCATTCCAAAAGGATTAATACACCATGGGTTAGTGAATTTTTTAGCTCCATGTTAAAGACAAATAAATACATAAATAATAAATATAACAAATAAGCCCTTTACAAATGTAGTAATAATTTTTATAAAACTATGTATGAACTAAACCTATACCAATTGTACTAGTCATTCAATAAAACTATGAACTCACTAAAAGCCTATTAATTATACCTAATGTAGTAGTAATTCTATAAAACTATGAACTAAAAGCCTATTGATTATACCTATAACTAAAATCTAACTTTCATACTGTACTATAGACCAAGGCATCACTATCTCCATCAGTCTTCCCTAGTACCATAAAAGGTAATCCTTATTACCATATACTGTATACTGTAGGTACAGTACTGTATTAATAACTACTCTTCTCATAAGCTATAACCAAGTTTGAGCCATAAGCAAAATTAACACATATGTAACCTTCCGATTCCAAGTATTTTAAAGATATACCGTAAAATTTATAACTATATTTCAATCCTCACTCCTAAATAAAGCTATATATCCCATATATATATATATTCCCAATGACCAATTAGAGTACGGAAATCTACAATAATCTGCCCAAAAATTTACTTTCAGATAACTGGTATTGTACTAGAGTAACTTCACTAATTCCCAAACTTGACTAATTCCTTTAACGTGACGATAGTGCGTTGTTATATGTGCGATTAGTTTGCTTGGGAAACGGATTAACTTGCTCATGTAGTAATGTACACCCTATGTGGTGGATTGTGTTCTTTTATTTAATAATTTTCATTTTAGTAAGCGTTGTTTCCACATAGCAATTTTGATAATTTAATTTGACTTTATATTGTCCTTGTCCCAATTTTGGTTTGTTTAGTTTGCAAGTTTTACATTTTAATGAGACACGATTTTGAGCCTATTAGGGATACTTTAAAGCCTTTATTACCATCAGGGGTAATTAGAAACCTTTAGTTTAGTTACTTCAACCTCTGCAGTTGTCTTTGAGTTAGCTGTGGGCAGAAAATTAATTTTGGAGAGGTAATTATAAGAGTGAGAGAACTATTTCTTATTGCTAATCTGGCAACCTCTGCGTCATGAGTTTCAAGGGGTTAATCAACATTTAAAACTACGATTAAGCCAAATATTAATCAAACTTTAATACTTTTACTTTCACTGAAACTTTCTATTTTACATTAAACGAACAACTCAATTTACAATACAGTTTGTACAGTTGCCCAAATAACTTCTGGTCCTATGTGATCTTATACTTGAAATTATATCTCTTATATCTCTTGAAATTTTATGTGCACATTAAGATTTATTATGCAGTACAGTAGTTAACTCTTAAGATTACTCAAATCTTTATTCATATTTTTTCACCAACCAACTTGTGGCACTCCAAGGATTCGAACCTAGGATACTCACCAAAATTCTGTGTATTTATGCTATAAAGATGAATAGTAAACTGATTTCTTTAATAATTCACTCCAACACCAAACACCTCCCAAAGAAATTAATGAAACCAAGCATGTGATCCACCAGGATTCGAACCTAGGTTACCACAGATTTTAAACACTACCCATTACACCATCAAGACTCAAAAACATCACAAGGAATAACTTTGATGGACAACTGTACAAAGACTGCCAAACTTAAAATAAACAAAATACTAACCGTATAGTAGTATTGTAGGGAAGTATTGGTACTTTAGTCCATTGAAGCTAATAGTAGTCCACTGCAGAAAATATTAGTCCAGTCTTGTAGTAGTACCAGTCCATTGAAGAGAATAGTAGTCTTGTCTAGTAGTAGTAGTACCGGGTAGTCCATAGAATATCATCTTCAATCTAGGTACGATCCTCCTAGGTCTTCTAGCGCTGTAATACAAGTAGAAAAAATATATTAGTTATATGGATTCAGTGCCATTTCCTAGCCTAAGATTGTATACTCCAATTTGATGCTCATGTAGTAATGTACGGTCGCGCTAATAAGTCATGCCACAGCTGTCATTAAGTTTAGTTTGCTCTGTACTGTATTAATGGGTCAGATGTTAAATAGGGTGGGTAAGTGTAGGAACATTTGTATATTTCACTCTACATGACAAAATGAAGCTTAGATATTGCCGATACCACGCTTTTACTGTGTATTATATTTGCCTATTCAGGCATTTTGAGCCACATTTCTTTACCACAAACTTCCAAAACTCAAAAATTGGTTAAACTTAAAACAAACACTTCAACATACTAACCGAATATTAGTCCTGTAGAGTGGTTCATCGGAAACGTTAGTCGCCATCACCGACGCTCCATCATAGGGATGTACCGATGTATCGGTATCGGTGGTATCGGCCCTTTTTTAGAGTATCGGTATCGGCTGATTTTCTACCGATACATAGAAGTAATTTTCTAGGTCACATATCACTCACTGAAAGAGTGAAGGTTGCTTGGTTCAGCAGTGATTAGTTGTTTTATAATTATGAAAAATATATATTTGTTGGAATCTTGGTACATATCTGATAACAATTACATTAAGTACCGTACATAATGTGTAGCCTAGTAGTGCAGTCTATTCTTTGGTACTTATAAGCCTAACTTTTAAGTTTTTACCCATATATACATAATACAAGTGTTGATTTTAGTAACATGTTACCCAAGTTTAATAACAAAGCTGATAAAGGAGAAAATTACATGATCATGGACAACAGTCTTACAGGCTTTCCTGGTGCACAGGTATCGGTATCGGTCAAAATTTTGGTATCGGTACATCCCTACTCCATCAGGCCAGAACTGCGTCCACCACACACCAGGCCACAACTCTGCGTCCACCACACCACTGCATCCACCACCAGGCCAAAAACCATACGTCCACCACACCATCGTGCCACAACTGCGTCCACCACACAACACTGCGTCGTCCACCACCACTGCATCCACCACACCATCAGGCCACAACTACGTCCACCACTGCATCCACCACACCATCAGGCCACAACTACGTCCACCACACTACACCAGGCCACAACTCTGCGTCCACCACACCACAACACTGCATCCACCACCAGGCCAAAACTCTGCGTCCACCACACCATCAGGCCACAACTGCGTCCACCACACAGAGTCTTCCACCACACTACACCAGGCCACAACACTGCATTCACCACCAGGCCAAAACTCTGCATCTACCACACCATCAGGCCACAACTGCGTCCACCACACAACACTGCATCCACCACCAGGCAAAAACTCTGCGTCCACCACACAACACTGCATCCACCACCAGGCCAAAACTCTGTGTCCACCACACCATCAGGCCACAACTGCGTCCACCACACTACACCAGGGCACAACTCTGCGTCCACCACACAACACTGCATCGTCCACCACCACTGCATCCACCACACCACACCACCATCAGGCCACAACTGCGTCCACCACACAACACTGCATCGTCCACCACACTACACCAGGCCACAACTCTGCGTCCACCACACAACACCAGGCCACAACTCTGCGTCCACCACACCACCATCAGGCCAAAACTCAGCATCCACCACATATTTTTTTTTCTTTCTAGACTTCCTTATCCCTAATTAGAATTTAAAACTTTCAAAATAAAGAAACCAAAACTTTGACAAACTCAGTAAAATGACAAAACTTATCAAAATAGATGTTGAAACTATAATATTTAGCTCCATTAGTTTAGATTTAAAAGTATCTGCCCCAGAACTACGGCGACTTTGAGATCTTTTGTGCAATAGCGACTGCAATTTAGGAGGAACCTGCCCTAATATGGGGCATTTTTTTAATGAAAATTGCACAAGTTCACCTCTAAGGGAGTCTTTGGAGAATTTTTAAAGCTTTATGGAGAGTTAACAAAGAAAAATAAAGAACATTTATATACACAGAAATATCAGTTTTTTTTCAACTGAATGTGGAAAATTACAAATTGACAACTTACAACTTGAGGGTGCACCACTTGAGGGCAGAGTCAGACACAGGGGCAGAGTCCATCAACACAAGTCTCGGCCAACACACCACCGGAGAAGAGCCGACCGACAGGATCGGTACATTGAGGCGATTCATTAGTGACCACCACCTCAGGGAATCTGGCAATAGATAGAAGTGGCGCACTTAAGCTGTTCCCCACACATACCGTACACTTTTAAATAAAAATAGAAACAAATTATATAAAAAATGTGGAATGGGCTGGAGTAAATAGAACGGACATAAAATATTATTCAAGCAGACTTAAAAAATAATACGATACTCTTATATGTCCGGGTTTTAAGCGACCAGAATAGGTTAGTTGCATTGTATACCACCTGTACCTTCCATTAAGTTTTATGCGGCAGATGCGTAATAAGCAATATATACATAAAAAAGGTTGGTTAAGGTTTAGAGTTTTATCCTACATACTACAGATACATGGTAAGCGATACTACATGTTAAGCCAAGGTTAGTCTTTTCACACATGTACTGGATGCTAAAGATTACGTACCAGCTAATAAGGAAGAGTTAGTTTAGTATCCCATGTACGGTACCGGTACATGGGATACATACTAGCTGGTAGGTAAGGGTTAGTTTTGTATCCAACGTACTGTACTAAAGTTCATTCCAGCCGACTAAATTGATTTCAAAGTTTAATTTCCGATAAATTTAAATGCATTTTTCCAAATTTTGTTTTGGGGGTTTTAGCTTCAATATTTTGTTTAATCTTTAGTTATTGATTTGAACAGCAACTTTTGAGTTTGTTTTAAAGTTTCATATTTTAATTACAATCTTAACCCTTTCACGCACATATGACGCAGAGGTTGCCAGATTAGCAATAAGAAATAGAGTTATCTCATTCTTATAATTACCTCTCCAAAATTAGTTTTCTGCCCACAGCTAACTAAAAAAAACCTGCAGAGGTTGAAGTAACCAAACTAAAGGTTTATAAATACCCCTGATGGTAACAAAGGCTTTAAAGTATCCCCAATAGGCTCAAAATTGAGTCATGTCTGAGAGGGTTAAATACTTTGCTATTATGAAGATTTGTTCAATTAAATCATGAAAACTATGCAAGATCATATTTATCCATTAATTAAGTACTGTAGCCTACAGTATCAAAATTACCTACTAAAGGATTATATTTGCAGTCAGCTGAAAAGAAACTATAGATCTAAGTTTGTTAGGTTAATGCCTTACATATACATACTATACTACTAATCTTAATACGCATCTACATTCTCAAACTTTGACGGGTAGTAAACAATGCAACTAATCGATTAAGATAGATAAAACACCGCTCAAAATTCAGACCTAAAAGATATATTTACCAATGAAAAATGTATTTTTTTTTACATACAAATCAAAAATAAATAATGGGAAAAGTGGGGAATGGGGTAAATACCAATAATAATTAAAGTTTGTAGGCTCTCATATACTGTACACATACTAAAAAACAAAAAAACAAAATATCTATATAGGCCTACAGTATACACAAAATAGGAAAAGTGGGGATTGGGCTTCAGCATAAAGATAGATAGCATAAATATTTTTACCAATGACAAAAAAATATGAAAAATACAGTTTGTAGGCTTTTTCTTTACGTACACAAACTAGCATAACTATATTACTGTACTGGCAATGACAAAAATAAAATAAAAATGAATAAAAATAAAGTTTGTAGGCTTTTTCATTATATACACAATTAAACTAGCATTAAATATAACTCACCCGGTGGAAGTGTGAAGATTGTCCACTTTCATCAGCTTCTGAAGGATCTCTCACAAGATTGTACCGGTACCGGGTTGTCCGACACATCCATGGTGTAGCATCGTCTCTCCTTCACTGCTGGGAGTAGGTAGTGGTAAATGAAAAATCTATAATAAATTGTGTAATAATTTCACTACACCACCAAAACCCTCCAATGACATTAATGAAAGCATATGTGAAATAATAAATAATACTAATAAATAATTAATAGAACAGTAATAAACTACTAGCAATTTCCGACTATAAAGTAATAAAGAAGTTGGAGCTGTAGACACCAAAGTTTAGTAAACAAAATTGTCAAAATACGGTTGTGGTGGAAAAATATATAAGTAACACCCCGTTCTTAACTTCTCAATTACAAACCCCAATGTACTTTTAACTAATGAAAGCATATGGTCCTTCCCGGATTAGAACCCGGGACACCACACCCAGAACAAAACCACTAAACCATTACACCACTAACCCAGATCAAAATAAGTCAATTTAGCCATAATCTCTTTTAGACTTAATTTCAATCTAGTCTCAATTACTTAATCATACTTTATAAGCAATGACAAATACAAAATATATTAGGATTAATAATAAATTTTCAGGTTGCATATGAAGTGCCATTGCTCGGTTTTCCCTATTCGGGCTCTGTCTCTAGTCTGCCGCCCCCAGAAACAAATTTAAAAATGGAAAATGGGCCTCAGTAAATATATTAATTTAGTAATTTTATATAGCAAGGATCATTGCATTAGAGTGTTGCCATTGGATACAGGATGGGTTGAGGGGGGCAGCACCCCCCGCGACTTTTTGAATTTAGGTTTGGGGTACGGTCGCGCTAACAAGTCATGTCCCAGCTGTCATTAAGTCTGGCTTTCTGTGCTGTATTAATGTCAGTCAGTTGAATAGGGTGGTTAAGAGTTGGAAAAAGTTTGTATATTTCACTCTAGGCTATATGAAGAAATTAAGCTTACATATTGCGGATACCAATTATTGATCAAAACATACTTTGTGCCGAGAAATCACTTATTAGCGCGACTGTACACTAATGACTATAAAGACAGTGGCGCGGGCCTAGGCTAGACTGAATTTTAGTGCGAAACATCTCCCGAAATTTGACGGCCCCAAGCTAGGCTAAATTGGGAAAGTTGGCAATTTGTTTTTTCTAGCCTTATTTAAGCTATAATATTTTGCTAAAGTTTTTTTTTTCACATAGCGATTTTGATATGGTAAGTACTTCTAGTTTGTTTATTATGCAAGTTTTATATAGGCCTACAATAGGCCAAGCCATTCGCGACGGTCTACGCATATCCAACACTGAAGTAGGCTATATTAACTTTGTATAACAAAACTTGGGTTTAAGTTACCGACCAACCAGTGATGGGCCCCATCGATGATTATTAGTGTGTTATCACTTTCATGAACGATACTTTGTTGGTGTATATGTACTTACCGTCGCAAATTAGTTATAAGTGAAATACGAGAAACTGTAAAAAAACCTCCCTGTCAATGGCCGCGGCGCAATAGTACACAATGGCCGTCGTTCGGGAGCTCTTACCCTCAATCTTTCAGTCGAACGTCACTACACCTAGCGGTCTTTTTAGGAATCATGAACCATAGCATGAACCAATCACAGCCTTCCATCAAATTATCAACCAATTACAGTCTTTCAGTCATGTCACGCCTCTCGCCAGCCCGGGCGGGCTCAGTTTGAAGATGGAGCCCTAACATGGAGGTCGTGGTGGTATGTGCTAAGAGTTTTTCAGGTAATTTGTTGTACTTTGGTATTTTTATCCATTTTATATTGGGCCTGAGCATATAGATAGATTGGTATTTTTATTTACCAGATAAGTCTGAAGATGTTTTTTTCTTTGATTTTTTTCTTTGATGTTTGTTTCGGGTTTTTTTTTGGCAAAAGTTAGCTCGGATTTAAAGGATTTAGCGGGGGTGTGGGGGCGGTAGCCCCCACCCATAATACTAGGTTAGGCTAGGCTAATGTTAACCCCATAATACTAGGTTAGGTTAGGCTAATGTTAACCCCATAATACTAAGTTAGGTTAGGTTAGCTTATTTGGTTAGGTTAATGACAAAACTTGGCTCGGATTTCATGGATTTAGCGGGGGTGTGGGGGCGGCAACCCCCACCCATTATACTAGGTTAGGTTAGGTTAGGCTAGGCTAATTTTAACCACATTGTTACTGGCTTTATCCACGTTGGAAAAAAAAAAACCCCGAGCCAACTTTCGAAATGAGGTTACTGTGATTTTGGACTCTGAAAAAATTAAAAACCCGAGCCAAGTTTGGTCAAAACTTGGCTCGGGTTTTTCCATTTTCAGGGTTTGTTACTTTTAAATAGCCTATTGTATTTTCAGAGTTCTTCCAATATTACCCCTTTATTTACGCCTTTTACCCCGCAATTTCCCTTATCTTCATAGCCCTCCCCACTATCGGGGCCGTGTATTAAGATTGATGGATAATGGGAAAATAGTAAAATGCGACAGTCCTTGGTATTAAACAACACTGTATATCAAATAAAAAATAAAAAAACTACAAAAAATAACCTGAAAAACTCGTCACTGGTTGGTGATAAACATTTACCAAAACTTGTAAATATTGATGTCTCTGGAGGCCGTGTAACATCTATCTATCTTTTGCCGGACACCTTATTCCCCTTACGAGGGTGGCCATACACAGAATGCCCCCAAGCGGAACCTATTCCCTGTGAGAGGGACAACCCGAGCCAGTTTAGTAAAGGACTTACAGGATTGACCACTCAATTGACCACTGAGTCGGATCCGTCCGACTCAGAGGCCCTGTGTATCTTGTTAGCACTATTTTTCTACAATGGTGTTCGGCTATACACTTCAGACGGGTAACACTGGACATAAAATACATAGGCTAGCCTAGGCTATAAAACAATTAAATTAAATGCAATAAATACAAAAAAAAAAAAAAATTAACTAGGCCTAGCCAATAACGATACCGGTTTGGCCAAAAAAAAAAAAAAAAAAAAATTAAAAATAAAAAAAAAAAAAAAAACACATAGCCTAGCCTAGCCTAGGAGAAGCCTCTTATCGTCTGGCTTTTTTTTTAATATTAATTAACGGGCTCTATAATAGTTTACATATCATTTAATGGCCACCAGTGAATATATATACTTCGCTGGTTAGTGAAGCATGTTGATGAATGACAGGTGTTGGGATGGTAACAGGTGAATGTGATCGATAGGTGTTGGGGCGAAGGTAAACTTGCATCTTCTCTAATGTTAATTCAAGAGTTCTTATAATAGTTACGTATAAATTAATGGCCACCAGTGAATATAGATACACTTGGCTAGTTAATGGAGCATGTTGATGAAAGACAGGTGCTACGATGGTAAAGATATGGCACAACAGGTGGAGGTGATGGCGGCGGCCATGGTTAGCCTATGGAGAAACTAATGTACCGTCTCGCCTTTTATGTAAATTCACAAGTTCTCATAATAGTTACATATAAACATAATAGTTACATATAAATTAATGGCCACCAGTGAATATATATACACTTAGCTAGTTAATGGAGCATGTTGATTAATGACAGGTGCTAGAATGATCAAGATGGAGACTGATAAATGTGGAGGTACATACAGGTGGAGGTAATGGCGGCTGGGCTGGCGTTGGAGGAGTGAGGCCCTTTATAGGTAATATTCTTCGAACCTCGCCTCTGTAAACAAATGAACCTTCGACATGCGCAATAATTCTTGATCCAGATTACATTAATTAACATGTCAAATAGTACTTTATACCTATTCAAAAACTAATTACCTTCTAGAAATTCGGATAGTTACAGTAATCAAATTATATTAAAATAAGACTTCAGGTGATCAAACAATTATTTAAGCCAGCACACCGTAAATCGAAACCGTCAGGAATAGCCGTTTTCCGAAAAAAATAAACAGTATAAATTAACCATGTAAAGAACGCGCACATACGTTAAAATAGGCCTTCAGAGGCTATTATTATTTAGGATTATTAAGCCAGCACACCCTAAGTAAAGAATAGTCAGAAATAGAGGCCCCTTTAAAGATTAAAAATTCCCCGAGTATAAAATAATTAAATAACCATAAAAATCGCACACATACATTAAAATCTGATATTATTTTGGATGATTAAATAAAAATAGTTAAACATTGAAAGTTAATTTAAAATAGAACTTCAGAGTGTCAAGACTTACGATCGTATAGTGGATATCGGTATATTTCTATATATTATTTACCCAGGCACATTCCATTTTTGTTTTCTTAAGACTTTAAAGCATAGAGTAAGAATACCTAAGAGGGGTGTCTTGGAAAATAAGCAGTGTTAATAGTAGTTGATCATTATTTACAGATTTGGCTGGAACCCTGCACTAGATGGCGGTAGCGCATAGCTCCTCCCTATCGCGGGAACATACTTCTGTCGTCTGTTTATTGACAGTTCCTTTCCCTTGCTGCAATGGTGTACATGTGTCTCGTGTAGTCTGTAGAAACTCATGTAACTTGTTTGCTATGACCATATCAGCCATAGTCATTATGAATACAATGATTTAAGAGTACACTGATATGCAAAAGCACTCCAAAGTATTGCCTACACTGAAATGTGAACAATACTCCATTAACCCCTTCTGTACCGTCGTCGTATGTTATATTTTATTCTAGCAATATGTAGACGATTTTATACAGCTTAGAAAGGATCTGTAGTAGTTAAAAGGGTTGATTGCGATAGTTCGAAGCCTTATAATTGCTAAAGATCCTTCCTAAAGTGAATGCAATCGATTAGTAGGAGCCAGCATAAAATCAAAAGACGTCGCCGGTATAGAAGGGGTTAATTACATAGCTTACCAAGCTGAACCAAACCTCCGTAAGGAGGCTGTGGTTGACCTTGAGAATAAGGATATGGTTTGCAATGGATCATGAAGGCTGTTGATAATTATTTGATATGGACTACATTTATTAACAATGAATGTAGCCTATATGAAAAACTAATCTCAATTGAAGACAAGTATTTACGGTTAATATACAGGAGACGCAACAACGTGTTTTTATCAGGTATTTTTTTTGGAATTTTGATTTTGTTTTTGGTGTTTTAGTCTAATCTAGTGATGAAATTGAATGGGAATTAAGCATTTACCCATTATCCATCAATCTAAAGACACGCCCCCCGATAGTGGGGAGGGCTATGAAGATCAGGGAAATTGAGGGGTAAAAAGCGTATAGAACACTATAGAACACGATAATACACATTTGTAACCCAAATTTGGCTCGGGTTTGTTCAATTTTTCAGACCCATAAAACCCGATTTTTTGAAAACCCGAGCCAAGTTTTGACGAAACTTGGCTCGGATTTAACAAATGTAAAAATGAAAAAAACACAGTAACCTTGGTAAAATATTGGCTCGGGTTTTGTCAATTTCCAGACCCATAAAACCTGACTTTTTGAAAACCCGAGCCAAGTTTTGACGAAACTTGGCTCGGATTTAACTAATTTAAAAATGAAAATAACACAGTAACCTTATTAACATGTTGGCTCGGGTTTTGTAAATTTCCATACCCATATAACCCGACATTTCGAAAACACGAGCCAAGGCTCGGATTTTACTAATGTTCATGTTAAAATTACACAGTAACCCTAATAAAATCTTTGTTTGGGTTTTCATAAGGTTAACATTACCCTAACCTAACGAAGTAAGAATGGGGTTAACATTAGCCTAACCTAACAACCTTACCTAACCTAACCTAGTAAGAATGGGGTTAACATTAGCCTAACCCAACAACCTTACCTAACCTAGTAAGAATGGGGTTAACATTAGCCTAACCTAACAACCTTACCTAACCTAACCTAGTAAGAATGGGGTTAACATTAGCCTAACCTAACAACCTTACCTAACCTAACCTAGTAAGAATGGAGTTAACATTAGCCTAACCTAACAACCTTACCTAACCTAACCTAGTAAGAATGGGGTTAACATTAGCCTAACCTAACAACCTTACCTAACCTAACCTAGTAAGAATGGGGTTAACATTAGCCTAACCTAACAACCTTACCTAACCTAACCTAGTATTATTGGTGGGGGCTGCCACCCCCGCTGGTTGGGTACTGGCTGAAAAACTTGTTGTTTTACAGTAGGCCTATGTATTTTATGTTATTTTTGTTCTCCCTTATAATACATTTCAGCTCTTAATGACATATATAGCAATGATGTATAGCCTATGCTCTACCGGACCTATTAGGCCTAAAAAGATCGATGGGCTAACTGTCGGTCCAAAACATCAGTATGGTAACCAACTAGCCCTTGCATGCCAGTTTAATCCTATGCGAAAAAATCTTTTACTTTATGTTACTTTGCGATGACCCATTAAGATTCCCTAGCTAGCTGTGGTCCGGCTCCTTTATGTTGTCCCAACCAACCAACTAACCTTAATGAACAGAGGAGGTACTGGGCTGCCTGGCTGGCCGCTGGAGGCTCGATCACCACTCATCTTGGTCAACAGCTGGTGGATTTTTGTTTCGAATTTTTCCATGTAAAACAAGTGTATGTGCATTTCAAAACCAGCTGTCCTCGTCAGCTGTATTTGGAACACTGGTTATTGCACTTTGGACAGTTTACACTTATTGGAAGGCGAAAAGGTCTTGAGCAGCCTCAGTGTTTTTAAAGACGGTGGAAAAAGCTTTGATCGGCTCACACCCTCTACACAAGCTGGCCAGAGTCAAACTGACAGCTTATATCCTGGGCCACCTGTTTTCCAAATCATGGCATCACCTGATTGGTCGATAGACATCACGTGTCAGTGAACTCGAGTACTCTTGGCATGACTTAGGTAGGGTGATTACTTTGGCTACGACGCCACCAGTATAGTTCATTGCATTCGCCACCAGATGTCTCAGTTGTTGACTGACAGTCACGAAAAAGAAGTCTCCCAGATGAAGACGAAAAAGAAGAAGTGTAAACAAACCCTTAAAACGTAAATATCCATATAATATGTATTATGTTAGTTTCCCGGGAATGACACCTACATCAACAATTTGGAGAAAAATCGCTTAATCACATGCTATTGAGCTTAATTTTTTACCAATATTGTAGCGCCTCCTGTATATTGACCGTATTTACATTGTAATATAAGTTACTAACTTGGAAGTACATAGCCACACTCAAACTTTGGTCAAACATAAATAATATATAGGCTATATATATATAATATTATATCTTATATACAGTATACTATATACTGTATATATACATATATAGAGAGAGAGATGGAGAGAGAGAGAGAGAGAGAGAGAGAGAAAAGTAGTGTACCGGTACATATAATAAAAAAATACACAGAATGGAGGGTAGGCTACATCCGTAGATTTATTCACGTTGTGTAGTTCTGGAACCCTGCAATAGATGGCGCTGAAAAAAAAATCGAAAAAGGGTAACTGGCAAAGTTTAGAGGCACCTTTTTATTAACCCCTTTAGACTCATATGACGCAGAGGTTGCCAGATTAGCAATAAGAAATAGTTCTCTCACTCTTATAATTTACCTCTCCAAAATTAGTTTTCTGCCCACAGCTAACTCAAAGACAACTACAGAGGTAGAAGTATCTAAACTAGAGGTTTATAAATATCCCTGATGGTAACAAAGGGTTTAAAGTATCCCTAATAGGCTCAAAATTGCGTCATATGTCGGAGAGGGTTAATAGAATACATAGGAAGACTCCTATCTCCTATACACAATCTCTGCTTTAAAGCTAGTTTCATTATTAGCCTAGGCCCTAAGGAGAAGCCTCGTATCGTCTGGCCTTTGTTTATGTTAATTCACAAGCTGTATGATAGCCAAAATCTATTTTAAATGACAACCAGTGAATATAGATCGACTTAGCTGGTTAATTGAGCACGTTGATGAAGGACAGGTGCTGGGATGGTGAACATATCGACCGATATATATGGCACAACGACACCAGGTGAAAATGATGTCCCTCGAATATAAAATAATTAAATAACCTCATCAAAATCGCGGACACATACGAGAAGACTTCACAGGCTATTATGACCTTGGATTAAGCCAGTACACCGTAAATACAGTCCGATAATAAGAAGATAAGAAGTCCCTCGATTATAAACTCATAAAATATAACATTATCAAGAACGAAAACACTTACATCACCTCGTTATGGAGTCCAGCTAGAAAAGAAATCCCTCACCTGGCCCGTCCTGGTAGATGGGTTGGTGAGCTGCTGATTGGCTGATGGGCGATGACGTGGCGCTCTCTCATTGGTCGAGATCCTCCCCACCTACCGCCTCAACCCCCCTCCCCGCCCAACAGGATACAAAATTTAGCGCGCGCTTTTGGTTTAAATCACCCCACCCCCACCTTCCCCCTTCCCCTCCCCTTTTAACTGCGACCCCCGATCATTCCCCACCCCCTGACCCCCTCCCCGACAGGATACTCTCTCTCTCTCTCTCTTTGTTCAGTCGCCCCCCCTCTACCCTTCCCTCCTAACTGCGACCCCCGATAATCCCCCACCCCCTGACCTCCTCCCCAACGGGATACTCTCTCTCTCTCTTTGTTCAGTCCCCCCCCCCCCCCCCTACCCTTCCCTTCCCCCAATCCCTCCTCCTCTTTCTCTCTCCCGTTGCCTTATATGGGCATTCTATCGTTGTTCCGTTCCGTTCCTCCCCCCCCCCCCCTAAGTACTCAGTCCTCCCTGTTCCTTTAATACTCGCTTTTCTGGACCCCCTTCTCCCTCATGTTTAGCATATAATATCACCACCCCACCAATTAACTTACAAATATAGGCTACCTAATTAAGACTTTCTGTACCAGTGATGTCTGCTATATTTTGGTCTACCTATAATTAGACGATTATCTGCAGCTTAGGAAATATCTGTGGTAGTTAAAAGGGTCGACTGAGATAGTTCGAAGCCTTATAATTGCTAGAGATCCTTCCTAAACTGAGAAAAATTGACTAGTAGTCGCCAGCATAAAATTAAAAAGACGTCGCCGATACAGTACGGGTTAATGAAAGCAATCACATTAATTAATACATAAGAACATAAGAACATAGAAAATGGGAGTCTGCAGAAAGACGATTGGCCTAAGCAAGGCAGATCCCTGTCCCACACAACCCCAATTCAATTACAAAGCCCAATTATAGGCTCAACACTCTAATACCCTGAGGATCATCTTACCAAAACGGTTAGAGATTAACGCAGGATTATGGGGGTCTGCAGAGCGCTGATTGGCCCAACCCGGCTGATCCCCCTTCACACCCAACCCTTCTCGTCCATATGCTTATCCAATTTTATCTTAAAGCTCCCTACTGTTTTAGATCCCACTATAGCACTTGGTAGTCCATTCCATCCATCTACAACTCTGTTACCAAACCAATATTTGCCTATATCTTTTCTGAAACGAAATTTATCTCATTTGAAAACATTGGTACGAGTTCTTTCGCTATCACTGAGCTTTAGTACATTTGTCATGTCCCCTTTGTTAATCCCACTAACCCACTTGAACACCTCTATCATATCCCCTCTAACTCTGCATCTCTCTAACGAATGTATACCTAATTTCTTCAACCTTTCTTCATACGGAAGATTTCTAATATTATGGATCATAACCCCAATTCAATTACAAAGCCCAATTATAGGCTCAACACTCTAATACCCTGACGATCATCTTACCAAAACGGTTAGAGATTAACGCAGGATTATGGGGGTCTGCAGAGCGCTGATTGGCCCAACCCGGCTGATCCCCCTTCACACCCAACCCTTCTCGTCCATATGCTTATCCAATTTTATCTTAAAGCTCCCTACTGTTTTAGATCCCACTATAGCACTTGGTAGTCCATTCCATCCATCTACAACTCTGTTACCAAACCAATATTTGCCTATATCTTTTCTGAAACGAAATTTATCTCATTTGAAACCATTGGTACGAGTTCTTTCGCTATCACTGAGCTTTAGTACATTTGTCATGTCCCCTTTGTTAATCCCACTAACCCACTTGAACACCTCTATCATATCCCCTCTAACTCTGCATCTCTCTAACGAATGTATACCTAATTTCTTCAACCTTTCTTCATACGGAAGATTTCTAATATTATGGATCATTTTTGTCATTCTACGCAGTACTCTCTCCAATGAATCTATGTCCATTCTGTAATAAGGACACCAACATTGGACAGCATAATCCATATGGGGTCTCACTAATGACAAGTAAAGTTTTAAGATAACATCAGCAGTTCTGTTACTCACACTCCTAGAGATGAACCCGAGAATCCTGTTTGCCTTATTACGAACGCTTATACACTGTTTTCTAGGCTTCAAATCATTGCTAACAAACACACCTAGATCTTTCTCGCAGTCTGAATTTTCTAATTCTAAATTAGCTAGTTTATATTTAACATTTGTTTGCATCTTCCCTATCTTTAATACCTTGCATTTGTCAATGTTAAACTTCATCTGCCAATTTACTGACCATTCATTATTATGTTCTATCCAACAACCAACTCTACTCCTAAAATCGATTAATTAAATATTACAAACACATGTGGCAGTCCGTGGATTCGAACCCAGGACGCTCACACCGAATATCAACACCTTATACATTGCACCACGAAGGCAGTTAAAGAATGGTGGACACTGCCTACGATTTATTATGCAACTTCGAATCCTGCATATCAATCTAAGCATGTACATCATTAAAGTTTTCGAGCGAGTCCTGCGAAGCAAAATTTCAAAATTCATGGAGGCAAATGAACTACACAACACCGGTCAACATGGGTTTAGAGCGGGAAGATCATGTCTCTCACAACTTTTGGAACACTATGACAAAATTCTTAAAGCGCTAGAAGAAAAGAAAAACGTGGATGTCATTTACACCGATTTTGCTAAGGCATTTGATAAATGTGACCATGGTATAATAGCCCACAAACTGAAAGCAAAAGGTATAACTGGGAAAATCGGACGGTGGATATACAATTTCCTCGTAAACCGAAAACAATCGGTAGCAGTAAACCAAGTCACTTCTGAGCCTTCGGATGTCAAAAGCTCAGTGCCCCAAGGAACAGTGCTAGCGCCCCTTCTGTTCCTCATACTAATTTGCGATATAGATACCAACACCAGACACAGTACGGTGTCGTCTTTTGCTGATGACACAAAATTAAGTAAGATAGTAACACACAAGAGGACAGGGCCGACTGCAGGAAGACATGAATGTAGTGTTCCAGTGGACCAGGGAAAACAACATGCAATTCAATGAGGAAAAATTCCAATTAATACGGTACGGAGATAATAATGGTGTTAAAGAAATTACAAATTACTTAACAGAATCTAACCACATAATAGAACGGAAAGACAGTGTGAAAGACCTTGGGGTATTAATGTCTGAAAATATGGGTTTCAAAGTACATAACCAGGTCAAAGTGGCGGCTGCGAAACGTCTAACGGGTTGGATTCTGCGTACTTTTAAAACACGCGGTGAATTGCCTATGATAACGCTCTTCAAATCTCTAGTGCTACCGCGGCTTGAATACTGTAGCGTATTAACATCCCCATACAAAGCAGGTGAAATAAATGACGTAGAGAGTGTACAAAGAAATTTCACTTCGCATATAAGTTCGATAAAACATCTACACTATTGGGAGCGTTTAAGAGCACTGAATCTGTACTCACTGGAACGTAGAAGAGAACGTTACCTAATAATATACACATGGAAAATCGCAGAGGGTTTAGTACCAAACCTACATACTCCGATAGTCATGAAATTCAGTGATAGGAGAGGCTGGGAATGCGAAATCCCCCGGATGAATAACAGGGGTGCTATGGGCTCTCTGCGAGAGGGCTGGTTATCACACAGAGGCCCACGTCTCTTCAACAAACTCCCACGGCGAGTAAGAGACATGAGGGACATCTCGTTAGACAACTTCAAGAGAGCCCTAGATGTCGAACTGCAAAAAGTGCCAGACGAGCCCATCCTCGCAAGGGAGCGAGTTGTCGCTTCAAACAGTCTACTGCACCAAATCACCACCCATAACGAGGGGCGTCGCGCTCCTTGGTGCCGCTAGAGGAGCGGCGAACACATCCAAAGGTAAAGGTAAAGGTACACACATCCCAACTGCAACTCACGTAGGCTATGCATATGTGAATGGAAAGAGCAATTAATGGGGCCTTAACCACTAGGGAAGGCCTCTCGATAAATTACTCCTGAACCAATATCAATTATTATGTTCTATCCAACAACCAACTCTACTCCTAAAATCGATTAATGAAATATTACAAACACATGTGGCAGTCCGTGGATTCGAACCCAGGACGCTCACACCGAATATCAACACCTTATACATTGCACCACGAAGGCAGTTAAAGAATGGTGGACACTGACTACGATTTATTATGCAACTTCGAATCCTGCATATCAATCTAAGCATGTACACACATCCCAACTGCAACTCACGTAGGCTATGCATATGTGAGTGGAAAGAGCAATTAATGGGGCCTTAACCACTAGGGAAGGCCGTAAGGTATCTACTGTAGAACCCTTTGGAGGCACTCTATATCGCTATCTGAATCAAATGATCTCCCCATTTTAGTATCGTCTGCGAATTTACTTATCCTACTATAGTTACACCTAAATCTAGGTAATTTATGTATATAAGAAACAACAGGGGACCTAATACCGATCCCTGGGGGACACCACTTTTGACTGCTCCCCACTCTGACTTGGTACCATTTATGCTGACTCTCTGTTTCCTACCAATTAGCCATGACCTAATCCATCCCAACAACGATCCTCCTATTCCATGTGCCTCAACCTTTCTCATCAATCTCTCATGAGGGACTCTGTCGAAAGCTTTACTGAAATCTAAATAAATAATATCATATGACTTGTCACTATCTACTGCTTCATATACCTCTGAGAAAAAGCTAAGCAAATTAGTAAGGAAAGAACGTCCCTGAGTGAATCCATGCTGAGAAGAATTTATTAAGTTAAATTTTTCTAAGTGGCTTCTAATTTTCCTAGCAATAATAGACTCTAGCAACTTTCCTATGATTGATGTGAGACTAATGGGACGGTAATTGGATGCTATCGATTTATCACCTTTTTTGAAGATCGGAACTACATTTTGCAAGCTTCCAAGCTTCTGAAACTAAACCTGTTTCTAATGACTTGTTAAATAAAACTGCTAATGGGCTACTTAACTCATCTCTGCATTCTTTTAATACTCTAGCATATACCTCGTCAGGACCAGGCGATTTTTGAGGTTTCAGTCTGTCAATTTCCTTAAGCACATCATTTCTACTTATACTAACTGTACTTAACATATTTTCTATACTATCGCTATATACCATATTGACTTCTGGAATCTGTGCCAAATTTTCATTAGTGAAAACTGAAAGAAACTGACTATTTAATGTACTGCACATTTCTAAATAATTTTCTGTTATTTCTCCTATTGAAGTTTTTAGGGGGCCTATTACATCTCTAACTTTAGATTTATATAGTTGGTAAAAAGCTTTAGGGTTATTTTTTGAGTCACTGGCTATCCTTATTTCATAATTTCTTTTTGCTTTCCTGATTTCCTTTTTGACCTGTCTTGATAGAGTCTGATAGTATATAATTATGTAGATTATTTTCGCCTTTCTTTATTTTTCTATATATTCCTTTCTTTTTTCCTATAAGATCTATTAGCTTATTAGTCATCCATTTTGGTTGGTTCTGCGTCGATCTAAATCTTCTTTTAGGGATATATTTATTTTGAGCATTGTGGAGTGAAGCAATAAACTGGTTATATGTAGGTGGCAAGTTTAACTCTGGCATATCCTGACTTAATTGCTTAACAATAGGGTCCACCCTTAAGTCTCTTCTTAGCCCACCATAATCGGCTTTTCTGAAATCTAGGATAAGTGTCGTATTCTCTTTAGGATTCCCTGTCCATTGTATATTAAAATAAATAGATTTATGATCGCTATTTCCTAGGTGGTCACCAATCTCTACATCATTTATCATATGTTCATTGTTACTGAAAACTAAATCAAGAATATTAATACCTCTAGTCGGCGTATCTATGAATTGAAATAAAAAACTATCTTGTACTACCTCAATAAACTCTACTGAATCGGAGTCGCCTATTTGGTGCTGCCAATCAATGTTCGGAAAATTAAAATCCCCCATAATGCACACATTGCTAAACCTTGATGCTATTTTAATTTCCTCCCATAACGATGTTCCGCCATTTCTACTCATATTAGGCGGTCTATATATAACTCCAATAACTATGGTCTCACTACCTTCGTTAACCTCTACCCAAACACTTTCATTATCATTATTTAGTCTAATACCTGATTTAATACATCTTTTTAATGTACTCCTGACAAACACTGCTATACCCCCGCCCCTCCTACTTGTTCGGTCATATTTAAACAAACTATATCCTGGAATATCAAATTCTGCTAAAAAAATGCATAGATTCTGTATTAATCCACGTTTCAGTTAGCGCTATTATGTCTATATTTTCTGTGCTAACAAGTGCTCTAAGTTCGTTCATTTTGTTACATAAACTCCTACAATTTGTATAATATGCCCTCAACCTATTACTTTTATTTGTAACTAATTTTCTATTGTGTTTAGCTAACTTATTATTTCCTGTTGAACTACTAGCTCTAGACGGAAATTCTACTCTATCAGTATTCTCATCTTTACTATCAGTTACATGTGTAGTGTTATCGATACTACTATTACACATCACTATATCCGCACTATCTTGACTGATTATTTCTATTTTACTCACTGGTTTGTCACATGAAGTACCTGCTCCATATGGAGACAGTATTTTACTTACACACCCAGTTTTTTTTAACGAAACCCCGCAACAATCTTGTCCAGTGAGCTGGCTATGTACATGTGGTACTGCATGGATTCGAACCTAGGTCACTCACACCAAAATTTAGCGTACTAACCATTAACCCCTTCACTACCGGTGACGGCCCTTTCACATTATCATGGACACTATTACACGATTATATTCAGCTTAAAAAGGTCCGCTAGCAATTAACAGGCTTTGAACTATCGCATTTAACCCTTCTTACTACCACAGATCCTTCTTAAACTGCACAAAATCTTCTAAATATAGCTAGAATTAATTGAGATACACGTCACTGGTAGAGTCGTGCTAATTACGTCTCGGCACCAAGTATGTTTTGATCAATAATTGGTATCAACAATATCTAAGCTTCATTTCTTTATATGGAGTGAGATATACAAACATGTTCCTACACTTAACCACCTTTTTCAACATCTGACAGACATTAATACAGCACAGAGCAAGCCAAACGTAATGCCAGCTGAGACATGACTTATTAGCGCGATCGTACAGGAGTTATGCTATCAAGACAAGGTTATGTAAGATTAGCCTACACTGTATATGGTTATATAAGATTATTAGCCTACACTGTATATGGTTATATAAGATTATTAGCCTACACTGTATATGGTTATATAAGATTATTAGCCTACACTGTATATGGTTATATAAGATTATTAGCCTACACTGTATATGGTTATATAAGATTATTAGCCTACACTGTATATGGTTATATAAGATTATTAGGCCATGCATTAGCGAAATATTTAATTTCAGTAATGGTTAGATACTTTTATGCAGCTTAGGAAGGTTGTATGGGCGTCAGAAAGCTATAGTTGTGTTAGTTAATATTAATTTAACCCCTGTACCGGCAACGCCTTTTTAACTTTTTGTCTAGCTACATTTAGACGATTTTGTGCGGTTTAAGAAGGATCTGTGGTAGTAAAAGTGAGTTAGTTCGAAGCCTAAACATTGCTTGAGGCCCTTTGTAAACTGAATAAAATCGTCTAGTCTAGCTATATTTAGACGATTTTGTGCGGTTTAAGAAGGATCTGTGGTAGTAAAAAGGGTTAAGTGAGATAGTTCGAAGCCTTTTAATTACTGGAGGCCCTTTGTAAACTGAATAAAATCGTCTAATCTAGCTATGTTTAGACGATTTTTTACGGGAAGGATCTGTGGTAGTGAAAAGGATCTAGCTATATATTTAGACGATTTTATGCGGTTTAAGAAAGATCTGTGGTAGTAAAAAGGGTTAAGTGAGATAGTTCGAAGCCTTTTCATTGCTGGAGGCCCTTTGTAAACTGAATAAAATCGTCTAGTCTAGCTATGTTTAGACGATTTTATGAGGTTTAAAAGGGGTCTCTAGCAATGAACAGGCTTCGAACTATCCCACTTAACCCAAATTTACTACTACAGATCCTTCTTAAGCTGCATAAAATCGTCTAACTATAATTGTATGCTGGCTACTATTAGACGATTTTATTCAGTTTACAAAGGACCTCCAGCCATTAACAGGCTTCGAACTAACTCACTGAACCCTTTTGACTACTACCACAGATCCTGCTTAAACTGCACAAAATCGTCTAAATATAGCTAGATTAGACGATTTTATTCAGCTTAAAAAGGGCCTCCAGCAATTAACAGGCTTCAAACTATCTCACTTAACCCTTCTTACTCCTACAGATCCTTCTTAGGCTGCATAAAATCGTCTAAATGTAGCTAGATTTGACGATTTTATTCAGTTTACAAAGGCCCTCCAGCAATGAACAGACTTCGAACTATCTCACTTAACCCGTTTGACCACATGGAACACATAAAATCGTACATATAATACAGTAAACACAAGCAAGGGTAGAAAACCTGTCACTGCCTATCTTAAATGTGTGATAAGTAAAGCTGGTATCACACGAGAGATTTTATAGTCAACATTTTGCTGGCAACATTTCTGGATTATTTTACACTGGTACCGGAAACTAGACTGATGATGGATGAATTTTGGTAGCATAAATATTGCAAATGTTGGCCTCATAAGCTGCCAGACCAGTATTGAGGATAAATGTTGAGGGAAAAAGCGCACGTGTGATACCGGCTTTAGTGTGGTGACTTAGTGAAATGGCTGGTGTTAATTAACGAGAGCGCTACCTCTTCCCATATTCTCCAGCTTTGTCTTGCCTTGCAAGAAAGGATGGAGATGTGGAGAGAGAGGTTCAATTTCTCAGAGACGAAAACCTTGCCTTGAAGTTAACTCTGCAAGAGTTGTGTTATCGGGCGTATCACCTACCTCTGACCGGGTATATCCTAGTGTTTACTAGCCTATACCCCTTTGAAAGGACATTAGCCTAACCTAACAATTTTTTATTGGATGACAAATATAGCTGCAACGCGTTCCCGTTGACAGCGAGCAAAAAATTGCTTCGTGCGAGCGCTTTGCTAGGCTAGCGGAACGACATTGCTTCCTCACTCTGCTCGCTCGGCTAGGCTAGCAAAGCGAGCAGCCAAAAGAGGTTGCTAGGTCGACCTAGCAGAGCGAGCAATGAAGGTGTAAATGATTGCGTTTGTCCTATTTCCACACTAACTGGCCTACTTCATGATTAATAGTATTTAATGAGTATAGAGATGAACAGCAGTTACTCATTCTTGATTAAAAATAAATATTTTACATCATGCCCACCCGACCTATATTTAGAATGTTGCCACACATATGTTATGCCTACACTGCAACATTCTCAATTAAGACGTCCATCTTTCATCCTATGTGTATATAATATTACAGTTGGCATTGCCATTATAATTGCTTCATTTATACAGTATATAGGCTACTATATGAAAGCAACACTATCAACAGAATCATATTACGTAGGCTATATCGAACAATACCGCCCCAGGCCATCACGGTACACTCTCAGTTAACAGGCCGCCAGACTGAATATTTTGTTTTGTCACACCGCTTGAATGTAGGGGAGACATGATAGAGGTATCCATCAATAGCACAATAGGGCATATTGGAAAAAAGCAAAGTAAACTATTTGAAAAGTTGTCAGTAAATCGGGAGGAAGCATGGAGTTACAGGTCTAATGGCTGGAGGGGGTTGACTGGACCCAAGCCAGGCAAGCCTTGACCTGAACTGGCCAGAGGTCGGAAGAGGACTGACCGCTCCTCACCTGGTGAACCCTAGTGAAAAAGAACCGTGTGACGTCATGCGCGCGCGGGTCGGATATTCGGGCTGAAGTGAATATACCTGTTAGTCTATGTATCTTGCTGCTAGCCTAGCAAAGCGGTCGCACGAAGCAATTTTTTGCTCGCTGTCAACGGAACGCGTCAGGGCTAAGATTCGAACCGTACAGGCAGGAGGTTGACGGTTCGCGCCTCGGGGCCAGCCAGTGAGTTATTGGCAGATGTCAGTGCTGTTGGTGAACGGTGCGGTCTAGCAATCTGTGGCAACTATTCACTAAGTCCCTGATTCATCAGGGCACCCACCCTAGCCTTGCTATTCAGCAGGGAGTGTATGGTGGTAAAAACTGTATCTAACAACCTTACCTAACCTATCCTAGTATTATGGGTGGGGGCTGCCGCCCCCACACCCCCTCTGTTTGACATCAACATACGTGCTTACACGACGTACGCCCTGTAACACAACTCATTCCGTTAACTCTGGCGGAGAAGAAGAGCTATGCTAGTGCGGTTGTTGTTGTTGTTGCTGTTCCTCAGGCTGTCTGGCCGAGCAGCCCCAAGGTCCCGAGCAAGGCCAAGGCCATAACCGAGCGCCCCCACAGAACCCTCCCAGCTTGCCACTAATATGCCCAGGTGACCGAAGCCACTCAAAGGCGGGGAGCTGAGGAGGGTGCGGAAACACCCGGGAAACAAAAGCCCCACCCAAGGCCCTGTGCCCCTTAGCAATTATAAAGGGAAAGTTGAGGGGCAAAGGAAAAATGTGACGCTTTGACTCCCAATCTGCCAGGGTTGGCAGTAGGGAGGTCAATCCACGGAAAAGACGCCGTCACTTGAGATCTAGAAAATATATAAGTAAAAGGAACAGACAGAGTAAGCTATGGGTATGGCAGAGAACGCTCAACTCTCATTCTGATAGACCAGCCCATCTAGTGCGGTTGGAGATAGTGGAGCTCCCTGGAGGATAGTGGCTACGAGTGGCACTAAGTGCAAGCCAAGAAGAGACACGCTAGAACTTAAAAACAAGTTCGATGCCTTGGCTGAAGAGGGTGATGGAGGAAGGGATAGTGAAGAAAGGAGTGTCGGTAATTACATTATAGGGAATAGGCTTGCACCCTTATTTTTTATGTTTTTTCTTCCAGATTTTGAGAAATGAGTGTTTTCATGGTCTTAGTTATAATTCCAATGTGGGATACACGATGGGTTGAGGGTGGGCTTTGCCCCCCTTCACCCCCCCTATGAATTATTGAAATCGTCATCTATGTTGCCAGTAGAGGGTTTCCGCCCCCACACCCCCGCTATTTGACATCTTTGACAGATTTTTGGTGTATTTTTCTGTGAAATCGGGTTTTTTCAAGTGTCGATAACGAAATTCCTCCATGCGGACTAGCCTATAATGAGAAAAATATGGCGAGTCTATTGGTCCCTATTTTCCCTAATAAATTGTTTCTAATAAGGCGGATGTAGTGTCCTTGAAGATTATCTAAAATCCTACCTGATTCTCTTATGCTGCCGTCACAGTTAGGCCTAGGCCTACAGTAGGTAAAGGCTTGTCAAGTTGTCAGGTAGGCTATATTTTAGGCTGATAATCTGATTTGCACAATAGGCTAAGTAGCCTAATTCGATACATTGTAAATAGGCCTACACCTATGTCAAACTTCTAGTAGCCTAGCCTACTTGTAAACTAGCCTAAACCCTGGCTGAATTCCGAAAATGTCTTAGCCTAGGCCTAATACGAAAGCCTATTTTTATCCAGTGCAAGGCTAACTGCTAGGCTTAGCCTATATCAAAGCTGAAGTAAACATCAAATCCTTGGCAATTAATATATAATTACAACATAACGTGATACTTACATTCAATTAATTAAAGATTCACTCACATAACCTCCTCCACTGACCGTCTGACGGTGACTCTCCTGGGAAACGAATGAGGCCGGGAGAATCAGTTGTTCCTTGTGTAAACAAACAAAATGTAGAGATGTAAAATTTACGATAAGACTTTAAAGATGTCCCTCCACATTCCCTACATAATTGTTAAAAGGCACAGGGCCTTGGGTGGGGCTTTGGTGTCCCGGGTGTTTCCGCATCCATCTCAGCTCCTCGCCTGGGAGCAGCTTTGGTCACCTGGACATGCTTAGTGGTAAAGCAGGGAGGGTTCTGAAGGGGCGCTCGGTTATGGCCTTGGCGTTGCTCGAGACCTTGGGACTGTTTGGTCAGATAGCCTAGGGAACAACAACAACAACTTCTCCAATGACTCACAGTTTGGGCTCGACACAGTTAGTATTATAAGAAGTGCATGTGAGGCATACAATAGAATATTATAATATCTTAATTAACCTGTTAGCAAGCTTTCCATTGACTCACCGGTTGGATTTGACATTTTTATATAGTTAGTATAACAAGGAGAGCATGTGGGGAATACAATTGATTTGGAAGGGTATAATATGGAAGTCGGAGGGAAAATTGACAGACTTTACTCTTTAAATTCTCACAGATCCTTCTTAAACTGCATACAATCGTCTAATGATAGCCAGAATAAACTTCTCCAATGACTGAGAGTTTGGGGTTGGTAGTTCTATTTAGTTAGTGTACAAAGGAGTGGATGTGAGGAATACAATAGACTAATATAGAATACCTTTATGTAACCTGCTATAGTCTATTCGCTGTAAGTAGGCGCGATATCATGACCTCTATCCTCTGTAACTCAAAAAAGGCTGGAGCAAATTGGCTGTAAATTTCCACATCTATTCCTTGACTGACTCTTCCTAAATGGTAAAAATATTAGCACGATTACTCTAGTAGTTTTTGAGTTACAGAGGTTGGAGGTAATGCTTTCTCGCCTATTTACAGCGAATAGACTATAGCATAACAACTTCAGTGACTCACAGGTTGGGTTTGGCATTTTTATATAGTTATTATTAACAAAAGTACAGGCTCGCTATCGCTCACCAATAGAGAGGAATTAACCACTTGAAGATTATGACGCATCTTAACAGAAAATTCTGGCTATCACTAGACGGGTTTTCTCAGCTTTGGAAGGACATCTAGGGTTCGAAGGGGTGGAAACTGCCTCAATCAACGCTCTGACTTTCACAAATCCTTCCTAAGTAGAAAATAATCGCCTGATGATAGCCGGAAAAAACGGCTAAAACGCGTCATAATCCCTGAATCCATCTTTCCCTCATCCTATGACTTAAATTACTTCCGTGTTTCCAAGCATTATGCCTCATACATTCCTTGATTTTGCCCTTGTCACTTTTTCAACTCTGGGGAGGCACTTGTTACAGGTAGTTTTGTAGTTTTGCCTTTTGTCTCCCTCATCCACATAGAAACAAACACTAGGAAGGATGTCTACCAATTGAAATGCAACAGACTATCCTTGTAACTTTTTCAACTCTGGGGAGGCACTTGTTACAGGTAGTTTTGCCTTTTGTCTCCCTCATCCACATAGAAACAAACACTAGGAAGGATGTCTACCAATTGAAATGCAACAGACTATCTCAATTAATTATTTTTGTGAACTTATATCCTTCCTAAGCTTCGTAGTATCGTCTAAATAGAGCTAGAATAAGAATAAATAGACGTCGCCGGTACAGATGGGGCTTAGGGGAGATCGTTGTTCTTTCTGGACCCTCTTCTCCCTCATGCTTAGCCCCATTATTTTTCAGATTTTCAGACGTTCGGCCCATTAGTTTGGCGTCGGTCACCTGGGCTTTATTAGTGGTAAGCAGGGAAGGTTTTGTGGGGCCGCTCGGTTATGGCTTTGGCCTTGCTCAGGAACTTGGGGCTGTTCGGCCAGACAGCCTGGGGAACAGTAACAACAACAACAACAAAACAAGGATCATTGAAATAAGGAGAGATTCCAACCTTGGATAAAGAAGGCGAGTAAGTTGATATAACCACGAAGGATAATAAAACAAGGATAGTGAAATAAGGAGAGCTACCAACCTAAAATAAAGAAGCTGAGTAGGTTGACAGAGCCACCTAGGAGACTGATAAAACAAGGATAGTGAAATAAAGAGAGATACCAACCTAGGATAAAGAAGGTGAGGAGGTTGACAGCACCACCAAGGAGCCTTATGACCAGTATGGCGGTGAAGTTAGTAAGGAGGACCATGACCAGGGATGTGGCCATGATCACCGCTTGGGTCACCAGAACCACCACGTACCGGCCAAACCTGACAATACAGAAGTAGGATTAGTCGAACATTTATATAAAGTTATAGATATATACAGTACCGGTATAGTAAATATTAAACCTTTCACTATGATGGTTTCTTTATGATTATTTTCTCGCAAACTACTGAAACTATTCATACCTGCCAAGCCTGACAATACAGAAGAAGGATTAGTGGAACTTTTATATACAGAGAAGACATTTAGATATATTGTTTACATTAGACCTTGCAATACAATTTTATATTTTTCGGTAGTTAACTACATCTCTGTTTCTCATAGATTGCAGGCTCGTTATCAGTCGCCCAGCAAAAACAGACACATGAATCATCTTAGTATCGCCATACTAATGCAGCGATATAGGGGAGGTCTAAAAAGACCACTCGGGATACTTTGGGTTAAGCGGCATAATATTATATAATGGTTGTGAGATATTTGACACAGTAAAACAGTCATGAGGATAATATTAAAGGAGACTACCGCGCCAATATTCACATGCTCTGCACGTCGGATTTGACCGCTGTTTTTTCTGAAATTAACCCAACGTCCAGTGGTCACTTGCCCCCCTCTGGGATTATATTATGATGATGACAATAACTCCTGGGGGGGGTGAGGCCCTCAACTTCAAAAATGGTTCAATAAGAAGCAAACGCGGAAAACGTGCGAAGGCCGCGGTAGGCTCCTTGAATAATACCGTAACGAGGACCAAGACCAGGACTAGGGAGGTGAATATGATCACTATAGGTAGCGCCAACCAACTTGACAATTTGGAAGTTGACGGGACATTTTCGATTTTCATATTTTTAGCGGCATTTTCGGATTCTTCATGTCGCTGCGATGCCAACGCTCTATTTATTTGTTATATTTGACCATTTTTTATGGCCTTGGGAGCTGTTTTAAGATTTTACAATACTTTACAAGGAATTTGACAAAAAAAAATGTTTGTGTTTTGTGGGGTTATAATAGGCCGGAATTACCTGAATTTATTTTCGGGAACTCTCTCGCTCCAAGAGGATTCCAACGATATGGTCACAAGTTAAATTATATTACACTTTTGGAAAACAATTGTTTTGGACATGTGGGGATACCTTTGGAGTCCTCACGGCGCGTTGAATCCAATGGTGCAAACCGTGTTTAATTCTACCAATTTTTGTGGAAATGGGAGCCTATTATAATTTTAAATAGGAGACAAAAATATAATTTTGTAACTGTCATATAAGTCTAGGGTAAACCAAACCAAGATTTCAGCATATTAACCCAAGAACAGCGAAGGTCCTCAATTGAGTCTGTAGTGAGATATTTTTTGTTTTCCTATGTGAAAAAAAAAAAAAAAATAAAAAAAAAAAATCTCACTACAGACTCAATTGAGGACCTTCGTCAGTCATTCCCGGGTTAAAAGTCCATTAGTTTATAATTAGTCTCTCCATTATTAGTGTCCGAAATCTGGGTTAAACTATAGACTTATGATTACACTTATTTAATTAAGAAATTAAAAATAATAATAGGCTCATGCGTGTGGGGAGGATCCTCACACACAGCACTTCTAGACAAAGTAGAAAACAAAGCCTTCCGTTTCATTAACTCACGTCCACTCACCAATTCTTTGCAGTCTCTCTCTACTGCTATTACAATAATCAGTGTTACTCAGAGTTCTCTCAGTGTATACCACCCACTCTTCGTAGAGCATGTAGCACCCATCTTGCAACACAATCCCACCCCTACTCTGTGCAACTCTCCAACCCAAGAGTGAAATGTTATTCTCAGTCATTCTTTTATTCAACAGCTGAGCTCTAGAACTATCTCCCAGAATCAGTCTTTCCCTCTTCTTATTACTCAAATTGCTTTAAACTTTGTGTGTCCAGGCATTTTGGCTCGAATGTCCCTTGATTTTGGCCCTGTCACTCTTTCAACTCTGGGGGAGGCACTCTCTACAGGCAGTTCTGCTTTTTGTCTCCCTCACTCACATAGAAAAATAAAAATATATTTACCATCATACTTTTCTGCCATGCATCAGGATATTTTCCTCCTTTATACATAGACCTACATACATACATGTTTAAAGACTGTTTTATCCACAGAGAATGTGGTTACAGTCTCACGTCCTAAATGGCGGCTTTCCAGGCAGCCCTGTCAAGGGCTGCCTCTGTTGTCAAGTTCTTTATTTTGAGATCGGACAGCAGTACCTGATCCCACGTCATTCTAGGTCTACCCCTAGCCGCAGCTCCCCCCACGTTCACAGTCCGGCATTTCTTCACCAAATTCTGATCATCCATTCTCTCCATGGGTGCAAACCAACCAAGTTGGCTCATGCACATCACTTCACTGACACTCTTAATGCCCTTCATGATAGTATTAATCAGCTGTGTGACCAATTTTACCCCAATCTCTCCAGCTGCTTTTAGAATCTCAGCGACAATACTCCCAGCGGCTTTCCCGGACTTCATTCTATCTATAGCACTTTTAACAGCGTCGTACCCTATCAAAGGCTGGGGGCATTGTAGTGAGACTACAGTGCTGTGCTATTCCCTGTTCCATTCAAATTCCACACTTAGCAGTCTTTCGTAATGCTCCTTCCATGCCTCTCTAATTTCGTTTTCTGAGTAAACAGTCATACCACTGTCATTATTTATGCATCTTACACCCACGACATCCTTGCTAGTCCCTCATATTCTTAGATAATATATAAATCCCATTGGTATTATTGGTGCTACAAATTACTGTAGTTTTATCACACTATCCTGTATGGTTTTCTTTGCCCTGTAGACCTTTCCAGCATTACATTTGGCAGATAGGTATTCTTCCTTGCTGCCACGTCCTTCCTTCCATATGGTACTTTGAAACATCTCATCTTCTCTCTAACTGCAGCTTCTACATTTTTGTTCCACCACCAGGAGAACTTATGTCTGTGTGGCCCCTTTGTTTTGCCACAGACTTTGTCTGAGGCATCAAGGAGGCTGCGTTCTATAAAGTTCTATTTGCTATCAACATCATCTGGCCTAACACCCACACTTCTTTCAATTTCCATCATTTTGTTGTGGATCTGTCTCTGTACTCCACTTTTTCCAACAACCATACTTTCCTTTTTGGCAAATATACTTTCTTTCTCACAGGAACTTTGCTTAGGCACATATCACACACTAGGAGCTTGTGTTGGGGGATGCATTCTTCACCTGGTATGCTCTTAGTATCTCTTAGAATCGGGCCTTACAATAATCACCATATCTATCATACGGCTAATCTAGAACATTGAGTATCACAATTTAATAGTTACCTTACCCGATGTCCAAGGTGATCAGGACTTGTTTGTGGATGAATCTGAAAGAGACAAGTAAGAGCGTATGAGACAAGGGAGAAAAGTTATGTATAGTATAATTATGTGAGTTGCTGTGAACAAAGCTTAAGGGGAGTTGTATTTTTGTTTGTTTTCGCTAGACCTCCATCAAGCTTATAATTACACCCCCTAGACCCCCTTACAAGATAAATTTGTAAATTTTTCGGTAGAGAAAGTCCCGGCCGAAGGCCGGATCCTCTTAAATTACAGGCTCGCTATCGCTCGCCAGGAAAATATCAACACCTAAATGGCACGAAAGGTCTTAAAATTGACAGAAATGGGGTGAAAGTTCTTAAAATCGCCGAACTAATGAGGCGAAGGGATAAACATGAGGGAGAAAGGGGTCCAGACAAAAAATCCTGAAGTGGAAATCTCCCCTTAGGATCATTAGAGCAGACAAAGAAAAGGCATATAAAATTAGTAGGCTGTAATTATGGGGGTATTTTGATTTATTTATTTATAGATAGATAGATAAGTAACACCCCGTTCTTAACATTAATCATCAATTACAAACCCCAATGTACTTGAATAAACGAATCTGGGGGAGGCACTCGCTGCAGGCAGTTGTCTTTTGTCTCCCTCATTCACATAGAAAAACAAAAAATATGGTCCTCCCGGGATTCAGACTCGGGACACCCCACACCCAGAACATAAGCATCTAAACCATTACACCTCCAACATACAAGAAAGAGGGAGAGTGAGAGTGAGTAAGAGTGCTACTGAGCTCTAGACCCCGTAATGAAACAACACATACAAGGAACATTATGACAGTCGACACGTGATGAGAGATTTACATATATACACTGACCACACAGGTCTTATGATCCCTGCGAGGTGGCCATGACTTAATCCTAATAGAGATAGCAACCCTAAGAGAAAGTGGAAGGAAAGGATAGCAAAGATGAAGGCTCTCTCCCCATCCTCCGCTCCCTCCGGCAATACGTACATGAAAATAGTTAGAAGTGAATAACCTCGCAGGGCTTGGAAATCGCCTGAAGGAATTTATAGTATAGTTAGACATGGAAAGGAAAAGACATGCACACCTTCACTTTTGTTTTTTTGGTTTTTTGCTCTCAACTGAAAACGTGTTCATTTGTGCCAGGATTTTCTCTTGTCAGTGATCAGCTTCTACTGCAGACCAACGTTTCTGTGATATGTGTCTAACCTTTTTTTAAATGTGTAGGCTATATTGAGTCACTGTCAATAACTTCATTAGGGAGCTTATTCCACTCACTAATAATACTGTGGGTGATTTTGTTTTAGTTATGTCTAGGTTCGCTTTCCTGCCTGTTAGTTTTAATTTGTTTCCTCTTGTGGAACCTTTTTTGGGCTATCTTAAATAGATTATTAGAATTTACGTTACTAAAGCCTTTGAGAGAGAGAGAGAGAGAGAGAGAGAGAGAGAGAGAGAGAGAGAGAGAGAGAGAGAGAGAGAGAGAGAGAGAGAGAGAGAGAGAGAGAGAGATAGAGAGAGAGAGAGAGAGAGAGAGAGCGAGAGAGAGGAGAGAGAGAGAGAGAGAGAGAGAGAGAGAGAGAGAGAGAGAGAGAGAGAGAGAGAGAGAGAGAGAGAGAGAGAGAGAGAGAGAGAGAGAGAGAGAGAGAGAGAGAGAGAGAGAGAGAGAAGGCTAGAGTACACACCATAATGACACCCTTCCTCCCTCACTCCTTTCTTGGCCTCATATCTTTTTATTGACACCAAACAAGAAATGAGACTCGAAAAGAAAGACCCACTAATAAAAGTCCACCCCTCTGTAATGAACACCCTCAATAACGGACACTATACTCGTTTCATCTCAACTGGCGGTAAATTGCAAAGTTCCCATCAAAATTTCTCTGTTATTTTGAAGATTTGGTGGTGAAATATGGTGCTATTTTAATGTTATAAACTTGGTCTTATTATGATGCAGAGATATAGTAGTTTCATATTTTTCCATTAAGTATCGAGAAATTAGCTGCTAAGGAATTCAATTTATCGTCAGCTGAAATTAAACAGAGTATAGTAGGACACTCCCCAATAACAAGTGCCTATCATTAAAGGACACCCCAAATAAGAAGGACACCCTTCAGTAATTGACGCACGCAATAATGGATACACTTCAAATATAAAGGACATCCGCCAATAAAAGGACACCCTGCAATAATGGATACCGTCAATAAAGGGCACAGTCCAAATGTAAAGGATACCCCTCAATCATGAACACCCTCAATAAAGGACACCTCAATAAAGGACACCCTTCAATAATGGACACCCCTCAATAAAGGATACTCCAAATATATAGGACACCCCTCAATAATGAACACCCTCAATAAAGGACACCCCTCAATAATGGACACCCCTCAATAAAGGACACCCCTCAATAAAGGACACTCCAAATATTTATAAAGGACACCCCTCAATAATGGACATATTACAAGAAAATACACACCGCCAGAAAGGACACACCTCAATAAAGGACACCGGTATATAAAGGATATCCTTCATTAAAGGACACGAACACCCCAGGAAAAGGATGCCCCTCAAGATATACACACCCATCAAGAAGAAAAAAAAAAACTTAGGGAAATAAAATCCACTATCAAAGAAAGGATAATGAGGAAAGAATAGCCGTTATTTTTATCTAGCCTCCCTTCCAGCACAGGGAGCTAATAAAGTGAGCTATAGAGGCGGGCGAGGATAACGACGCCCGACCACTGTGGCGGAAAGTACGGAGAAAGGGGGAATTAATGATGAGCGACACCGTTCATTGCTGACATGGGACACTTCATTTATGCCTTCGTCGTGCAAGCGAGCAGAAGGTATATTGCCGCTCATCTAATTTTTAACTTTTAGTCTTTAGTCCGGAGGAATAGGGGGTAGACCCGGAAATAATTAGTGCAGTTATATTGTAGAGTTCGAGAAATCTATCTATCTCTATTCTATTGCCGGACGCCGTGATTCCCGAAGGGGTGGCCACGAACGAAACGGCCCCATGCACCTCTGTCCCGTCAGTTGATGGCCCTCCTCCCATCCACCACCCTCTTCACTCAAATACTTCTTAACTCCATTCTTCCACCTCTCATTCGGTCTAGATCTCCCTCTCTGTCCTTCCACCTCACTCTCGTACACTCTCTTAGTCATTCGCTCGCTTCCCATACGTTCCACATGGCCGAACCATCTCAATGTGTTCCTTCTCACACTTTCCAGCACATCTACATCCACACCACACCTCTCTCATCAGAACTGTATCATGAGCAAACACTCCAATCAGCAGTACAGGCAATTTCCACTCATTTCCTTCCCTTATCAGAGGTACACCAACATCCACTGCTTTTCCTTCTATTTCTTTCATGACTCTAGCCATATACCCGGTATATATATGAACAGCCATGGGGACATCACACACTTTAACCCAACATTCATATAAAAAAACTCGCTCTGCTCATTCTCCACACATACTGACGCCTTTGCACCCTCATACATGCTCTTCACTGCTTTCAGCAACTTGCCGTTTACTCCATATATTCTTAGTACTTTCCACAAACCTTCTCTATCAACTCTTGTCATAGGCCTTCTCCATGTCCATAAAGGCAGTAAACAACTTATGTCCCTTCTCCAGATACTTCTCCACAACACATTTCAGGGCTAAAATCTGATCTACACATCCTCTTCCCTTCCTAAACCCGCCCTGCTCGTCACCTATCCATTTCTCCGTTTTCGCTCTGACTCTCCCAATCACTACCCTACTGTACACCTTCTCTACTACACTTAGAAGGCATATTCCCTGGTGATTACCACACACTCCTCTTTCCCCTTTACCCATACACAGGGGAACTATTATACCTATCTTTCAGTCATCAGGTGCACTCCCTTTCTCCCATCTAGTTTACACATTTTTCATACCCATTCGATCACTATCTCACCACCATACCTCAGCATTTCAAGAAGTCAATGACAATAAATAATGTGTTTTCGGTGCACTTTTACTGACCTGTCGCCAAGTTCATATATACCAAAACACACTTATTTCTGAGGTTCTGGAGGGTTCCACACATCCAACACAAAGCTAGAACAGGTTCTGGTTTTCTAATAGTCTTGGAAACGATCTAATAATGTTTATTCTATGGTTTTCAACAAGAATTATATGACAAGTTTGGCCAAAAATGGGGAGTTCGGCGCAAAGCTGCTTTGTTTACTATACGTGCTTGGTTACATTCATGTCTAATTTTACCGATTGTAAATAAACTCATATAAGCTGTACTCAGCCTGTACCTGTTTATCTATTCTAATATAAGTACCTCCATTTTAGATAAGAACCTCCTGCAAGCTCTCCAATGACTCACAAAGTAAGTTTGAGCTTGGCATCATATTCAGATGTGGAATCTGGAAAAAAAATGTATGCACCACATATTCCACGTTGAGTAATAAATAATCTCTGGGAAACTGAACTACTTCTGCTTGTTAAAGTCGTTAATCTAGATCAGCAAATGTGTCCGGAGCCTCGGCAGGTGCAGAAAGGGTTA